>OY829914.1:250748149-251255925 GCA_963691935.1 Nephrotoma guestfalica
GACGGCCAACCTGGATGGGTCCTTCAATAGTAGATTTGTGAGTAGAGACACGCGGCAAGGTGGGTTATTCTCCCCTCTTTTTTGGAACCTTGTTATAAATGACCTGTTATTAAACCTGGAAGGATGCGGCTTTAAGGTGGTTGCTTATGCGGATGATGTTACAATTGGTGTCTTCGGCAAAGCTCCTTGCACTAAGAGAACGCGTGCAAAGTGCCCTTGGTATTCTATTCAAGTGAATGAATCAACACAAAACTGAGTTGGTCCTTTTGTTCAGGAAATACAAGCATTCTCAGATCGAGCTTCTAGTTTAAATGGTATTGGATAGACCTTCACTGATAAAGCCAACCATTGGCTCTGAAAAGTCCCATTGAAAAAATATAGAGTTTGGAGTCTCATATCTCATTGTATATTGCATTAAATATTCTGACCGGCCCCGGCGAACAGCTGCCTTGTGTATTAGTGGGGGCTCCTAGGAGTGCACATCCACTCAAGCACTGCATATTCTGTTTCATCTCACACCCCTAGATATCTTAGGTAAACAAATGGCAGCGAGCTCAGCTATAAGTCTCAACTCCAGTGGAATTATAACAATACAGGACACTCATCTATTCTAAAAACAGGAACATTCCAAATTCTACCGACTATACCATCCCGTCACTACCTTTTGATCAGAGGTTTAGGACTGATATTTCCACTGGAGAGGACAGAAGGTGTTATTTTTTCACTGAGGGTTCAAAGATGGATGGGAAGATTGAGGGTGGGGTTTGCTGCGAAGAATTAAATGTAAACCTCTCTTTTAGTCTGCCGGACTACTGCAGCGATTTTCAAGCTGAACTAATCGCGATAAGGGATGCCGTTAACTGGCTGAGGTATAATGTAATAACTGCAGGCTTCAATTAAAACGCTCAAATTGTATTTCCGTACATCGAAAGTAGCCAAGAATTGCCTCTCGTCTCTTAACGACATGGCAGATCAGATCAATATCCACCTAATGTGGGTGCCAGAACATTTCAATATTATGGGGAATGACAAGACAAATGACCCCGCCCGACTCGGCTCAACCTGCCTCATTTCACCAAGCAGAGTGGATGTTGATATACCGCTCGGTATTTGTAAATTACTGCATCAGAAGGAAGCTAGAAGAACAATGAACGATTGATGGTCCACGCGTATTAACTAGGTCAATCTGGTCAAAATTAGACTTATCAAAATCCAGACAGCTGCTATTTCTGCTGCGGCAGAATCGGAGTCCCCTCACACGCTTACTGTCGTAGTTGCGAAGATGAAGATGAGTAAGAAACTGTCCTCTCCACTAACTTTACACATGTCCCCGTTTAATGCTTAGCAGACTGAAATTCATGGGGGCTCCTCTCTTAAAGGACCTGACGGAGCTCAGTAATATGGGCGTCTAACGCTTCGTTGAGAGATTGAGATGGTTCGATGTGTAAGTGAGGAGAGAAAATAATGTGACACGGCTACGGACCTGATTGTGTCTATGCCAGTCCTTTAGGACAACCATCCTAACCTAACCTAACCTTTTGCAAAGTTGATGGTGAAGTGTTCCTGCATTATTGTCCCATGCGGTTCTGATATATTCTTGATTTTATGAGCACGATGTTTGGCGATGTAAAGGAAATGGTGTTATGCTAATTTTTTGTTCGTTTTATTCGTTCGTAGGAACCATCCAGATGCACAAACATTACACATTTTTATTGGAAATTTTCAAATTATAATATATTTTACGCTAAATTGGTTGCATTACAACATCAAGAATGTCTTCCATATTCATAGAAAAAAAAATAAGAAAAGCGCAGTTAATAGTGAAAAGTCAAAATTAACTAAACCAATTGGTGATACAAAAAAAATCAGAAAAATTATCTCATTAATCGATGGGCCACCATCAACTGCATCAATTAAGAGTATAAACGTGCAACATATTCTTACCAGTTTCTAACATAAGAAAAGATCACACCGATACCGTACCATATCCACACCGATGAAGGATGAGCAACGCAAATAATACGAGTACAAGTAAGCAACCTCCTCTACTTGAAAGTGTGGGAGACTAACCAATTAAAATGTCTCCTTGAATTATGAGAGATCAGACTACTCACAAAAATTAGCAAAGGGGATGGTAAAATACTACAATTTACTATGAAACACGGACGATAAAAACTATCAAAATTTGAAGTTGACGTTTTTCGTGCCTCTTATACACGTCAACAGGTAAATTAACAAAAATGATTTAGTAAGCTCCACACTACGTCAAAACTTTGACAAAGTGTATGACGTTATACATTTACGTTATACATACGAGTACATATCGATTTTGGTATGCTGTTGTTGTTCTTCGACGTGTTGTCAAATTTTTGACGTAAACCTCATACTAGTTATTCATCACAATGTTATGTCGATTATAGGAAACATAAACAATGGATTTAACCTTTGATCTCTATTTTTAGATAAACAAATTAAGTATGAAATTAATTTAAAACAACTTATTAGAAGAAATTTAGTCATGATATACATATTCCAATACTATTCAGAATGTAAATACTAAACGAAATGCGTCAATGTCAACAAGTTAACATACGAGTATAATTAAATCTCAAGTTCATGCCAAATGTAACAACCGCAAAATTAACAATATTCAGTGGACGATTAATAGAGACCACATACAAAGTGCTGCCTTTTAAAAAATTCACATCAAGATTTTGGACCAAAGTCATCACTAAGGTAGCTGTAATAAATACTTCACAGCTTGAATTGAGTATTTTAAATCAAAATTTTACGTTTTAATCACATCTGATCTAACCACATCCTCATGTTTCAATTCCATTTGTATGGGTTATTTTTTCTAAGCCTCGATAACACAAAACGTTTTTTTTATACGGTTATATCATCAAATAAAATATCGCATAAACAATGTGTGCCGAACAGATCAAATCATCACCAATAATTACAATGATTAAGTTAGACAGTTGACGCGTGCTGCTATAACAGATAGTGATAATCACGTATCAATTTATAAAAAATATTATAATTTCACTTCACACACGTTTTTTTTTTATTGTGAAGGCAATTTTAAATTCCAATTTTATCAGAGATCGTTTTGTAGCGATTCCGAATTTATGCTTCGAATACATATTTTGTACATCCAATGCATAACATTCATTGAACTGTATATATGTTACATAGAAAAGTTCATAAGGAAGTGAAACGTTTATTTTGTAGTTAGCTGGTAAACGAATGAATACAAAAACTTGTATATTGTAGCAGGTGATATAGCACACCAACAAACAACACACATAGAAATTAGTGTGCCATTAAAACTATTTAAACTTGCACAAAACAAATCAACATTAAGTACGATAATTTCTATTATAAATAATAATAAAAATAATAATATTATAAATTATAATGTTTTTTATGTTATTTTATGTTTCTTCAGCATAGCAGTGAATGCATAACAAAAATTTCTTTTTTTTTTGCTTCTCTCCATTTCTTATTCCGCTATCCGCAGCTCCCCAATAACTCTCGACCATTGTGTCGTGTACGTCGTGTACAAATAATAATATCGTATCGCGTTGTGTATTGATATGTGTTAACGCTTAAGCATATAAACCACTATAAATTTTATAAGACAAGACAATTTTGAAGAAAATACAAATAAACAATAAATAAACAAACGAAATAAAAATAATTAAAAAAATAAGTTTAAGTGCATTGAACTTTTCTTTTAATATGAATACAATTTTTATTATTTTAATAAACGTACGAGTACGTATCTCATAGAAACAAATTATTATTAATTCTATTTAGAAATTAAAGAGAAAATGTTTAGATACTTTTCAGTTGCTAGTTTTGTATTTTTGTGAATATACAACACAGCACAACACAATTATTATTAGTTGAGTTAGTACCTTTTACTTGGGGGCAATAGCAAACAGAGATATAACAATTGGATTAAAATACTTGTTACTTACGGTTTATATAAGATTTACAGTAATGGTAACGTTAATTCAGATTTAGAGAATATTATTGGTGATTTGAAATATGTGTAGTTTGCCGATTCATACAACTCACTGTAATGGAATAATGTTTTAATGGTGTCATACTTAATTTCACTTTAAAATATTATAGTTTTAATACAGCATCTCCTGGTTTATTCTTCTATCGACTTTAATCTAGGCAACTGATCCTCTATAAACTCCAGCCGTTCAAGACAAAGTGGAGGTGGAGGTGGTAAAGCTTAGTGGTTTATCTTATTCTAGTGTAAAACAAATGGATCTTCGTCCCAAGACGCAACACGCTTAAAAGTTATTTTCAATCAGTTTTACTTCTTTTCTTACAGTTTGCTAAAGAAATATAAAACTATTATTCTGGAAGCATTATTTTCAGCACAATTCCCACAGTACCTAAAGTGTGGCATTCACATTTACGGTGTATTATAAATTTTCTAGCTATGCCTAAAGAAAATTATCGCAATGTAATAATGTTTCTATCTGCAATAAGTTAAGAAAAATTTTATGGAATTATTCAAAACATTACCTACTTGGATAGTTTACGCTTAATTTACTTTGATTATTTTACAATAATGGGACATGCTTATAGTAAATATGCTTGCCGCAAATTTTAAGGCAGCACCTTCGATTCAAGGCTAGAATGAGAAAGATATTTATGTTTAGTGTCGAAATCTATGGTCAAAATTAATAACATATGAAATACTTATAACAATTTGTTGTGTTCTAATGAAAGCTTTAGTTGCTTTCTATTCAAATCTAAACAGAGTGTCCCAGAATTGGACGATCAAACGAAGCAGGGTGATAGGGGAGCTCATTTCCAACAAAAACAGCCAAGTAAAGTTTTTTCGAATTGTTGAAGGTGCAAACGTTATTCCACTTTTAGTGTTTTTTAGTGAAGTCGCATGCGCATCCACTAACAAATTAATTTAAAAAAAACAAAGAGTTGTTTTGTGTAACTTTTTGTTTAGTAAGATCTAGGAAGAGTGTGTCTTTCCAATAAAACCATTTTTATAAGCTGTATTATCTTCTGTCAAATAAAAACAATGATTTGTAAAGTCTTTCTCAAAAATTTGTTGTTGGTGTTTAAGTGACGTCAGCGGGAAAATAATGTACTACAAAAAGTTGACCCACTATCAGAAAAATATACGACACTAATGCAGATTTTAAAATGGTATCACAGACCATGGCTAGTCACAACAGAATGGTTTTTATCAATTTTTCCACAAAGTAAGTCGTGTTTATTAAAAAAATGCACTTAACAAAATTTCGATATCTCACTAAAAAAAGTATCACTCACTCACATATCCCATGTGCTGGATGCAAAATATCTCACTAAAAAATGTAGATAGTCTCACTTTTTAGTGAGACAAAAATTTTGTGTCTACATTTGGATAGATAAGTTTGTGTCTTTGACATTTGACAACATTTTGTTTTATTTCTGACAAAGCATTGATTTTTAAACAAGACTTACTTTGTGACAAAATTGATAAAAACCATTCTGTTGTGACTAGCCCGTTGTGTGATACCATTTTAAAATCTGCATTAGCGTCGCATATTTTGATCTGATAGTGGGTCAACTTTCTGTAGTACATTATTTTTCCGATGGCGTCACTTAAACATCAACAACAAATTGTTGAGAAACAAAGAGACTTAACAAACCATTGTTTTTACTTGACAGAAGATAATACAGCTTACAAAAAAGATTTTATTGGAAAGCCACACTCTTCTAGATCGTACTAAAAAAGAAGTTAAACAAAAGAACTCTTGTTTTATTTAAATTAATTTATTGGTGGATGCGCATGCGATTTCACTTTATAAACACTAAAAGTGGAATAACTTTTCCACCATCAGCAATTCGAAAAAACATTACTTGGTTGTTTTTATTGGAAATGAGCTCCTCTATCAACTTGCTTCATTTGATCGTCCAATTCTGGGACACTCTGTATAATAGTTTAACTTAACCGTAAAATCAAAAATCTTTTATTGCTGTTTTACTGCATAAAAATTGATCGCACAACATAATCAGATTTTAAAATTGTTGCATATTGCATTTCTCGTAGATATGCTAAATAAAGCTTAGATTCAGCAAACTTTTAGTATTATTAAATAAAAGCCTCAAATATCCATCAAAAAAACAATTAGAAGCGACTAGAAGCAATATACCTTCTGGGAATAAGACAGTTTTATAGAACAGGCGATTTTATTATTCGGATAATAATCACAAACCAGTGATATTTCCAGAAAAGTTTACTGTCTAAGGTAATATCATGTTGTTTGACGATATTTAATAAGGTTATCGTTTTCCAAAAAGAAAAAGGATAGATAGTTCACAGATATTCCTCAGTTTAGTCTTGAAAAAACCAGTAAGCTGTTCATGGATTAACGCGCAAACCTTTCTAAAGGTACCACATCTCTATAATTTGTAGAGTGCGTAGCATAAGGTCTACAGGATATTTAAATATTAATCTTAAACTGAAACGACCAGGCCTTCAGCGTAGCCTTAATAATCAATAAAGTTAGATTGCTGTGAATTATGAAGTAATTTTAAATGACTCCGCTATTTTATTCTTTAATACAAAATTAGCAGAGCCCCTCCTCCTCTTATTGCTCTTAGCGACCAACTGGGTTAGCTTTATATACAACTGGCTATTAGCGTTAGAGCGTTCAGGAATCAGTTAAGAGAGATATTTTTAGAGAAATAATTTCAAAAATATTATAACGATTGTAAATTGCGTGTTATTTTGCCGCTCAATTAGACAAGATTGATTGAT
Source organism: Nephrotoma guestfalica (assembly GCA_963691935.1). Taxonomy (NCBI): domain Eukaryota; kingdom Metazoa; phylum Arthropoda; class Insecta; order Diptera; family Tipulidae; genus Nephrotoma; species Nephrotoma guestfalica. Next base: position 250,754,946 of record OY829914.1, read on the forward strand.
TTGATTTCGTGGCAGGAATATAAATTTTGAGAAATAGAAGTTAACCTATATTTTATACATTTCTTAAGTGAGTTCGAATAAATTAAATTTTTAAACATAATAAAATTTACCATACGGTTTAGTGCAAAATCCTAAGCTCAAATTTGAATCTATTCTTGAAAATGACGTGCTGGCGCCTGGTGTTGGAAAAAAGTACTATTTTCATTTTACATGCTCCATTGAATTAATGATTTTCTTTGTCTCTCTAGCTTGCACATTCCATAAAGAGATTTTGCCGCCTGTAGTCCTCCAACTGTCCCGATTCATCGCACGCTCCCTTCAGTTTTGACATCCTATTATTCGAAGAAGCTGCGACTGCGTAGTCTATGCTTTCCCCTACGACATACGCCGACTGGTTGTTGATGGAAAGCCAGCCATTTAGCTCGATGGATTTAATAAATCGTACAATACCATAGTCTCCAAAGGAATGCTTAATTTCGCGAATCCGGTGCTCATTGTGCGCAACCTTAACAGGACCATAAATAGATCGAACGGCCTTTCTTTCAAAAGTAAATAGTTTTGAGAACACAACATGCAAAATAATCAGTCTACAAAGTTTCCGGACACTCGACACCTCTCTCTCTCTCTCTCTCTCTAGCATTCACATCCCATGAACGGATTTTGTCGCCTGCACTGTGGTCCTCCATCCGTCTCGATCCATCGCTCTCGTCCACCAGTTTCGACATCCACGCTAGCCGTCGGGGTCTTCCTCTACGAAGCATACCGGCTGGTTGTTGATGAATCACTTTATTAATCATCCGTTGTTGTGGAGACCTTGCAACGTGGCCGAGCCATCTAACTTGATTGGATTTGATGAATCCGTCGATATCGCTACCGCCGAGAAGTTGCTTTACTTCGTGCTTCATACGAATCCGATATTCTTTGTTCGCAACTTTAATTGGACAAAAGATAGAACGAGTAACCTTCCATTCGAAGGTAGATAACAATCTACAATCGTTAGAGGTCATGGTCCAGCTCTCGCTTCCGAAAGCCACCAGGTCTTATGAGTGCTTTATAAAGACACTCGACACTATCGCAAACAATTTAATTTCACTCTTTAACATATTTTGCATTTTTTATATATTTCATATAATAAATAGTTTACAGCTATTAATTTTGAATAAATGAACCTTTTTGGTAATAATAAAAGCAGCATAAAGTAAGCAGTCAAGTTAACAACGTGTTCTTTATTGTTAGACCTCACTAGTGATAATCTAACATAAATCAAATTTAACACTTCTATGTCTAAGTGTAGAGCAAATACACCTGCTAACTGTTTAAAAGCAGCAACATTGGTCCTTCGAGCCGGATATGAACCAGCGACCTATGAACGTGAATTTATGAAAAATTATGAAGATTTCGTACACATGCAAAAATGATAAACACTGCACCGGAAACCAACAACATTTACTATATGCCACATCACGCTGTTCTAGAACCGTCCAGCACTACGACAAAGTAGAGAGTGGTATGTGGCGCCTCTGCGAAATCAACCAATGGAAAATGCACATCGGACCGAAATTGCAGCAGATTGTCATGAGATGGTGGAAGCACAAATACGTCCTTACAGCAGATACAGAAAAACTGTTTCGGCAAATAAGGGTTTCCGATGAGGTCAGAAAGCTCCATCATATAATGTAGCGTAACTCACCAGCCGAGAAACTTTAGGAATATCAACTAAAAACCATAACCTACGGAACAGCTGCTGCCACATAGTAAGCGGTTAGAGCTAAAGGCATAAGACGAGAAAAGCACGTTTGCTCTTGCTTACGAAGTATTAAAGAATGACTTCTATGTTGACGATTTGATGACGGGATGCTGTTTCAATCTAAGGAAATGGACAAGTAACAACGAAAAACTATTAACCGATGATATTATAAGATTGAAATTGACCATAAAAAATCAAAGTTTTGGGGCTCTATTGGAAACCCAAACTCGACATCTTTGAGTTTAACATAGAACTCCCGAGAAATATTGGCCCAGTAACAAAACGGAATGTTCTCTCTACGATGGCCTAGTAATAACGCCAAAAATCATGCTACTAAAACTCTGGATTCTAGTGCTTGAATGGATCAACCCATCTCAGAAGAATTAGCGAGGGAATAATGGGTTAATTACATCAACGAATTAATGTTGCTCAACGATCTTAAGATTACAAGGCATGCACGGATGGATCAGTTTTAGAGGTTCAAGGGAAGTAGGAGGAGTAATCACAAGAAAATATGCCAACATAAGCCTTGTAGCAGCTAAAACCAGCGTAGCGCCCACGAAACTAAAAGCGGCGTTATCGCAACTAGAGCTAAACGGATCCCTTCTAGTAACTAAACTGATTCAAGAGGTTAAACATGCATTAGAAATACAACAAGCCCCGACTTACACATGGACCGACTCTACCATAGTACTCTCATGGATTAAAGGTGACATACAAAAATACAAACCATATGTTGCAAACAGAGTGTTGGAAGTCAGGAATCTGACTGAACCAAACTAAAGGCATCACAACAAATCAAGTGATACTCCAGCTGACTGCACAAGTCGAGGAATAACAAATAAAGAGCTCTTAAATCACAATCTCTAGTGGACAGGTCCGCAATGGCTACAAAACAACACAAGCTAGAAATTTAATGCGCAGATTAAGGACGTCCCCGATCAACACAAAAACTAAATGTAAACTTAGCCGTCAAAGATAAAGAGTCAGATAATGGAATCATGGGCTTAATTAACAAAACATCTAGTTTTGTAAAGAAAATTATCACAATAGTAACCAACCTCATCAAAAAATTGCAAAAAACAAAATACAGATAAATGAGATGTACACGAAGCAGAAACAATCATAATAAGGCATGCACAGCGCACCCACTTTAAAAATGAATCCTAAAGCGATCTTTAGGATTCATTTTTAAAGTAGGTGCGCTGTGTATGCCTTATTATGATTGTTTCTGGTCAGTAGACAAGAAAAGTAAGCTATTACAGCTAAGCCCATTCCGAGATCAACAAGGAATCGTGCAAGTGAAAGACATGGAAGACAACTTATTATTAAATTATAATGAAAAGCATTCCGCAATACTGCTCTCGCTAAATCAACTCAGTTTTCAGAACTACTGAAGTTGCGACCAAACCAATAATTTCAAAATGTGTTACTTGTCATAGATACCGAACCAGACAAGGGTGTAATCAACTAATAGGAATGTTACCTTCTCCACGAATGCAATCAGGCCCATTACAAATAAAAACATGTAAAGGTAGAGAACACAAAACATACAAGGGCTATATGGCGATTTTCATCTGTCTTGCAACAAAGATAATTCATATAAATGTAGTCCGTAGTAACGGAACTCACTAAGAAGGATTCTAGTTGCCTTCCGAAGATTCAGCGCAAGACGTGGACTTTGTAGTGACATGATGTACAGCGATAAATAATAACATGGCAGTTACAGCCACCAGCATCATCTCATTTTGGTGGTCTAAGGGAGGCAGATGTGCAATTTGTGAAACTCATTTAAAAAAAGATCTTGGATCATACGATACTCACGTACGAAGAATTAACAACCGATTTAAACCAAATAGAAGCCGTGCTAAACTCAAGGCCTCTATGCCAAATTTCCGATAAAATAACCAATCTGGAAGTTCTCACCGCAGGACATTTTTTAATAGGCTCTTCAATAACCATAGTTCTCGATACGAATTTCTCGGATATAAATATTCACAGACTTTCAAGATGGCAGCTTCTGGAAAACAAGACTTCTGGAAAAGTTGGAATAACGAATATCTTCAGAGACTACACCAACGACCAAAGTGGTTACCGAAAAAACCACAAATACAAATTGAGGACCCTGTTCTTCTCATAGAAATGAGTGCGAGGTAAAATTGTTGAAACTCCCCCGGGAACATGGACACATACGAGTCGTCTTCGTAAAAGGTCCGGGAAATTCTCTCTACAAGCGAGCAATAACAAAAGAAATACCAGCAAATAGTGATAGTAAGAACTTTATGGATAATAATGAAGTAAACGAAAAACCTAGGCGAATGAAAAGAGGATCCACAAACTCAAAATTACTATTTCACGCGCAATATTATGTCTGCTCGGACTAGCATCATTTACTTCAAATTTTATCGTAACAAGGTTTAATGCCCATCCTGGCATTTATTTTAACAAAATCGGACAATGAAGTTCAAACGGGGGTGGAAAATCATCACGTATTACAATCTTACTCTCTACTGAGCAGAATTCGATCACGTAACGCATTGTACTCAACCACTAGACAAGTTATGTTCAAATGTAACACTAAGGACTCTAACTACACTCAATCATTGTATATACATAATTTCCCAAATAAAAACATCTTACCTCGATATAAAGCAGCAGAATGAAATATTCAACGTGTTAGGCGGAAAAAATGTTCACAGACAAAGAAATAAAATTGTTTAAATAAAATGCCCCCCTCCCTCCATTTTATTTACCAACAAGTTGTCAAATAAGCAATGAGGATATTACAACAATATCAATTCCATTACGCAGATATATTGCATGGATCACCGTGACAAAGTCCAGGACTAGCTGCAACCTAATATGCAAAGATCGCGAGACTGGAAGGACCGACACAGCACCAACTTTCATTGAAGGAGAGGGAGTTCTAAAAATACATTAAAACTGCACCCTACGTCGAAATACGTTCACAATATCAGGTCACAGATCATTAGTTCAGCAATAAATTAGAGATCTACCACAATCCAACCTAAGCGACATTATAAATAACTATTATACACCGCCTGGCTGAACCCAATCTTCAATACCCCTTTTCCTTATTATGTACTCGAGCACCAGATTTAACAGCACAGGCGCGAATGCATCTCCCTGTCGCACACCAGATGTTATTTCGAAGGGGAGAGATATTACCGCATCTTCTACGATTCTACACAAAGAATGAGTTGTTATTAGCTTAACAGGGTGTTTTTCTGAAATTCTTAGACATATAAGCATGTTCAAAAGGTTTTCGGAATATTACTGTTGAAAGTCATCTAGTTTTCTCTTTAAATAGTTTTAACACGAAGTTCGTAAGCTTGAAAGCAGGCAAGTACAAATAGTAAATCACCAGAGACAAGTTAATGTTAAGGACTAATGGACAAATCCATTCCTCGAAGTTTTTGCTACCGGATCTACAACTTTTTGAGCTGCATGACAATTTTAGCAGATAGCGAAATTAGTAATAACTACTATTTGCTACAATGAAACGAATTTCAGTAAGAGCCCTTCCATACAAGTATGCGATTTTATTAAACAATGCGATATTTGTCACACATTATGTAGAGTTGGTGAATGGTAATATTGTACGCCCAACATTTCTCCCAGAACATTTTTTTCCTAAAGAAAGTATTAGTTGTCCAGTGGATTTTCACGCAATTACAGTATACCACCTGCACATTTTAAGCTCGATGTCAACCTGTACACTGAAATGGGTTGGCACTGAATTCTGCACTCCAACAGAGGGCCTTAGTAGTGTTTATTAACATCATTATTTTGAAATTTTTCAAGTCGGTTGGATTGTTCTCTTTCTAAATGATGTATTTGCTGTTTCCGTATCTTCCTCATCAATGCGATACTTGCATTGAGCTTTAGTATTTATTTTCTACCTAGGAATTTCGAACTCCGAATCTCGAATGTAAATTGAGAAAAATAACACTTTGCTGGTTTTTTTCTATGTTGGATTTTTGTTAGTCACCGTACATTTTCTGTTCTTTGCATTTACCCAATAACCCTCTTGAGCGAGTGTACTGTAACCATTTGATGATACTGATACCTTGCATCCTTGCGATCATGTTGTGTTTCTTTATTGGGTTCTAAGAATGAGTTACTTTCAATTCTCTTAAGAGACTTGTTGACTTTTCAGATTCTTTAGAATGAATTTTGTATTTAATTTACATATTGTACAATATAAGGTCCTTTCCAGGATTCGTAGCTCAATGAAGGGTGATTTGTTTAGTGTGTCCACTTAAGTACCGCTAGGGGTATTTCTCCCTTGCATTTTTCGGTCTGCCACCTAAGTTACAAGTTCTCATCCGGGTCAAAAAATAAATGATACTAGAGATATATTAAACAATGATATACAAATCCAATTACAAAAAATTCAAACAAAACAAAGTTGTTTATAGTTCTTTCTGTTTATGCACATACATAGATACATGTAAATTAGTTCTATGTACTACCAAAGACATTTTTATTACTAGTCTATTACCAAAAGGATGAAGTAACGCTATGTCGACGATTATCAGTCTTTCTTAAGATTTAGTAAAAAATCAGCTTTTGATCATAAAATATCACCAATTGATCTAATTCTTTCTTAAGGATGAACTTAGATGTGTAATTGAGGGATTACTACATGATTACCCAAATAAAATGGTTAGGTTTCAAAGTCTATCGTTTTCTTTGAAACGCACAAATCAATTTTTCCAAACAGCGAATAGTTTCGCATCATCAAGGTATTAAGAAACATAAAATCAAGGTATTAATAGATGATTATCAATATCAGTCTTGAAATGACGAAGAAAATGTACAATTTAGTTTAAAAATATTAAAATTATCGACTTTTATCAATCGAAAAATTACGTTAAAAGATAAGTTTTTAGGTTTTACGCCACAATGACGATTATTTTTAATAATATTTACTGTCCCTAGATGGCAAATCACGTAATAAAAAACGTGTCCATGATAAATGGTTTTTAATGTACTATAATATGCAAGGTTTAGATCAGTGATAATGAAAAATAATAAATTTATTAATTAATTTGATACGTATAAACAATATAAGTAAAGTTTTAGTAAACAAATTATATGAAATTATGGCACCCAAATTTATTAAAGTAATAAACCAGCTGCATACATTTTAGGGGCATTTAAGTATCGATACTAAAAAAGAAATTTGTTTTCTCAGTAGCATACAACAGCCTTATCGATCGAAGTAGAGGTATGTTCATTTCAATTGTAATTTGCTTTAGCGTCGATTTTACTTTCCTCTTCTGTTTTAATGTGCTCAATTTTCAACGAATAAAACCGAGTAGTTATTTTTGTTGTTATATTAAAAACAATAGTAAAAGAGAAGTCGACCAACATTGAATCAAAGGTCGATCAAAACTGAAATTAGAACGCATAACAAGATCAATCGACATACAAATAATTTAAAAAATTTAATAAATTAAAATTAAAAAATTTTGGGTTCCACTTGTTCTTGACCAAACTTCAGGTCATTTAATTTAAAGCTAGCAGAACCCAAATCGAAAATCGGACCAAAACCGAAATTAGGTTTTGGTCCGATTTTCGATTCGGGTTCTGCTAGTTTTAAATTAAATGACCTGAATTTTGGTCAAGGAGGAGTTTTTTCGATTTGGGTTCTGCTAGCTTTGAAGTGATAAAGCCTAATGCTTTTTCTAGAACGAGCAGAATACAAAAAAAATTTAATAGGGCATTTAATTTTTCTATAATTAACCTTTAATTTTCCAATTGTTTTTAAATCTTTTTTGATATGGGTTCTATTATCGTTTTAGTTGGTACGGATGGAGCCCAAATTTTTTTAGTAGAGCCTTTAATTAGTCTATAATTTTTCTTAATATCTTGTAATGTTCTGTTGTATGGGTTCTGCATGCTTTAGGGACCTCACAATTGCTTAATTTAAGAAGACTTCCTCTTATGATACACAAGAACTTTAGATAAAGCCAGAAACTTTAGTTTGAGAATGTGAGATTAGAAACAACACACATGAAAGGTGTAACTTCATTCCTGGCCACAAAAGTAAATTGAATCTGAAACTTCCAAATAGTAAAACCTTTTATATTATGTTCTGAATAATGTTTTACAATAGGCTGTCAATATATTAGTGATGTTTTAATATTTCCCACCCAAGCCATTTTAATAAATTTTCGCCCAGCCACTAGTTTACCATGAACAACAACAAGTTTTAGATATATTTAAGAATATTTTGTAAAACAATTTTCTATAAAAAATGGTTTGGTTGTAAATCTTTCGTCGTAAGTAGTGTATATAATCTCTAATACTAAAACCGGAACCACTAACAAACACATGTACAAAGGTGCAGTAGATTAAGTGTCTTATAAGGTTAATGACGCACTTAGCAGAAAACAGTGTTTTGACTAATCCACACATCTCATTCACCCCGTAAAAATCGCAAATTTTAGTTTTGACAAAACAAGATACAAACCAGTTTCATGGTATTTTTTTATAACGTTAATTTAACGTATGGCATGTGATTTGTTTTTACAAATTCGGTATAAATTAGAGGCTACATATATCAGTTTTTTTAGTTAGCGATTACAATCCCTAGGTGAAAGAGCTGTAAATATATATTCACATATATCTAGAATATTTTTAAGTTTGTAATAAATAAATTCATCATGTTCAAGGTAAGTGACCAGCTTAATAGTTTATCGATTAGTAGTTTCACAAAAATGTTTAAATTTTAGACACTTGTCTTACTCGCTTTGTGTGCTGTGGTATGCTATGCCAGGCCAGAAAATTCATTCGCACCAAGTCTTAAAGTTAGCCCTGCCGAAGCCGTCGCCGACGAAGATGTAAATGATGCACGGGAAATATTAGACCCTTCTGAAGCTCGTAAGTGATCGAAAAGTTGAAATATGTACGTACAATTTATAACATTATGATTTACTTTGTGTTCATTTTGCTTAGGTTTCGGATTCTATCCAGGTTTTGGAGGATATGGAGGATATAGAGGGGGAGGATACGGAGGATATGGAGGATATGGCGGATATGGAGGATATGGCGGATATGGAGGATATGGAGGTTATGGAGGATATGGTGGATACGGCGGGCACGGTCATGGTAGTTACAGTAGCGGTAGTTATGAGCATGGTAGTTATGGTTTTGGTGGTTGATGACCATAAACCTTTATCACGATGATCAAAAATGTGTTATAATAGTTCTTACTTTATAAATATCTAACTTTTAGTTGGTGCAGTTAGCATTTGAGCGTTAAGTGTTGTGTTAAGAGATTTATAAAATAATAACTAGAATAAAATATTAAATAGAATAATATATTTTTTAAAATATAAATTACACGTACGATATATACATATTTTATAATAAAAAAATATATAAAAAATACATGCAAAACTTTTCAAACAACAAAAATTTTTATTTTATGGTAGAATAAAATCATAGTGCGTAATTTGTCAACAATATTAAAATTGTGTTCTTCAATAGAGTGGAAGATTTTTTTTCCATTTAAAGTGTCCTTGATGTTTGTTGTTTTGCGTCAAAACAACACTAAATACAGCCGAAGGCGATCATTACCTTACCAACTTCTTATGTATACTGTATAAGTTTTAAATACAATTATATACTATAACGGTAATTAATGTTTTTCAAATTACAAATTTATAAATTAAATATTGGTGGTTGTCGTTCGCCTCAAGTGAACAGTAAATGAGTGCGGTCAAAATTAAAATAGCGCATTTAGCGAAGACATATTTCAAAAGCAACGTGCGATATAGTTTTTATCAGCAATAATAGCACACGCTATTTTTTGTCAAAATACGTCTTCATTACCGATCTGTTAATTGAGTGTAATTCAATTAAAAATATTTCAATGAAACTTAATTAAGGATTTGACTCTAATTGAAGATCAATTTTAAACAAACTAGTTTCGAACTGGTGAGAAATTTGAACAAACTACGCCGTTCGTTCGGCCGCGATTCTCCAAAGTTTATTTTGAGTTGGATGTAATATGGACACAAATGGCTACCTATTTAATTATTTAGACCATGGCCCTCTTGCTTGTTTATAAATGGCCCGATTCTGAAAATATAAAAATTCTATAGTGGCTTGCTTATAGAGAAAGATACAGTGTTCTAAAAAATTCACAAACTGTAGACTTTTCGCCGCTATAAATCAATATGAAACAAATTCGCCGCTGTAACCACGAACGATTTTATTTTAAAATATCCTTTGAAATTCAATGGCGGCACTCGAATATTGACATAAACTCGCGTTATAAATAAAATTTGCTTTGTTTGTATATCGATTCAATATAAAAAATATTAAAGTTGACGTAAATTAATTAAGAAGTTATTTTAAATAAGGATGTATTGTACGGTTGTCAAACCACATATTAGTACAGTTGGTGTCATTCGTTTGTATACCTTAAGAACAATCTTTTTTCTGTGTATATCACAGACAAACTATTTGTTTCGACTGTACGTATATGTATTGCATTATCAGCATTTAGGCGTATATAATAAAAGTGACAAATCTTAAACAAATAAGTTTTATCAAAAAGCTCAAAAACTACAGTTGTCATTAGGTTCAACTTTTGTTGGTATAGAGATCGTTTGAGAAAATGTTTCGCAATTGAAATCATGATATGTAACTTTACGTCATCAAATTTGGTGCTGCAAAGTTACAGAACAAACTTCCCTTTATAAAACCGAGTTATATTTTATGAATACCATTTTAGTACATATTGGTAATTTTACAGTTACAGAGCTTACATACCGTTTGTGGATTAGGCCATAAATCTTGTAAAACCCTAGTTTCCATTTGTAAGATGTAAATTGATTGGTATTGTCGAATTTTGCCGACTACTTGAGATAAAATACTGCAAAACTTAACCAAAAGTAAGGAGCTTAAAATCAGCTGTGTTACACATTCACACAGTATTTTAGGTAGAAATGCCATATAATCAGAATACCTGAAATAACCCAGTCGCTTCTTCTGTTAACCAGTGGAAATTAACCTTCGCAAAACCTTTGATCAAGGATCATCAAAAGACAAAATTTTGAAGAAATGGTCAAATATAATTTATAACGGGCGCAAAATTTACTAGGTTTTAATAATTCCGAATATAACTTTTACAAATTATTAAGAGCCAGTTCCTGCTAGCAGTTTTAAAAAGGATTTTATAAAACGGCCCAAGAGTAAAAAGTATTAGGTTTAAAAACGGACACTTCAAACTTAGATTTATTCAAACGACTCGTTCATAATATATGAACAACGTGAGATCGAAAAGATTTCTAACAAGGGTTTTAATTGAAGTTCTGAAATACAACTAAATTGAACGGAGCTAAGCCATTCTAACGATTTTTCGTGGTGAAGTTCCGGAATAGGGCCATTTGGGCGTAACTAGGCCAATCATTTAACAATTTCTTGCTATTTCCTAATTTCGGTATGTGGAATGAAAATAGGACTCTAAAATAGTGCTGGGGAAATTTCTGAAATTGCACCAACTAAATAGAATTTTAACCGATTTAAAAATATAATTCGGTATGCGGTAGCAAACAGGATTCTTAAATGAGTTTTGTGCGAAATTCAGGAATATCTGGCTAGCTATGACCGAACAGTTATTTCTACCTATGTATCAATTTACAAAAGGTCAACTGAGGCAGAACAGAACCAATCCTTAAATGACTTAAAGACATTCCCATGCAAGCAAAGGATAATTATGATTTATGGAATTTCAATTTTGACTTCCTATTACGTTGTAAAATAAAGTATAATAATCATGAACAATTTTGACGTCGAGATTTGTGCAAATTTACCATTGCTATATCGCCGAAGTCAAAAAAATGTTTTTAAACAAATCTCAAGTATGAGATTTACAAGAAAAACAGTTATAAACTAAAAGATTCTAAATTAAATTTGTACAATATCGGTCCAGATCAGTATTCTAAAATTTAAGCGGAAATGACGTTTTTTGACAAGAAACTGTTTTCCAACAAAATTTCGGCCCTATACAGCCCAGACGAAATGATTGACTGGGATAAAACATCATACTTAAGCTTTCTTTACAGATTGAGAAATCTTAGAGAATTTTGGCCGAAATTGGTCTACCGGAAGTAACAACTTCCACAGGAGCTTTTTTGAAAAGTTTATCATTTACGTAAAAAACAATTATGAACTTAAAGATTCTGAACAAAATTTGCACCAATATTGTTTTAGACCACTTTTCCAAAATTTAAGTGGAAATTACTATTTTTGACAATAAAAACATTTTCATCAAAACATCAGGCCCTGTGATGAACTGATTGATCGGGATAATCTGGAGACCCCAGTGAATTATGAGTGAAGTCGGTCCACCGGAAATGACAGCTTCAAGAGATGTTTCGTTTTTTTCATCGGAAGCGACAGTCGCAATAGAGGCGTTTCCGTTGTTTTCAGTAAAAATTTGTTCTGGTATAGCCCAGTCCATACGGATTAATTGATCAGGATGAAAGTTAATGCTTAAGCTTTTTCTATAAATTGGGCGATCCCGCAGTGACTTTTGGCCGAGATCGATGTACCGGAAGTGCCAGCATTCTATTGGAGCTTTTTACTTTTTGAAAATATGTTGAAAAGTATAGTAAGTATGTTGAAAAGAATTTAGCGATTTTATCGACATCCATCTCTCAAAATTGGTGCACACGGAACGACAGCTTGTAAATGACTGAAACTTACGTCATAAAAACAGCAGACTAAGCTACATACAGCAGACCTAATACATTCGCGTGAATGTCTACTTTTACCAATACTATTACAATAAGTTTGTTGTTGTTGCATTTGTTATTAGATTAGTTTGGATAATTTCACTAGCATCTTCAGAATAGTGTGGAATAGAGGAAGATATAAAAGCACCGGTTAAGTAATGAATGCCTAATGAACCCTTTAAATTATTAAAATGGAAGTTGGTTTGTTTGTATGATAGCGTTTTTGTTGTGCAAAGTAACAGAAATTGCTACAAATTATCAGAAGTGAGACAACTCCATTTTGCATAGATATAGTTGAAGCACGGGAAATTAAAATTGCTGAACATGACTTAGTATTCCAAACAGCATTTCAATGAATAGTAAGAAGTAAAGAGTGATCCAATAGGCAGTATTTTTTCCAATTGGGATCCTTATTGGGATTCATGCGTCACAACTGTCATGTTCATATGACATTTGTGTTCAGTATTCATTGATATTTCACCATGAATAGACTTACGCGAGAACAACGTTTACAAATTGTGGAAATTTATTTCAAAAATCAGTGTTCAGTGAAAAATTGTTTTCGCGCTCTTCGACCATTTTATGGTGTTGATAATCGTCCAATTAAAACGCACTATTCGCGAAACAATCAATAAATTTCGAACCACTTTTTCATTATTGGATATTCATCAACCGACTAGACTGCGTACAAGTCGATCTTTTGTGCCGCTTTTGTGTCGCTGCCGTTCTCAAGCTCTGGGTCCTTCGTGTGGCACATTGTGGCGTATTTTGAAGAGAGATCTTGGTTTGAAGGTACACAAAATACAGCTTGTTCAAGAATTGAAGCCGGTTGACTTTCCTTTGAGTTATCGATTTGGTTTATATGCGTTGGAACAGCTCCAAACTAAAACGGAGCCGTGAATTGGCCTCCAAGATCTTGTGATATAACGCCGTTAGATTAATTTTTATGGGGGTATCTGAAATCACTTGTTTATATCGATAAACCACAATCGATTCCTGTATTACAAGCGAATATAACACGCGTAATTAACGTAATATCGGCCGAAATGCTCGAAAGTGCTCGAAAATTGGACCCATAGAATGGATCATCACATTTAAAAGAAATGTTTTTCAAACATTAAATGTCATAAACCAAACTTACGTCACAAATGCAATTTTTGATTATTAAATTGGTTTTAATGCTTTTATTTCAAAAAAACTTCCGGACGCTTTTATTGGATCACCCTTTATAAGTTCAATAAGTTTAACTGTTGAAGAGCGACCTCCATCATATTTTGACGGTAGTGAAATGGAACAAGGCGGACATGTGTTTGAATTGGATGCACATTCGCGAAATATTAACAGGATTCCAGTTAATATGCCTTCCCCACATGCAACAAACGAACAGATTCTTGTACATCTGACTGAGTACAAGGAATTGATATCTGAATTTGATTCGGATAAATCGGATTTACCGTCGGAGCAGTGGTTAAATGAGTTAGAGAATGCAAATGTAGACAGAAGTATCGATGGAACGAAAATTTAAGATATTTCCTAGCTAAAATAAAACTACGGGGGCAGCGCAAGAATGTATGCCAACATAATGTATCTCAAATAGCAATGAATTTCATCACAGATAAATAATTGCTTTTCCAGCAATAATGGATGAGGAGGATGACATTAAATTGTAAAACCGAGTTGAATTAATATACGAATCGTATTAGTTCTTGTTTTACGACATACTTACGATGGGTCGATATGCATGGCTCAGTGGGAGTGCAATTCAAAGATATATTCGTAGATGCGTTAAAATGAAATTATAAGAAGTTATTCGTTATGCAGAAAAAATAAAATGGTCGGAAAACAGAATGATAACATACGAAAAATTTTGAAAATTCAAATCCGTAAAAATATTGAATTTTGAATCATACCAATCCCAAATGTGATAACATTAGTAAAAATATAACTAGCAAAAAGACAGCAAAAGAGCATAGTTTTGAAGAGAAATCAGATGTGCAATTAAATGACAGACGTGATCATCTCGCCAAAAGGTACCAGAACCTCTGAAGAAAGATAAAGTAATTTTTCCGAAAAGTTAGTCACGTCACACGTTACTTTAAACGTTGAACTACATTTTCCAAATGAAATGGTAAAAGTTTTAGAAATTATAGATAATGGCAGCCCAATCGACCTGTTGAAGAAAAATCTATTACCAGGTTCTTTAATTGAAAGTAATAGGAGATAAATACTCGTACAATAATAGTTAAGGACACATTTCCTTGATCTCTAAATGAGGATTGTATTGATAAACTTCCAGTTTGAACAGAGAACGATTTTCACGACCACCACCAATGCATCCAGCTTCGGTTAAATTCACGTCATTTGTTGTCCCAGATGACCAATTTGAATATCTTAAGATGCCTTTTGGATTCACCAATGAGAATGCTCCATCAGTTTTTCAGAGATTTATCTCTCATTTACGTAATTATGGTATATTGATGATATATTGACGGCTATATAAAAATAGAACAACACTTCAATATTTTGTAATCGATCTTTGTCTTAATGAAACGTAACTGCTATGAAACGTGCAGCACCATTAAAGAATCTAGAAACTATCGCGAACTATCCGATACTGAAAAACTATCATGAGTTATTTAGATTTGTCGGATTAGTAATATTCTTCCGAAAATTCGTGGTCAGTTTCTCAGTAATTGCTTAAGAAGACTTAAAAGGGTTAAATAACAAAATCTAGCGAGTTACAGAAGAGGTTTTCAAACACTTTTGTAAACTGAAACTTTTCACAATAAATGACTTTAAAAATTTACGGATTTAAACCAACGCAGGCGAGCTTTATTTTTTCTTTTGCCATGTATTTGCATGGCATTTCTGATGGTTATGGTAGTTTCAGTATATTCTCAGAGTGCTTGTTTATACGCAAATCGGTTTTAAAGAAATATTAACTTTTTTCGATTCGAAAGTTTAAACATACGAGTATTTTCTCTTCTGTTTCATAAATTCTCTGATTTTTCATAAAAGTTTCATAAACTATCAGCAGAAAAAATTCTTTTTTGAATAGTGCTGCCTCTAGCGGTGAATAACACAAATATTTTTTCTACTGGTAATTTTCTGCTATCTTATACAACATGAAAAGAAGCATATTTACACATCTACGAAAAGCAAAATTGTCTTTTTCTAACAATCGTGGATTATTTAGGTCCGAACGGATTAATCGTGTCTACAAGCATATTTTAGACGTTATTGAAGCCTTTTCAAATTATATGAAACTGAATGCCAATAATATGACAAATTTAATCGAAGAAGAGTAGCCCGAATTAAACAATATTTGTGGTGTAAAAAGAAAAACATTTTGTAATTCATGTTAGTAGTTTCATACATACATACTCGAACATTTATAATTAAAATGTCTATAAGCTATGGCTTATTCCTACCGCGAGTATGCAGAAATGCATTTTATTTATGGCTTATGAAATGGCAACGCCCGAACAGAAGCAAGATAATACCAGAGACGCTATCCAAATGGGGATCGCTTTCCCGTGAAGGCGAAATCCCTGGTCGTCCGAGAAGATATGAAACAGCCGGTCAACTTGATATAGACGAAGATGGAGTAATTTGAATAGTGACAGACGATTCATCTATAAGTGTTCGTTGTTTATCAAGACGTTCGAGAGTGCCAGGGTCTATGTTGCATCGTATTTTAAAAAGAAATCAGTTGCACCCTTACCACGTGCAACGTGTACAAGACCTTTTACCTGCTGGCCATCTAAACAAGGGTGCAATTTTTTCAAGAAATGCTGCGTCGATGCCAAGAAAATTCGCAGTTTTTAAACAACATTTTATGGAGTGACAATACATGTTTTAAAACGGAGGGGATATTCAATATCCATAATTTGCTCTTTTGGGCCCGCGTAAATCCAAAAAAAGTGCGGCGTAGTCGACACCGGTTTGGAGTGAACATGTGGGCGGGAATAGTCGCCGGAAAATTAACTGGCCCATTTGAACTCCCACGCCGGATGAATTACTTGATGATGTTTCTCTACAAAAACGTGAAAATATGTGGCTGCAGCATGATGGAGCTTCCTCTCTTAGTAGTGAGACAATACTTGAATGTAAATTATCCAAGCCGGTGGATTGGAAGGGAAGGTCCATTGCATGGCCACCGCGGTCTCCTGATCTAAATCCTTTAGACTTTTCGCTGTGGGGTTATTATAAAGAGCAGATTTATGAAAAAGTAAACCAGACCGATCAGAAGATGCGGCAATATTATTAAAAATAACAAACGTGCGTTTCGACGGATTAAGCAAAATTTTATACGGCGATGCCGATTATGCATTTTGGCAAATGGTGGACACTTCAAACACTTATTGTAATATTTAAAATTAATAAAAAAAAAATTTATTTTATTCATTTTGTTTTATTTCTAACAAAGCATCGATTTTAGAAATCGAAATTTTGTTAAGTGCATTTTTTAATAAACACGACTCACTTTGTGAAAAAAATTGATAAAAAACATTCTGCTGTGAATGTTGGAGCCCGGTGTGTGATTTTAAAATCTGCATTAGTCTCGCATATTTTTCTAATAGTTGGTCAACTTTCTGTAGTACATTATTTTCCCGCTGGCGTCACTTAAACATTAACAACAAATTTTTGAGATACAAAGAGACTTTACAAAGCCATTGTTTTTATTTGACAGAAGATAATATAGCTTACAAAAATGATGTTATTGGAAAGACAGACTCTTCTAGATTTTATTAAAAAAGAAACTTAAACAAAAAAAACTTTGGTTTTTCCTTTTGTTTAAGTTTCTCTTCCTCTAGAAAACACTTAAAAGTGGAATAACTTTTGCACCATCAACAATTCGAAAAAACTTTAGTTGGCTGTTTTTGTTGCAAATGAGCTTCCCTATCACCTTGTTTCGTTTGATCGTCCAATCCTGGAACACCCTGTATATAATTTATTAACAAAGTAGCTAGATACCTTGCTGTATGGCGCTCTAGTCGTTTCTGTGACTAACTAATCCTTTCCTGATATTGCCTTTAATGTAAGAATACAGGCAAGGCCTAGGCCCAGATTATTCTAAAGTACGATTCATTTTTCAAATATACTTTTAATATTGGATTACGCTTACTCGAGGAATGTGCTATACAAGGATTCGTATTTAATACATTACCAGTCGTAGGTGTTTAATACGTACATTACGTATTTTTTGTAATCGAATTTATGATGAAAATGTACTTTGTACTTTTACCGCAACGATTTTCCAGATAATCGTTACATTGATTTGAACCTGAATCTTTGCAAACTGATTCTGAGCAATGCAGTTAAATACTTTCTATAGGCTACTGTTCTCAAGTTGATTTTAACTCAAAACTGGCAGAAGTTACCCACAAATCGTCAAATGCCATCAACGACCTTCAAAATTGGCTGAGTCGCCAATAGTCGGCTAAATCGGTTATTACGAAAAAAAATTGATTTTAGAACAGATTTTTTAATCAGCTTGCCATAGAGATTTTAAAAAATAAATGAATTTACTGAAAAATTTACTTAAAATTGACAATTGGTACACAACCAGTTCAGCACAATGAGGCCTAACTAAAAACAGAGAATAATTTCATATAAAATTATAAAATTTGATGAGCCCTCACTAAAATTAGTGAAACGCCCAATTATTAACATTTAAAGTATGTTCTTCGATATACTATCTAAACGACAACATTTAATTCTCTAACACGAAAGTATTCGACCAGTACCAAATTAATGTAGAGGATTCGCGACTGTATACTAATACTGAGATTTGTTCCCATGTTTTACAACAAAATATAAATAGCAAGCCATAAAAAGTCGAGATCATTAGTTACCTTTAAGACAGTCAGTTCTTAGGAGATTCTCCAAACATCTCCAAACATCGGAATCCTTGTCACTAAATGTGATGCTCATGATCAAAATAGAGAGCAACTGAAGCTCTTACGAACTGACTTGTTCAGTCCTTCTAGTAGTCGAACGAATTTGTAAGGATGTTTGATACAAAACGATGTTTGATGTCTGAGACAATCTGGTAAAATTGTTTTTGTTTCTCCATTTAAAAAATATCTAGGGTCTGCGGGTTTCATGTTGTAAGTTCATGAATCTGCCTCTCATTCATCAAGCTGTTTGTATAAATGTAAATTTTTTATTAGTGTTATATAATATTATATAATAAAACATACTATATAAAAGATTTTTGGACACATGATTTGAGATCAACAAAACGTTCAATTATATAGTAAGAATATTTATTATTTGGTTTATATCATTTTCATGATCCCCGTCTTCTACTTTACAATGCCTTTGATATAATTTTAACAGAATACCGTTGTTTCATTGATTAATTTCGGCAAAATTTGTGATCCCGTAATCCCGGGATTGATCAAAGAATATCGCTCAATGTGCAAAATTATACTTGCGATCAGTTAGTTGTCAACGCCCACTAACTTTTTTGACTTGAAAGCAATTATCACTGAAAAATCGATAGGATCTTTCTACAGGGAGTAATTGATCCGAAATTTCGGTCCTTGAGGCTCTTTACCTGATTAATTTAGAAAAATTTGATTATTGTGGTTGATTATTTCAATCAAAAAACTCAATTACAACTTGATACCCTGATGGTTTGATGTAAATTTTGCAAAAAATAAATAGAATAATGCGACAAGGATAGAAATTAACAATAGTTGAACGAATATTTAAGTATGCAAAGTTAAATTTAACGACTTGTTACTCATGATATTGATCAAATTAAATTTCTCATTTCAACTGTGTTCAAACTGCCATGAGAAATGATTTATCTAAATGTCTTAAACTTATAAGTCTCAATCGTAATCCAACACCAAATCAAATAAATTACATGCTTATAAATCGGTGAGCTTTCACCTTTCATCATTTTAAATCAAATAAATTAATTTAAAATATAAATTTGAAATACTCTAGCTAGACATTATTTTGCTTGTTGAATAAAAGCGATCGTTGACTCTACCAAACAACAAAAAGAGTGTTAAAAATTAAAACTATTCCATAAAATAAAAGTTCGTTAGCATGAATGTATGTATAAACGTGACAACAATAAAGTGTGCGCGACATGCTGCTCGTTCTCTCCATATGCATAAAATAATTTACATATATTAACGTTTTACAAATTTTGTTGTCAGTCAGTCAATAATTACATGAATGAATTTTTTTTTGTACAAAGTGATTTACAATTTTATTAATTAAAAATCATATAAATAGTACAATCTATAATTGCGTATGTTAGGGTGTGATGATAATGTTGAATGGTGGGTGGGTACATAAATTGTGTGTACGTATCGATTTTGTTATCACCACATAGCGTAAACGTAGATAGTACGAGTTTATAAAAATGGTTTAAATATTTTAGTTCATAAAACGAAAATAAATCGATAAATTGATTTTCTTGTACAGCTAAAAATATGTGTTCATACGAATTGTATAAATTTTTTATAATTATACATTTTGGTGTAGGAGAAAGTGAATTATAATAATAAGAAGAAAAAAAACGTTCAAAAGTGTATTAAACATAAGTATAAATAATACACACAGTTAAATATACATTTTCATTTACGAGTATAAATTACTATCACTATTATAGTTTTTTTTATTGTTATATTTTTATTTTGGTCAAAATTGAAAGTCTAATTTTGTAAAACACAAAAAAAAACTGAGGATCTTTAAGAGTGTAGGTATGTTGTATGTATGTATGAACAGACAGGCAGACACACCAACAAACTAATTCCAAGAAGAAAACATAACTTAAGACATTGATCTGTATACACAGCGCGCGATTTCAATACATATTTTTCACAAAGATGGCTATCTTTCGAGTTAAGTTTATAAACAAATACTTTGCTGTGTATTTTACGGTACCATTTGTCGCTTTATAGCGCAAGGTAGATTGTGTTTTAAATTACAGTGGTGGAAATATATATATATATATATATATATATATATATATATATATATATATATATATATATATATATATATATATATATATATATATATGTATATATATATATATATACATACGATGTAAATTTGAATACTGGAATCCACGTTGGAGCTTCAAAATTGATTTTAAAGTTCTTGCACAAGAAGCTATGATTTGAAGTTATGATTTAAAGTCAAAACCTTTCCATTAAATTTTGGGAACGGCCAACAACAACCTGTTAGGAAATCTCCAGTTCTTCATCGGCTTACTCAAATGAAGGAAGTAATCAAAATAGCCATGAATTCCATGTAGTTTTACATTACCGTTACGAAGTATGTAAAGTATTATAATCGTGCGAAACAAAATTCGATATTGAGTTTTTGATATATCTTTTGACGTTTCACGTCTGTGGTACGTTTGTGGCGTGGGGATTGTCTAACCGTTTAACATAAAACGTGTGATTTTAAAGCAATAGAGTTAGGATCATTCGTGGTGCTGACTTCACCAAGGACGACGAAACTATTTTTATGAATAAAAGAAAGCTATTATTAAAATGTTTTTCTAATATTAATTATAAATTTAATTTTGATTGATTGATTGATTGGACTGTAGGACCAAGTACTGGACAAGTGCCCCGGATAACGCCGAGCTATTCCTACAGCCTGTTTACACATATCGATA
Source organism: Nephrotoma guestfalica (assembly GCA_963691935.1). NCBI lineage: Eukaryota > Metazoa > Arthropoda > Insecta > Diptera > Tipulidae > Nephrotoma > Nephrotoma guestfalica. The sequence continues at coordinate 250,776,130 of OY829914.1, forward strand.
GAAAGGATAGGCAAGTTTGGGAGGGAACGACCCGGTTTCAGTCACCTAGCGATCGTACGGCACAACACAATTCGAATGTACTTCTAATCTACTAAAGGAAGGATAAAGGCTTAATAGGTTTAATGGATAACGATGGTATTGGTCTTCAACAATTGCTTCTCTAAACCTAAACTCCTCAACAAACTCCTAAACAAAATTGATTAATTGAATCGGCCCGGTTACAGACACCTAGATAAAGTCGATAGTTAGTAACACAATGACAACACAATGTTAATCTACACAATCAACAATTAATATTCCAAAGAAATATTATTTCACAAGCATCTGTAGATTTCCTGATTCTAAATTAATATTTACCGGCTTCCTAAATAATATAAACATTTATTAATTTAATCCTCCTGCAATTCCACAACTTACAATAGAAGTTCTTGAAACCATAATTATTTAAATTATATAAAAAATACTCTAAAATCCATTAGTATTTAACCCTTGGATTGGCAACCACGAAATATCTTTCAAAAAATATGTGAGGTATCCAAAAGGCAATGGTTCCCGGAAAACTAGCAATGCTATTCAATGTCAGATTAACCACCGCATTGAATATTTCAAATAAATTTAGCGTATTTCGCAAAAATTTCAAATGTTTTAATAATTTTGACACCAAAGAATATTCGTTTAATTACCAAGAATAATTATACCGCACAGGACATATTGTCCCGTGCTCAACGGAGCTTTACCACTCCTCAACCGTTTACTATCAAATATGGTATGCAGAATTAGATTGGCGCTCTAACATAATGCTCAATGGAACTAGGCCATCTCTCAACAAATTATGGTCAAATTCGGTGTGCAAAGCCGAATTTGACGAAATTTTGGGATTCGGCTATAACGAATGGAACCAGGCCGTTTCTTAACCGATAACTTTCCAATTTAATTTGCAGAGCTTGGCTAGGATTCAATAAAAAAGGTCAGCTTGTATTGGGATTTTAACGTGTCTTTTTGATGAAGTTTTAAAAAAAATATTGTCAAATCATAGGTATTCAGGTAATTAATTGGATGGAGATTTTAAAATGGATTTTAGAGAAGTGAAGTTTTTCTGGAGTTCGACCGTGCTAGACAATTTCTTAACTAATTATGTTCGAATCTGGTATGTTAAGCTGAATCGAGATTCCAACACATAAATGGCGGATGCAGTACTGGATTTTTCTACAAAATAAATTTGAAAATAATCGGTCAGATAATTATCCAGTTCTTCCATTCACCATAGTCGAACCAAACTTGGCCTTAACCCGCTAAGAGATGACCAAGTCAAATCCAGCTTCCCCAAAATTAAAATTTGCTAAAATTCCAATACAGCCCAATTCATATCCAAAACCTAATTTATGCATCTTCCGCAGTAAACTGTCTAGAAACAGATTACTGAGACCGCACATCTCAGTCAATCAAAAAGATCAAGGTTTACGTGAAGTACGGCACAAACGGAAGATATAACGTTAAACTCCTTAGAGCATCAAAGACGAGTAGCTCCATGTACTTCAATACACGAATTATGCCATTTTGAATTTACATCTTCAACATTTACATCGATTGTCGGCATGTAACTACTTCGCTGTGCTTCGTGTAGCCGATTGCAGCTGACGATGCTACGCGTTTCTCGTCAGTTTAGCATTGGTATGGTATGTATCAACATCATGATCTCAATCATGAAAATCTTCTTCAGAAAAATATATGTATGCAGCCAAACAATTGATCGTGCGCTTCACTGAAATCTTATCAGCACAAATTGATTTTGTAACATAACATCCGATCCTATCATGCTTACCTCGTCGATAAATAGCCGCCTGAGACCGAGAAATATATTTCTGAAATTTTAAAGAATTTCTCGAAACGATTGTATATCGAGCGTCAGCACATAGGTTTTACCACTTCCGGCTGAATGAGTAAAGAATATTCGAATTTGATCTGAGTTCAGTGTGTTTAAGTGAAAAATCACCTCGAGAAGAATCTCTCGTTGTCTAAAGCAAGTGCTACGCAACATGCGACAGGGCTCCGTTTTTGGTATAAATTACATCGTTAACGAACTGTACACACAGAAGCAGCCGTAGCGCTAGCATTAAAATTGCCTACGTTCTCTACACCGATCTGCTGAAAATACTCTTCATACGCTGGTTACAGCAACAGAACGAATCATTAATTAAACTCATATATATACCGAGTTCTTCGACCACATGCAGTATATCAATGTCCGACTCTTATCGTTTACACTTCTCTACAATCTCATATTCTCTGGAATCGAAAGTGTCCATAAACATATTACGGTTAACGATGCCAGCTGCCTCACAGTGAAACGGTAAATAAAGCGGAATCATCTCTTTTTTGTACTTGACGAAATGATCGATTTCGTAAGATTTATATATTATTGTCTTCCTCTTCGATTACACTACTTTATTCAGGGTTACGAGTACATGTCTTCTCTTTTGGTGGCAGCCAAAAACCACTCAACAAGCAGCCGTCTGTGAAGATATTTCTACAGCCTATTTTATCGTGCAACTTCATTAGTTCGCGAAGTAGTTGGCTGAGTCCCCGATTCGACTTGTTTACATACTTAACCACGTAAGCCACGGTCATCTATACTCTTCGATTGTGCAATCCACGGATTGGACGTATTGGTATAAATGTTGGTAAAGTTGCTCTTGAACATGAGCGTCAGTCAGTCGCCGTAATTTCGACCGAATAATATCTGGGCCTTCAGCATCTGGTTGTCAACTGAGAACTCGCCTATCATAATTAGGTATCATGATATTTTTCTTCAAGCAGTTTGCGCAGTTTAATCGCCTTCTGTTAGAACGCAATGCATTAGCCATTTTGTTCATTTTCAATAACAAATGGGTCTTGGTCAATGGCCAGCACGGAATGTTGAGCGGTATGTTGTTTCACTTCTTCTATAACTACCAAATTTCATGGCGATCTCATCTCCATGTCATCTGAATAAATAATTTATAAAATATTATATGTTCTGCAATATCGATTATATTTCATTTCACTATTGGAACCTTTAATATTGTTGTATAAACTAACGAAAGTGGTTTTAAAATGCACGAAAGAAATTTTAATTACATAATTTCTAGTTTCAGTGGCATATTCTTCGTAAATATTTACATCATACTTATGGCCTGAAAACTTAAATCTAGACTAAACTGCTATGAAAATATATTTCCAAATTTCTTATTTCCATGGAATGAAATCTGAAATCAGGTATTTCCATCTTTAAAGCAAAATAAGAAACCTTTCCTATTCTTATCTCGAACCTCATCTCGAAGCAGAAAAACGAGAAAAGCAGAATACAACCACCATTTTTATAAGAACTAGCAAAACCAAGGTTTCAATTGGTTGTTAAGAAAACATGCGATTCTGAAACTTATAATAAAGACATCAAATTTTTGGCATAAATCCATCGTTTGCGCCTCTCGGATTTTATTTATCTTCAGCGAGATTAAAGAAGTTGCTTTCGCTTTGCCGCATTTCTAACGTAAACCACTTGCACTTCCTTCTTTTAAAAATTTGTTGAAAATTTTCAAATTTGAAACATGGTCACAAAATGCTTACTTTATGAGCAAGGCGCTAGAAAGAACCATGACAGGTCCTTCAGCCGAAAAATGTTAGTGTTGAAGGTTGTTTTTGAACGTCCTATTTATATTTATAAGCAAACAAATTCCTAAATTGCCTGCCATTTATTATTACTCCAGTAGTGATTGTTCAACTTCCTAATTTTTCCAGTTAAGCCCGATTTAGAACAAACTCCTCAAATTCAATTTAAAAAAAAAATTCGAATTGCTTTTTGCTGAGTCTAGCGGCAGTTTTTTATTATCGTATGGATTTACTATTTATGGCAAAACTTGATTTATTCGACAGACTGAATGACAGTGTATGAATCTCTAAGCATTCCTAAGCATAACAAATATAATAATCGAACTAAATAAAACAAACATTTCAAACCTCAACCTCCTATGTACACGTAAGCAGTGCGTTAAAAAGAATTAAAGTGTGCAACATGAAATAATTTCGTATACTACAATCGAAAATGTAATTGAATCGATAAGATAAAATTTATTTGTTATATGAAACGTTTAAAATTTATTTGATAACAATCAGTAAATTTAGACACATTTCGAATACAAGTGTAGTAGAGTAATCAGGTTTGCAAGTTTATTCAATATCTAATTATTAAGATATGTAATTTGAAATATAGTAAACTTATAATTTGGTTAAAAATATTCGATAAGATATCCTGCGCTAAAATTAGAAAAGATTATTTTAAAGAAGTAAATTTTAATTTGTTGCTATAATTGTGTTCTTATCATACGGTAATCTAATAAAATGAGCACTTACTGTTTATTACAAATTATGTAAACTACAGATTGTGACAAGAAAATATGGCCGTTTTTGAACTCCATTAAATCAGAAATTCCGAATCTGGTTCGGTGTGTAAAGCATTAAATTTCATAATAGTTCCTTGAATCTATATAATCAACTTTTAAATCCCGCTTGGATCAAGCTTGTAGTGAGATTGCAGTGCAGTGTCATTGTGATTTTATATCTGTTCGATCAGAATTCTACAATATAAGTTATAACAAATTAATGTTTAAATTTGCGGTTACAGATCGTTGTCAACATTAACATTTCTGACACATCCGATACCATGACCTTGAAATACACGCAATTTGATCCTGATATATCAATTACGAGTAGTTAATTTTAGTACCCATAGTAAGCATTCAGACAAAAATTTGTGCAGGGAGGATTATCGGAAGGTAAAACTTAAAATACCAGTCTAATATAAAACGTCTAATCCATGTTCTGGACCATTTTCTCAGGCTAACAAATAAATACGCATTGGCAAAATGTAGTTAACTAGTCTTCTGTCCTGCATAGTAATACATATTTCATTCTCTCTCTTGCATACGATTACCACCACATCTCTTCAGAGATACACGTTTCTCTCTGATGATAATTAAACAGTTTGAATTATCGGATAGTCGAGCCTAAGGTTATGTTCTGCACCTTCCAAAATTCGGCGAGAAGATAACACATTTTTTAAAAAGGTGAAGTGCTACTGCCCAAATATGAAATCGTTTTTAAATTTGGTAGTTCTTCTCCATCTAATCCTCCAAAAACAATAACCATCCAGAAATCGTTTAAAAAGTCCATAAAATAGTATTAGCGGATCGAGGAATGCTCTAAATTTAAATATCCGTCTACATTGCTGGATCAACAAGTATTCCTACAATTTTTTCTAGGGGATGATATCGTTTGCGAAAACTGGAATTCGATTATTTTTATGCTTTTCCCATATGGTCCCTTTATTTATACTAACCCAATCAATAGTTGCTTGACGTTGTTGGTAAAGTTATTGTGTGAATTAATTCTTCCTGCATTAAGGATAAAACCACATGACTTTCGTTCACTTCCTAGGAAGATTTATCAGCTTTATATACCATTTGGAGATTACATTTCGCTGTGAAAATCCAGCCTGCGCCGGCTAATTTATATCTTCTTTATACCAGTTAGCACCGATAAGATGCATTTTTATTAATTATACCATCTTTCCATATCGAATGGGTTTCTCGATGAATGTACAGAATGTACATCCGACCGGAAAATCGTTTGGCTCAAAATATTTACATGGACAACCCCAAAAAATATCGAAAAATTGTGAAATTTAACCAAAATATTTTATATGAGAAAACAAAGAAACGAAAGTTTAACGGCAAATTTGCATTCAACAACTAACCAATTTAACTTCTCAAAACAGAATCAAAATTGCACATATTCTTGACCCCACATCCAATAAGGCTTTTTACAACTTTTAATCTTACATATTAGAAAATAATTTTCAATCCGTTTAAATTTTGTGGTCGTATTTTATAATCCCACCCCGAGCTCATTGAGTCCTCAAAACATTCTGGAATATGAATTGCTATTAAAAAATAAATTTCTATGAGCCATCATTAATTCTGAAATTGGAAGATGTCGGACTACTCCTATATTTTGAGAGGAGTCTCTAAGACTTGCTTTGAGGCTTCTTATTTCTTGCTGCTTTTTGTACACTCTTATATTGTTAAAGAAATCCCACTCTTTGACGCTCCGAGTATTAGAGTTTAATGAAGACATTCCTTTCCCACGATGTTTCTGATAAGTTTCAGTGCATTCACTGTCGCAAAAGGTTTAAAAGCGTCCGGCCATACGAGTTTTTACATCATTTCCTGATAGATGTTTCAATTTATGCTCCTACGATACTAAAATGGCATTTCGAATAACAGAATGATTAATGAGATTTTATTATGTTACTCTCCCAATCCCTAATCATATGAAAATAGACAGAGAGTAAGAGAGATGTGAGAGTTAAGCCGCTAACCTCCAACCTACGTTTTTGGTAATAAATATTGGGCCGAACGTGGCAAACTAAGAAGTTAATGTTGATTAGAAAGTAAACTAAAACTGACTTATCTCTTTCGATGATGTCCGTGATTTCCCAGATTATGTGCTGTGCATTCGCATCATTTCGAAGCATATCAACAATTTGACTGTGGATCTTTGAGAAATACAGGTTGTCTGAATAGTTTCCGACCTAAACATGAAGATAGCAGCACTCGTCAATACAAATAAGGGGATGTGTTAGCGCATGCGTTCAAAGGTACTCACCGAAATATTATCCATTTTGGACACGCAGTTCTTGTTTAACAATTGTTTGAGTGAGTCGATGTGTTTTAGTGAAAAAATCGAGTATCGCGCTGTCATTAAATATTATTATTTATGAGAAGCAATACGCCTACGCAAATCAAAGACGAGATGGACACTGTTTATGGGGACTGCATCATCATTTGCCGATGAACGTTTAGGACGTTCAGGTTATCTGAAAAGTTTCCGACCTTAACATGGAGATTGCAGCACTCGTGAACAAAATTAAGGCAGTGTGTTAGCGCATGAGATGAAAGGTACCCACCGAAATGTTAGCTATTTTGGACACGCAGTTCTTGTTTAACAATCGTTTGAGTGAGTCGATGTGAGTGTGTGTGTTAGTAAAAAAATCGAGTATCGAGCTGTCATTAAATATTTATTTTGGAGGGGCAATACGCCTACACAAACCAAACCCGAGTTGGACGCTGGTTATGGGTACTCTGCACTATCATTTACCACTATGAAATTTTGAACAGCTGTATTTAAACGTCCAAAAACTGCAACCACTGACGATAACATCACTCAAGTTCAGCAAATGATGATAGGCAACCTTCTAATTAAAGTTAGAGAGAAAGAAGAGGGTATGAATATGTCCAAATAAAGCTGGAAAAGGGATAGCGACTGTTTTCTGGGACAGTAATTGAGTAATCTTAATCAATTATCTTCAAAAAGGGAAAACAGTTACAGGAGCATACTTGACAAGCTGAAGGCAGAAATTACGGGAAACGGCCACATTTGCAGAAAAACAATCTGCTCCACCAAGACAATGTGCCGTCTTACACCTCAGCGGTTGTCATGGCGAAAATCCACGAATTACGGTATACACAGGTTTTCATCGAATGAAGAGGCCATCACTTTCGTAGACAACTGTTTTGTAGAGATGTGAGCTTCACTGGGAGAATTGTATAGACTTACAAGGGGACTATGTACAGAAATAAAAATAAATTTGAAGGAAAATGTTTTATATCTTTGCTAGGTCGGAAACTTTTCAGACAACCCTCATATATCATAACTGCTATTTGAGGTTTATGGGGTAAAATGTATAAATGGGTGAAGTTTCAGCTAAATCGGAATTTCAGAGACGAGTTAGTGGACCAACAAGCAAATTACTTGTTTATTGTAAAAATATTTACAAACTTTAATATGAAAACACGAAGTCGCACAAATTCCTTCTACTTTGTATATACGTAGATAGAAAATTTTCATCGTCATTGATCGCTTTGATAAACAATCACACAACATTAAATATTGATTAAGCGCGTACACTGAATTTAAATTGAATAATATATACACAAAATGACCATGACTTTTGGGCTTAGTTGCGCTTCTGTATATAGTATGTCACATCTGATCAATATATTATTTATAATTTTCTAGAAAATATAAAAAAGAACACCAGAGCAAATTCGTGACATGAATGTATTGACCCAATTTACGTAGCGCAATGAAAAGATTAGGTATATGTACATTAGTTTTATATATGTATTTGCCTATGTACGTATAGACCATACAAAAGAGAACTTAATTCTAGATGCTTAATGATATACATAGTTTACGTATACGAGCACATAGTAAAATCAATATCACGCAAAAATATCGGAGATATCCCAAGCTAATCTTTACTTTCAATATCACCTTGGTCATAATTATTGCGCGTTTCATGCGCGCTTTTTAAACTTCGAAGACATCAATCAACCCGTACTGAGTCACACTTTAATAAAATTTAATTTTTTTTTGTATGGTGAATCATGGAATAATCAGGCGCGATCGATTTAGTTTTAAAACAAAACGATAATTTCAATAGGATTTTTTTAATCTGCGAGTAAGTCGATACAGTGTTAAACAAAGAAAATCTGTTAAATAAATAACAACAAATAAAACTTTTATAAACAAATATAATAATAATACGAATGTGTAGATAGAAAATAGGTTTAGTGTTTCTGAAATGATATGCGGCATATTGCATTCCAAACATATTTCATCGGGGTGTTCAATAGTTTTGGGTTAAACAGGTTCGTATTAAAATTTGTCTGGGAATTTAAGAATTTTGTACTATGATTCATGTTTAGCAATGTAACTTCTTTTACTGAATTTTTGATATGTTGGAATATTGAATCATCATCACGTGGCACGGTAATATAAAGTTTAAAGATGAGCTTATTTATTACTCGGCATTTTGGAAATTTGGCTAAACTAAGATTTTTTATCGATATTTATATGCCAAAATAATGGGAATTATTTAGAATCATAAGCCGTAATAACGCAGTGCATTTTCCCGCTACATCGCTCCCGATTTTAAATTAATGTCAAATCAGTTTGCTCGATCCTGACCACCTTCGTACACTTATTACGTTGACCTTTCAAAGCTTTTTATAACATAGTAAGGCTTTCTACAATTCGTGTCGCGCTTCACACTTGTTTGAAATACATAAACGTGTTATTTGGCATACAACCATAAAAATGGAATGCAGTAGGTTTCAGTATAAATGTGGAAATATTTGGCCGTGTATACAAACTAGCCTAGTTTAAAAGGTTCAAGCATATTTTGGTTTTGTAGTCATTATAAGGAGCTGGTGATTAGGAAACTTTTGTAACAAGTCTAGTGCCAGTAAATCTACAGAAGCATTTACTGAATTTATTCAGTCAAATCCAATAGTAAATTCTACAAATGCACAAAATTATCATTACCTTCAACCTTCCGTCAAATAATTGTACTTTGTTAGTAATCTCCAGCCTGACACCTTCTATTATACCAATAAACATAATAACTGCAATAAATTAAACAATTTGTCGAGCCGTGCTATTTCTGTTAACACTACTAAATTAGACAGAACAAAAGAAATTCACTCATGGAAGCTTGGCAACTTTGAGATAAATCCTTTTCCTCCGATGTGTAGCATGTGTTTCGAATTAGATAATGGATTTACCAAATTTGCTTCGTTACGTCGTTACACATTTAAAACAAATAAAAAAACATATCTTGTACTCTTAGAGCAACAGTAAAACTGATAAAATAATTCCAAATCATCAACATTGGCTGTATGTGAAGTTGTTACGTCTTGTGGTTCCACATGTAAATCAAGTCCTAATACGCCAATCCTAGTATCAAGAATAGTACCATTCATGTTACGATAGTGTCCTCCAGTAACAGTTCCTGTGACGCAAAATTAATCTACAAAACGGGGGTCAATATGCAAAAGTAACTGAATGCAAAAGTAACTGATAACTCATAATATTCATTTAAATCGGAATTGGCCTCATCATTCTTTTTTTTTTATTTAATCAAATAAGGAAATGGATCAAATCTTTTTACAATTAAATTACGTTGGTTTCTTAAATCTTTTGTCCATAAACGACTCTTCATGATTGCGAAATATACTAATTGTCAAAATTCATCTTTACCAAAATGGCGACTTTTCAGCCAATTTAGGAATTATTATACTCTCAAGATTCGCTTACAATAAATTAAGTTGATGGTTCAGGTAATTGCTCGAGTTTTGGCTGTTAGAGATAAACTGTTAAATTAGCAATTATCTTAGCAATTTTTATGCAATCGTAGCTGGGATAAATATTTGAAACGAGCCTGGTATAAAGTTTTAACTATACCTTTGGCTTTATTCTTGAATCTGTATCTTATTTGGAAACTCACAAACGTTTACAAACTTAACAATTTCTTAAGCCTTAACATATGTTAGTCCAATACTAATATGAATTATTGGGATAGATGATTATTTTAATTAGTTAGCTAGATATCCAAGGATATCAAGGTGATGCTCGCATAAATGATCCACAGATTTATTTAAAAATTATCAAAGAAAATTGAAACAAATTTCTAGACAGTAGACGAATTTTGTAAGCAGTAAATTTGTTTTACTTTTCATTTTGATTAATTGAATCAGTGGATGGCAGTGGAATCGTACAGTTAAAGTACTTGCAAGCCTCTGTCTATTTCTAGATACCCCTTAGTTTAATGACTTATTAATACTTAAAACATGCGATTGGAAAACGGCTAATATCTGGTGAATTTGTAAATGCCAGTGCTTACAATGCACAATGGAACTTCCGTAATGTCATGATTATGATCGATGGTGTTATCACTGTTGAAAAAACACACACACACAAATAAAAGAGGCATTGTTGAAGGATAGGAAAGAGGAGTCGCTGTGAACACTTCATCGATACAAACTATCCGAGTGGAAACTTTTTGACACCTCTCATGCTAAAAACTCGTGTACCCCAAAGGTAGAAAAAAGTCACATACATCGTTCAGGTCAGTAAGCTATATTGAGAGTATTGATTGGTCAAAGGCCACTAGAACTCTTGGCTAATTCATAATTAAAAAATACAAATAATAATAAAATACGAAAATCTCCAAAAAGTATTGAACATAAGTAACTCATAGTAGATGGACTGAACTATTTTTGCGTATAAATCACGTTGACTGGTAAATACTTTAGCCTTCTAAAAATCGGAAATTCAAAAAATTTGGAACCTTGATATTTGTTTCTACTAGTACAGCAGTAATAGTATTTGAATTCTTAACTAATTTTTAAGTGACATTGTGTAACCAAACCAAGCCCCAGGACTACTACATGCGTGTGACTATAGTGAAAGATTACGACACAGAGATTACTTTATAATTCAAATTCAAAATAAGAGGCTTAGTTGCGATTTTTCCTGTTCTTCTGCAGGAGGAACTGAAATTTTCGAAGATCACCTTTTACGTGCCTACAGAGGTGCATTCCACAATCGTAGAGGAAAATCAGTGATTTAGATTTGTAAAAATGATCTTGCTAAAAGTTCCAAGCATTAAGATAACATACCTGCCAAAAACGTATCTCTATTGGTGATACAACACCCAGGAAATAACGAATTGACCGAAAGCAAGCTGCATATTTTCTGGGAATTCATTTCGTGAATCGTGGATCCTAACACCTAAATACGTAAGCTGGTTATACAACGAGATAGGTGCTCAGACTGACTAACAGTCCTATGGCATTACTATTAAAATTTTGTCAGTTCTTATGTTAACCCGTCATTTCAAGAAAAACAAAAAATGTTGTCAATTGGAGCCACTTCGAAGTTTTAACTGACAAGACAAAACATAGAATTCGAATAATATTGTTCGATGTGACAACAGCCACAATTTTTTATTTTTTTTAGTCAATTTTTAATTCAACCTGGGCGAGCAAAGCTACCCAGCGTACACCGAGCAAACATTGCGCGGTATATAATTATCCAGTGTATAAATCGTAATAAATAATGATAATGATAAATAATGTATAATGTTGAATAATATTATTAACAATAATATAATAATTTACCCAATACACCTACATTCATATCGGAGTAAAATTTGAAGAACCGAGTAAACACGGTGCAACTACAATTCACAAATACAAAAGCAGTGTGCAGAGTAAAATTCCTCAGGTTGAATAAAAAAAACAGAGCAAATTTTTGACAGCACACTGCTCGCCCAAGTTGAATTAAAAAATAGACAGATATTTGAATTTTTTGTATGTCGACCGACTAAGATATCATATAAAAGATCATTACTTGATTGCAATACGTTGTCTTGCTTGCCGCTTTTCTAGTGGTTGAAACTGGGATTGATGAAAAAAGTTGGCCCAGTTTACTTTGGAATTTTTACGGCGATTTTACATACCACACGATCTGCTCCATTAGAGATGTTCAGGATCTCTTCTCTGGTGATCTATGGATTAGGAGTAGGGATTCCATTATCGACAAACCGGTCAATCTTTAAACAGATAAAATAAAGAAAGAAACGTTTAACAATTATATATGAATTATTAAAAATTTATTGATAAACAAATGCATTCAATCTAGTTTATCAAAATAGAAGGAAAGTATTAAGTAACAAGAAGAATCAATGCCACTTAAAGCTATTAATACGCCTATTTTCATTCACGCAGATTCAGCCAGAACACACAAATGTATATTCCATCTGTTCGTTGAGTCTTCTATGTAAGCCTTTTAGAGGTAAGTAGGAGTTGAGATTGGCATTTCAGCATGAAGTATTAGTTATGTTACTTAACATCACCGATTACAGATGCACTATTCTGGTTTTCCCTATTATAACTAGGGGCCAGATTACCAACCGAGGCGAAAAATATCGACACGGGTATCGAAATATAACATTATGTTTTGGCCTGTGGTCGTAAACAAGAATAATACTCCGTAAATGAAACTTTTTTCCTCAATACTCAGAATGAACTAAGTTTAGCAAGAGGGTATTAAATGTTTTCGCAATTCCCCGATCCCAGCTAAAGACAGAATTACGCCATATTCACTGTACAAAATAGGAATAGGACAAAACAAAGTAATCACATTTTCCATAAAAAACAAAACCAGTAATTTAGTAGCATATGTTTTTACTTCACTCATAAAAAGGTTGAAATTTCTAAAAGTCGTCATTTTAATTTAAGTTTGTAAAGGGTGTTTTTTTAAGAGGTTGCCGATTTTTTTTTTGAATAAAACACATATAAAATTATGAAATGACCAAAATTTTTTTTTATTTGGTAGATAATTTTTTGGCATTTAACATTTAAACACAATTTCTGGCATATGGCTACCACGACTATTTTTCACAAATGTCATTCTGGAGGTCCAATTTTCCAGCACTTTTTCAAGCATTTGAGGGCGTATGTCAGCAATGACACGTTGAATATTGGTTTCCAAAGCGTCAATCGATTGAGGTTTATCCACATAAACCAATGACTTCACGTATCCCCACAAAAAGTAATCGAGTGGCGTCAAATCGCACGAACGCGGAGGCCAATTCACCGGACCATTTCTCGAAATAATGTTGTCGTTGAAAGTTTCTTTCAATAAGTCGATTGTTTCACGTGCTGTATGGCAAGTGGCACCATCTTGTTGAAACCACATTTCATCCATATCCATATCTTCAAGATTTGACAACAAAAACTCATTTAACATGGTTCTGTATCGATTTCCATTCACGGTAACGCGTCGTCCTTCCTCATTTTTAAAGAAATATGGACCGATGATCCCACCAGCCCATAGACCGCACCAAACAGTACATTTATCAGGATGCATTGGTAATTCTTGAACGGCGTGTGGATTATCTTTGCTCCAAATGCGACAATTTTGTTTGTTGACGTATCCATTTAACCAAAAATGCGCCTCACCACTGAAGAGAATTTTACGGTAAAAAAATGGATCTTCGTTCAATTGATTTAACGACTAATCACTGAATTCACGGCGCAAACGATGGTCGTGTGGCTTTAATTCTTGCACCAATTGAATTTTGTATGGCACCAAACCCAAATCTTTACGTAAAATTTTCCATAAAGTCGATGGACAAAGTCCAATTTGCTGAGCACGACGACGAATCGATAAATTGTCGTTTTCTTCGACACTGGCCTCAACGACAGCAATATTTTCTTCTGTACGAACTCTTCTCATTCTTGTCGGTGGCTTGGCATCCAAAAGAGTGAATGTAGACCGAAATTTGGTAATTACGTTCTTTATGGTGGTCTCTGACGGACGATTATGTGCACCATAAAATTCACGAAGTGCTCTATAAACATTTTTAATTGAACACTGATTTTGAAAATAAATTTCCACGATTTGAAAACGTTGTTCTGGAGTTAACCTATTCATAATGATTTGCCAAACAATACTGAGTAGAAATGCCACTTTGAGCTGTCAAAACAACTGTCATAAAATAAAACGACATCTATCGGAAAAACAAACCTCCTAAAAAAACACCCTTTATGTACCGTTAAATGGTGGTTGAACAAAATCAAAGTGCGAAATAAACCTAGGACCAAACCACGCTGACAATTTTATTTTAATTCTTGTCGTTTCATCAGTATAGTTTGTAAATTGGTTATCTGTGTAAGTAACTTCTAAATAATTTACTACAATAAAACTAAAGATTTGTTGAATAAGCTGAAATGGTTCGTGATAAAGAGTTGACAGACAAAGAACAAGGGCAAATTTTGGCCTACTGTGCATCTGGAAGGATTACCCGAAAAATAATTGCTCGAAATGGTAGAAGTAAGAAGGTGGTTTTACTGAAATTGATAGAACAGTATGGTCAAAAGACACTCCCAGGAAAAAAATCTGTTATCTCTACTAGAGATTTGCAGGGGTAAACGATTAGCAGTTTACAAATCGAATAGCTCTGCTGAAATTCAGAGTTATCTCAAACTCAACATGAATGTGAGTTCGGCAGATTTTGGAAGCTAACGTAACTAGGAGTACACGAAACCAGTTGCAAAACCACAGTTAACAGTTCGCCATCAGATAAGTGAGGTTATATTTCGCGGAAAAATACCAATTTTAGGAGGAGTGGACATAGATTATATTTTCAGATGAAGGAGAGTTTAATCTTGATGGTTCTGATGGACCACAGAAAAATGTACGCTCGTGTAAAACCGCAAGAAAGAATGTCTCGTAATCTTGGCGGTAGATCGTTGATGTTTTGGGAGGCCATTGGATATTTTGGGAAAATCCCTTTATGCATTATATTAACAAAAATAAATGCAAGTATGTTGAATTGTTAAACCAATGAAGAACAAATTGATAGAACAAATTATATTTTCTAACAAAATAAGGCCCCTAGTAATACCCCATTATCTGAGTGGCACGTGTAGTCTAGATTTAGACCCGAACGAAAACCTTCGGACAATATTATGGAACAAGTTTTCAAAAATTGGTACTAAAAGGAGCTGTGAAGACCGAATGGGTCAAAATTGATCAGGACACGATTCAAAAACTAATAAATTATAGGCCGCGCCATTACTAACAACTCATTATCAACCAAGGCACTAATACGAACTATTCAATTAGCAACTGTTTTTTTTTTAAATTGTGATCTTATCATTATATATGTATTTATTATTAGTAACCCAAATAAAGTTTCTGCTAGTTTAATCTAACTCTTATCATTTAATCATTTTGTGAAATAAATAAATTGTTTACTACATTATTAATTTAAAATATCAGTTTTTTAATTTGGTCCTTATTTCGTTGTGTATATATACGATGAAAATTTGCTTTAAAACCTGCTGGGACCCACTACCACGTGATTTAAATAACTTCACTACTACACCACTTTACAGGCTAAATTAAACATTTGCGGAAGCCTAACAGTGTTTTAAACCAATGTGCAGAACATTTAAGGTTCTTAAATTAATGAAATATTTGTAATTGAAGAATAATTGAACATTACGGTTATTTTGTCTAAAATCTCTCTACTTTTACAGTACTATAAAACTTAAACAACATTATCCGTGTCAAATAGCCATTCAACATATGGAGCTGGAAACCCAGAACTTAACGCAATTAACTTAATTAGTAATGTTAATGTTATTTTGATAGATTTTAAAAAATTTAAGAAATGCGATTATCGATAAAACCGATAAATGAAAAAAAAACTCGAATGGTCAATAAATGTTTTTTTCACGATAAATTGAAATGCCCAATTAGGAGGTGTGCGCGATTTGTGAACGCAAAAGATTGGGTTGTCTCATCATAGTGCAGTGACCAAACCACTTATTATAGTAAATACTTTCAAGGTATATTCAAAGTATGAACGCAATGAATGACTCTGCTACCCCAAATCCCTAGAAACTAACATAGTTTAGTAACTTAATCTGTGACCGTACTACTTTGAATGTGATATTTAGCGAATTTTGAAGTTTGGTCGCTGCAGTCTGATGAGACTAATCAACTCTTTACCGCAGAGTCACAATGGACGCGACCGGAGTGCTTTAAAAGTAAAAACAAACTACTTCATACCAATATAAATAGAAATAAGGTAATTGCGATTAAATATGACCTGTTTGATTTTTTTGTGTTTTGGTCATGCGCAGAACTCAAAAATGAATTATAATTTTTTGAATTTATCACATTCTCAAGCCTTATTGTTAATTGTTTTTATAGGGATTATAGGAATGCGCGAGGGTGTACTAAACTGAAACCGATGAATCTGTTTCCTGGGCTCGAATTAAGAAAGATGATTCTTAATATTATTTGAGCACGAATTATGGAAGGTGATTTAAATTTTGGTGATAGAAAAAGGAATCAACAAAAAGTAAAAATACAATATTTATTTTGTTTTAAGTTAGAATTAGCATTTTTCATTAGTTTAGTGCAATCATGAGTCGTGGAAACCGATTTCTGCTGACATCAGAAATATTATTTGTACCATCAAATAACGGTAAGAGTGCTTACAAGATTGCAGATGACTTACGTTTATCACGTTCCTCTGTAAGAAATAGATTAACACTGAACAGAAAATAATATTCAGTAAAAATGAAATCCGGTCGAAAATATCATTTCCTGCACAAGATTGTCGCTCGTTAGACGAATATTTAGGAAAAATAGCCGTGATGCTTGCTAAAAAATGGGCAGATATTCGCCAGTTTCAGCTGCCACTTTTAACAGAAAAACAGAGCAGCCTAAAGAAATTAAAATATGGTTTTTATAAGGTATAAATGTATTATTTTTTAATATGAAACTTTTAAAAAATTACAGGCAAAAGAAAAACTGTGGATCAAATAATTTAGAGTGATGTCTTTATAGAAGATTCTCGAAAAAGAATTATTAGAAACAAAATTTGGCATTATATCTGGTTGCGTATATAAAAAGTGAAGAGCCAGCTTCTGTTGTCGTGTAGTGCTCTGTATGTCAGCTAACGGAGCAGGTCCGCCGTGTTGACGAAATAATTAATACTGAAAAGTGCATTAACATTCTAGAAAATCAGCTTTCAATGAGAAATATATTTTTCAGCAGGACTAAAAAAAATCTACGATAAGTGGTTAACAAGAAAAAAAATTGGTGTACTGGATAGGCCTTTTAGTAGTCCGAATTTGCCACCAATTGAAACAATATGGGACATAATGAATAAAAAAAACGTAGGAAAAATAATTAAGATTGCAGGAGGTTTGGATTCTTTGGCCCCAGATTTTTTCTTTCGCCCTCAGAACACCAGGCCTAATCAAACCATTTCTAGCAGCGTTACAAAATATTAACGCACACTTACTATTTTTCATTTTTTGCCAGTAAAAGTACTGTTTTTGTGTTAAATGTTAGCTAAATATTGTAGTTTTTTTTGTAAATACTGCGAAAAATAGATGAATTTGGAAAAACATTAAAGGGTTGTTATTGGCCAATACATATGAGTTAAAATAATTAACTAAATACTTATTTATATTTTTACCAATACAATTAAATTGATTGTAATATAAAACTTTCATTCAGTATATCTTTCTTAAACTTTATTTAAATTTTTGAAGTGATTGCAAAATGGTTATCACCAAAATTGAATCACAAAACGTCCACTCCTTTAATTGATGGTGATAATAGACACCTATAACCTTCTGTAATTCCACCCCTGATTTATATGAAATGTGATTTCGTACTGCTGCAATAATAAAGGGTGTTCCATCTGTTGGTATTTTGTTTACGTTCAAAAAAAATATTTATTGTGCGGTGGCAAGTCGAAATTTTTTTGACACATGAAAATTCAAAACTACTCTATTTTTAGTCGTTTACAACACAACAACGCGTTCTAACTATCAAAACTTACTACGAAAATGATCGTTCTGTAAAAAAAACATTTCGTAAATTACGTGATGATTTTGGTCATTATGGAGGTCCTACAGAGCTTGGAATTCGCCAAATTGTTGAACTGGAGAACTATCCAGAAACTGGATAAGTTACAGCTCGTAGAGTATGAAAACTTTCCTCCAGATCTTACTCGTGAAACAGTAATAGCTGTAAGTGATATTGTTCGTGAAGAGCGTGAAGATGTAGTAACAGTGAATAGTGAGCGCTGTCGGGGCATTTTAACTGGATTTTTGTGGTCAAAATTGGATGTAATTGATCTATATCTTTGGTTTCAACAAGACAGTGCCACATGTCACACAAGTAAGGTGTATAGCAATTATCCGCAAACAATTTAAGATCTTAAGAACAAAATTTGAACTGAAATTGAGGCCATTGACCTATTTTTTTTGGAGTCATATATGGCTAGTCTATATGGCATAGAACCAACTTCAATTTTCAATAAAAAAAATTGAATTTCCAATATATACTTGTGTTTTTTTAATATAAAAAAACTAACTGATAGAACAGCCTTTACTTGACACAGATGTTACGTCTTCAGGGAGTTATGGAGAATAATGGTTTTCATATTTGAAAATATTGTCACGTGATAAAGTATTCAAAAATCTCAATAGTTGAAAATCAAAGGGGAACTTGGAAACCTCATCTCAAAATACTCCTTCTCGAAACTAATTGCCTTAGAACATACTCAGTTTGTATGATAGGTTTTGAAATGGCAATGGAGTAATAAAATATAGTTAAGATGAAACGGAACTCTGCCATTTCTTAATAATGCGAAACGGAGAACATTGTCCTATTTGTCAAATTAGTTGGCCGAAAAAAAATTAAATTTGGAAATAAAATAAAAAAGAAAAATTTGAAACTAACTTAAAATTTGAATCAGCTATGGCTTAGTTCTTATACAGGCTGTCCCTAAAGTAGCTGACACGAATGGTACCGTTGTATTCCGTGATCAAAACGAAGGTGAGGTTACTTCTGCTACTTCGCACTTTAAAGCATCCCTATCAAATTATAGACGTTTAAAGAGGAGCCTTCCTACACGGCACCTTGTATTAAAGAAACACCACACTCCATTGCTTGTAAATATTAGTTAAAATTTAAATTTATTAAAAAATGAATCATTATAGCTCTAGTGAATATTTGGATATGGTATGCGTTTTGTACGAGGCTTATAAAGGTCGGACGATTGCTAAACGGATATATCGAAATCGATACCCTAATCGTAGATGGCCATCAGTTACCACTTTTGTTAATGCAGACCGGAATTTACGTGAAAACGGTTCTTTTACAAATAATCGGAGAGAGCTACCAAGGCATACATCAACATCATAATATAATACTGAAAGAGTGGTGCGTGAAGTTTATAATTATATAACGATTAGCTTTTGTAAAATTGCAGCAAACACCGGAATTTCAAAAATTATAGTGCACAGGCAAATTAAAAAAGAAAATCTCCATCCTTTTCATGATCAAACGATACAAAACATTTCAGAAAATGATAAAATATTAAGAAAAAATATTTGCGAATGGGTAATTGGACAACAAACCCAAGACTTTTGGTTCCCGAAGAAGATAATTTACTCGGGACGGATGTATACATTTTACTCAAATTTCTGGACATCAAGCAATCCCGATTTAAACATTGTAAATGGTTGGAGTTGAATTACTAGGACCGATGATCATACTTCCAGATAGAAAATATTAAAAAAATTTAAAATTCCATTCATAAATTTGCAATATTTAAGGGGCTCCACCACATTTTGCAAGAAGTGTACAATCGCACTTAAATACTTTGTTTCTAAGGCAGTGGATTGGCCGCGGAGCATCTATACATTGGCCATCAAGAACACCGGATCTAAATCCGTTAAAATTTTATCTCTGAGGCCATTTAAAAACTAAAATTTATTCTTCATCTATTCCAGATAAAGGGACTTTAATTGCTAGAATATGTGAAGCTTGTAATGAAATCAAACGAGACTGAAAAGTTATTGTAAAAGTTCGCAATTCGTTTATGAACAGGTATACGAAATGCGTAACCGTTAATGATGATCATTTTGAGAATTTACTGTAAATATTTGTAAATAATATTCTTAATTCAAGTTCATATTTTACCAACATACTTATGTCTAATAAAGGGAATACAACATTTTTATGGTGAACTTTTAATTTTTTTAGATAACATAATATAGCAAATATGACAAATATGTAGTTAGTTTTTCTGGAAGCGAAGAGTCTGAACTATGTTTCCATCAAAAAAATAGTTATTGACGTAGAATAGTTGTTAAAATTTGAAATACTTTTAAAGAGAATGACCACTTTTTAAGAGAATATCAGCTTTTTAATGAAATTAGTACTTGAAGTGAGTACTTCTCAAGATATTGAAGTTTCCTTGATCCAAGGTGCTGTGTTGGAAGACTCTTCTTTAAACATTTATAAATTGATAGAGGGGGCTTTAACGTGCGAAGTGATAGAAGTAACCTCTCCTTCGTTTTGATCAAAGAAGCCAACGATACCGGTCGTGCCAGGTACTTTAGAGACACTCTGCGTACAGTCTTGTTCAGCAATAAATAAAATCATGGTTAACGGCAACCGAATTTTGAAATTATTTAATTAAAGATTATTACAGAACTTATAAATTACAAGAGCACTAATTCAGATTTGGAATATTTTGTAAACATTTTTTTCATAACAAATCCAATTTAATTTGCTCTTTCTTTCGATCAAAACAAAAAAAATGTGATAAATGTTTCAGAGACATAATTTTGGAGCCAATCAAATTCAGAAGTTCTGAATATTTTATTTAACAGATATCACTTATGTGTAATCCTGGTGGAGCAAGACGGACCGCAGACACATTAATTATAAAAGCATTTGTTAATTAAAAAGTCATTTGTTCGTAATCTATAATAAATTATTTTTTATTTAGAAAAAAAAAACATTTGCTAATTAACAAAAACACTTTCTATATAAATTAATAATACAAAACGCATTATTTACATATTTAATCGATAACGTTTAGTGAATTTTACAAGTACTTGCGGTTTCAATTTCTCCGATCAACATAATACAGCTGCCATTGCTCTAATATATTTCAGGTCTCTCTGCATAAGAATTGTTCATTACTTATGTGTTTTAATAAGATCCACCACTAATTCTATTTTGCTGAATAATGCTTCATATTGATATCTTAATTACTATTTATAATAAATAGAAATTTTTATGGTGTATTTGTTATTAATGTTAAATTGTTAAAACTTTCGTTTTTTCGCTCACCACCTCTACATAGTTAAGATTATAAATAACTTACCTTTGAAGTTGTATACTTACCTTGGTTTTCTTATTTTGTATTTGTGTATTTTGCTACCTCATTCTCGTTTCTTGAATATTATGTAGTTTTTACAGCGTATTAATGTACATACAGTTCACAACTAACGTATAGCTACCATCTCATCGATCAATATAGAAAAACATTATACATATTAGATTTCGCTTCTAAAGCAAGAAAATGTTTTCTACGCGATTTATTGAATTGTGCTAAAAACATGTATAATCTGTGAAGGCCACTTAAGAACCGGTTCCACGACATCCAAACCAATATTTTTCCAAAAATTATAAAAAAGCGAAACAAGTTTAAATAATAATAATAATATAAAAGAAGACGAATAATTAATTTTTATAAAATAATTTTTATTTTTCATTTTTTGTGTAATAATAAATTCATTTAAGTTGTTTTTACAAATAAAATTAAAATAATATATATTATTAAAACTAATGAAAAATAGGTATATAATTACAATATAAGGTTTATAGAAATTAATATTAAAAAAAATAAAAATTTAACTAAAAATTACAAGTTATTCAACTCTTACAAAAAAAGAGTTTGCTTTGTTTTTAAATATTAAAATTAAATTAAAATTATTTACAAAATCAAATTTTTTATAGTTTTTTAAACAAATCGTAATACAGCCATCAGTCATTTGCCTTTTTTCAGTTATTTATTTAATAAAAAAATTTTGTTTATAATTTTCGGGATGCATGATAAAATCGAAAAACTTGATAATGAAATTTTTGTTCAATTTTCGCGAGGTGGTTGTTTTTTAGGATTTTTTTATCAATTAAATATAAATAATAATAATAACATAAACATAATTAAAGGAACATATAAACATATATTACACATCACATCCGTATAAATATATGTATAATATAAAAACCGTTAAGAATTGAACTCATTTAACATATTATTATACACACAAAATAGTTCATAGCAATCGCGCAAAATCTTTTTAAACTAACGTTATTCTGTTTTGTACAGTTTACTATTCATACTGTAACGAATTGGATTAATATAGAAACAAAATAAAATACAGTAAGAAGAATTAAACTTGGTCCCACTCTGTCGTGTGTTTACATTACATTAATAATTGCATTTTGGTACCATATTACGTTTTCTATATATAAATGTCTATTTTATTTTACCTCCAACTTTTTTACATATACATATATTTCACTACTATAAACCAAAAAAACAAATTACCTTGAATTTCAATAAATTTGTTTTATTTATTTTGTGTGCTGTATGTTGTATATACACAAAATATTATTCAAAAATTTCATCATCAAGTTATAAATAAAATTAAATTGAAGAAAAAGTCCAAAAAAATGTCTTCAAAACAACAAAATGAAATATATTAATTTACTGAAAGATATTATATAGTTATTATAGAGTACAGTGATACGCAAATGGTATGATACTATTGAACAAAAAACTATTTTTCACACAATTAAAATTAACCTAATTTAATGAACATGTGATAGTTTCCGTTGCATTTAACGACGCAATAAATCATATTTTAAGTTACGTTTCAAAAACGATTAAACTACCTAAGTAAATTATTTACTTAAGTAAAAATGGCGCCCAACGTGGGGTTATACGTATTGGGATACCTTGTCGAGCATTATTTAACGCCATCTATCTTCGTCACTCTCTGAATCCAATACTACCAATTATATTTTTTGTTGTTTCTAATTTGTAGTCAATACTACTATGCAATTACTCAAATCATTTATTTTTTCAGCAAACGAAAGGCTAAATACATGCGCATTTTTTATTATTTTGCAAATTTAGTTGTGCAACCTTGCCCAAATTATACACTTGATAAAAATTGATTAAGTAAATTGTTATACTTTATTTTGCGCCATAACAGAGGTGACAGTCATGCCGCAAGATTCTCATTTCACTATCTATTATATATTTAAAATTGACATTTTCATTTCTATTAAAGCTTTGACCGTCAACATAATCCGCTGTTGACCGCGCTAACGGGCTAAAAGTGACTCAATACTATTAATATGTCTACCCATATCTCCTATCTTGTAAAGTTCAAACAGCATTACACTAATTAAATGAATATTCCAAGCAGCAAAAGAAGGTCAAATATCCAAATTAAATTTAGTATTAAATAATTTAATTTCACCCACATGCCCAGTGATTTCGGGTAAAGGTGTGAGCGACCAAAAAAATTCGCACAATTTTATAGGATTTCATGACTAAGACAATACAGTAAATTCATAAATTGCCTAGGTCGTTATTTAGTTTAAATCATACCTTTTGTACCGCACTGTATATTATACATACATATCTAACAATATATAAATAATTATATTTTAATTTAATTTAATTTTTTTTTACCAATCATTGTGTTATAAAAAATTATATTTTTTCCCACCACATTTTTTTACTATTTTTATATAAAAAACTATATAAATATTTTTTTGTGTGTAGTTTTGAAAATAAATAAAAACAAAAAATTATAAATAACCTAAAAAAATGTTTTCTTCTCTTTTTGTCGTGCACAGTTTAGTTTTCTTTCCATGCAGCAAAATAGTATTTCACTTGTCATTTATTTTATTGTATTTGATTTTTACTATTACAACTATTATCATATTTTAAATATCTATATATATAACTATTTTTTTTTGTTTTTTTCACCGTTTCTTTTCTCTTTTCTTGTTTATAAAACAAAAATTTAATAAGATTGTAACACATTTTGTCGTTTTTCTTAACAATATAACATTTTTTTTTTTTTTTCAGAAAATGGCATCTCTAATTTTCAGTTTTATTTTATACATTTTAATAAATATAAAATCTGCATCATTTTAAAGTACAAAACTTTAAGATACGTATAAGTAAGAAAGAAAACAAAAATTGTAAAGAGAAGATGAAATAATATATATAAAAGATTATGTTTAAAAACAGGTCATAGACCTCTGACTTAAACAATAGGCGCGTTCTTTTTATTTTTTTACAACACAGCCATGTACGATTTTAGTGAAATGCTTCACTGTGCGGTATATTAAAGTTAAACGCGCGTATTGCCGCAATTTATATAATGCAGAGGCGTATGACATTGCTTTTATGTTTTGTATTTTGAGCCCATATTTTAGAAAATTATTTAATTAATTTAATCAAACAGTCATAGCAAGATATGTATGCTGTGGAATATTATTATTACTATTTAATTCACGATCACTACTTGTTACTTGAGATGAACACACATTATTACTATTACTTGTATTACTATTACTACAATTATTATTTGTTGTTGTAAAATTAAAAATCGATACAAGTGAAGTGATACGTTCAATGTCAACGGTACGTGTTGTTGTATTAGCTGTTGTCTGCGATAGTGACGAAACATCATTACTACTACTACTATTGTTATTATTATTATTAACATGACTACTATTATTCCCGCTTGAAATATTTTCTATAGTTTCGGTTGTTGCTGCGATTATTGTAGATAGATTAGTTTCGGATTTGTTTCGTTTAATGATTACGTCATCGTCACAATCATCATCAGAGAATGACGATGGCATATCAGAAGTTATTTCTTTCCGTCGCTTCAATGAGTTACGTCGCCATTTTTGGTTTGTTAACTGATTACCCAATTTGTGATTTTCTTTATTATGTGTATCCAAATCGGATGCAACGCTCGCTGTTTGACACGGTATATTATTTTTATCTAGATTCCCACTTTCATTATTATTATTATTATTATCGTGTAAATTTTCTATATCATTATCCATTATATCAATTTCACTATAATCGTCTTCTAAATTTTTATCCAAATGATTCTGATCCATCAGATTATGTTCATCGTCTTTGATCCGATACTGATTATAGTGATGAACCATATGCGATATCTCTTCCATGAACATAAATTTGGCCTTTTGTAACACAGTGGCAACCAGCAAATTCTTATGCAGTGATACCCCACCTCGGCTGAATCGTGCCTGTGTTATTTTGGCCAGCGAAATGTCTATCAAGTGCTGCGCCTCCATAGCCATAATTTGGTGATGAATGGTAGTAGCGTTAAAAAAAATTGCGTCGTAAAAAAAATTTTCTATTACTTTATCTTATTATATTATAGACGAGCACACAATCACAGTGAAATAATTAATAACTGTTTACATAAAATAATTATATTTCACAATCATACACACATAAACATAAAATAATATCCACGTCGATTATTTCGTTTAAATACTTTTTTCAAGTTTCACAACTTTTTTTTTTACTTTTTATCTTTTCTGACACACAATTACAATTACACTATCTATTTATTTTTAATAATATTCATGTTTGTATTGTTAAAAGATGTCAATATTAATTTATTTAAAATCCCGAATAATAACCGAAATTATATTATTAATCTTCGTATTTATTTATTAAAATAAAAAACACAAAAAATTATGAATAATTTATTACACACACTCACAAACACTACTTTATGTGAAAGAGATAGCAAAATAATTTAATATATTATAAATATATATGAGATGATTATATTAAATAAATTAATTTATATTATTGTTAATCTATATAAGACATTAACATAACAACGTTGTAAACTAGACTAACATAATTTTCAGAAATTCACGTCTATATATAAACTTTGTAGTACCGTGACGTCATAATGTATATATCAATACGACTTTGCACGATTTGATTTTGTTTTGTTAGTTTATTTTCTTTTTTTTTGTACTTTTTCGTTTTTTTTTTAATATTCTGCCAATCAGAGAACGTCCTTCATAAAAAATGAATGAAGAATTTGAATAAAAATTTTGTGTATGTTTTGTGTTTTCTTGTTTTGGGTTTATAAGTGTATTAATAATTTTTTTCGATTAAAGTTATTTTTTAGTACTTTTCCTCGGCGCCGATGCACACGTTATTCTACAGCAATTCCATTTGTTTTGTTGGTAACAAAACGAGGGAGAAAATACGAGAATGAATGAATTTTTTTTACAAATGTGATAGAGGGGTGTTTCCTGTGATTGTGAATGAACATGTTGCTTCGTGTTTAGAAAACAACATTTCACAATAGATTTAAGTGAAATTCTAAGTTTAAAGTAGTTAAGAACAGATAAAAGTAAGATTCCAAGATGCAATTAATTATTAAATTTAAGACCCGGGCTCTTATCATAGTGGGACTTAGAAAATATTGAAATTTGAAAATATAAAATGTACGAGTATAATATTAATCTAAAAATTAGAAAACAAGATAGGCTAGGCTAATGACTGAAAAGTAAAAATGTTGTTTGTTTATTTAAACTGACTATGTTTCAAAAATGAACGAGAGCTAGCCAAGGAATTTGAGAATTATATTCGCTCAAAGTGGACTATACCGTGTAACCATTTTAAACTATCGATTGTTACTACTCTTTACATTTCAGTCCTTAGCCCTTCTTCTAGCTTTTATGATTTATGGATATCGAACAATTTACGTTCAGACCAGAGCAGAAAAAGACACACTTCTTCCGAGTACTACCTGGCAGTTATTTCGAATCGCGTGTATCTTTCAAATTAAATTTATTTTCCACTTTTTAAATATTTTAAAACACGTTTATTAATCCACTCATAGAAATGAAATGAAACAATTGATTTGCATGAATTTCAATTTAGTAGACGGTAGACTAAATAGAGGAATAAAAAACAAAATAAAAATTTCTATTACCGTTATTTCATATAAATTAACCGAACATATTGGACATGCCTTGATTACTACAAGTTTATTTTTAATATATTGTCAATTATAATTTATGTACCTTTCGATCACATTGGTTATCCTAATGGGTTGGGTAAGTTGTAATGGCTTCTAGCGCGTGGCCATACCGATTACAACGTTGTGGATGTAGTAACACTGAATTATCCTCCTCAATTAAGATAGTAGGGTTTGTGGAGGTTGCCCAATTCTAAATGAATTAATCTTAATAATTCATAAAATATCACGAAACAACATAAAAGTACCCAAGTGATCGTGTCGCCTGGGAGCCCATCATGGACGAGAGAAGAGGAAAGGAACTAATCTTCTCTTCTACCTCATCCTTGCAGCTTTAACAGAAGTCGTTAAATACCAGACCCCGTCTACTTACGTGTTCTTCTAAAAGTCAGTGTGCGGTGAATCCACACGCCCGTCCTTAATCTTCGCACAGAAATTAACATATTGAAAGTATTATGTCGTGATAACGTTCAATCACTGCCACGTGCGCTTTGCATGTTCCGTAAACAAAAAAATAAAAAAATTGGCCTACTGGCAAAATAAAATTCCAGGTCTTAATGATTTCTTTGTAATAAAATGAATTTTAGAGGACAACACAAGTATCGGAAACAGTGAAGTACTATCATCTGACCACTCTCCCGGGGTCATGACTCTGAGTACAATGATAATAAAAAAAGGAAACTTACCTAAATTAAAAAATATAGCAACTTAGAATAGAAAATTAAATAAATAGATAATCAATAGAAATTCGACGGAAAAAAAATTGGCCATTTAACCCAAATCACTCAAATAATTCAGATCAGCATTCAAAGTAAAACATGTCCCACGTCCATGAAAGATGGCTGAAGTAATTATGATTCCTAAACCAGAAGAACTATCAAAAATAGCTCAAGCTTTCGACAAAGCTTGCCACCAAAAGCTTAAATTTATACTGCACCGAGACCTGGATAAGCAATTTTAACAAATGTTTAAATTCTACATTGCAGATCTACCTCTTCGAGTCAAATCACTCTAAATACTCTGAATTAAAGAGAATGTCTGCAGGTATACCACAAGACGTGTAGTGTAGTTGGACCTATAATGGAAATTTGCAGACGATGTATATTATCAGTTGAAAAATATATATCGGAAGCAACATCCTAGACTAAAAAAATACGCATTAAAAGAAGTAAAATTTAGTATATGATGAACTTTTCAAACCAAAATGTAAACCCAGGATAAGATGCAGAGCATATGAAAAAGAAAAAACAAGAGTTATGTAATGGCTCATGGGTATAAATTCTGAGCTCGCAGTAAACAACAAATTCCTTCCGCACCAGCATATGCTAAAACCAGATTGAATCTATGGTATCCAACTTTTGCGTTGAGTCAAGAAGACAAATGTACAAATGATACAATGGGCGCTTTTGGTTCTCCTATCATGATTAGTAAAATCATCGCCAATTTGATTTCAAAATTTCATAGTGCAAAACATTTTCATAACGGTGGCCGAGATTACATACATTACAATAGAACGGGTGCACATGTAGAAAATAAATATTGCTCGGCAGTTTTCTTGGATATCGCGCAAGCTTTCGACAAAGAATGGCATGAAGGATTAAATTACAAAATTAAAACTCTGCTGCCTAGACAATTTCATGCAATTCTTGAAAACTACTTAGCCAAAATGGATGTTCCAGGTGAAACAAAATACGGCCACTACTGATTTAACCGAGATAAAGGTAGGAGTACGGCAAGGTAGTGTATTGGGACCTGTGCTATACTTTTTACTCACAGCTGACTTACCAATAACTGAAAAAATTATCACTTCAACTTTCGCTGATGACAGCTATATTATTTTCACACAAAAATCCTCAAACAGCATCGAGAGAACTACAAGAACATCTACACAAAATAGAAGATTGGTTAAAAACTTGGCGGATAAGGATTAATGAATGTAAATCAAGGCAACCGAAATACAAACGACTTCCTCTAGATTTAATAAACTAAGAAATATGATCTAATAATTACATGCATGTTGAACTAACACACTAAAATTAAGCAATTATTAATAAATTAATAACAATAATGTTGTTTTGTAGCAGCTATACCCCAGACATTTTCTTCAATTCCCAGTTTTCCAAAAGTTAATTCTGTCGATTGGGCAATACATTTATGAGAAAATAATTTAATTATTCGCGACCGACACGCGTTTTCAATAAAATAAGAAAACAAATATCTAAAAATAGTTTACTACGTTTAATTGGTTTTTGTTGATATTGTAATCGAACTTTACTTAAAAAATAAATTTTATTAATTAAAGTGAAAAATTGGATATTGATATTTCCAATTGATATTACCAGTTTTCAGTATAAATGTTATGTACAACCATAATAATGCTATAAGTAATAACAATAAATTTCCGTTAAATTCTATTCCCAGTTAATTCTTTCCTAAAATAGGTAAGGAATAATAAACGTTAAAATATACTTTGGGAGAAAAGGGAATAAAACTGCCGCAAAATTTAAAATTTCCATTCCCCGGGATTTACGAGTATAGGGCCACTGGACGCCCAAATGAGGCTGTGACTCCAGAAAAGATAAAGAAGATCCACGAATTTGTTTTGAAAGTCCGTAAAATGAAGTTACGTGAGATAGCTGACATTGTAAAGATATCAATGGAATGTGTTGGTCATATTTTGCACGAACATTTCAACATGAAAAAATTACTCTTTCACCAAGACAAGGCACCATGTCACAAGTCGATCGCAACAATGACAAAATTGCGCATTAAATTGCCTCCGCATCCACCGTATTCGCCAGATTTGACCCTCAGGCGACTATTACTTGTTTGCAGACCTAAAAAAAATCTCCAATGAAAGAGATTTGGGTCCAACGAAGAAATGATTGTCGAAATTGAAGCTTATTTTGAAGACAACAATAAATCGTTCTACGAAAAAGGCATCGAAAAGTTATAGAGGCATTGGACTGATTGTATCGCTCTAGAAGTAAATTATGTTGATACATTTTATTGTTCCCAAAAATTTTTTATTTTGTTCGTTAGACCGGGAGATTTTCATGCGATGTGCTACAAGATATTTTTGTGAAGAGATGTAAATAGATTTAAATTTGCTAAATATGCGCTCTTATACAGATCCTACCTCCCAACTCCTTGGCATTAAAGATGTATTGAAGCGGCTACAAAAAAAACTATAATACATATACAACCTGCCTTTGCAATAACCAACATTCTATTCGAAACAATACCACAACTAAGGCTCAAAAAATACTCTACTTCGAACAATTAGTAATAAATATGGAGGTTGTTTGAAAAATTTCCGACCTCAACATGACGGTGGTAGCACTCGTCAACAAAAGTGTTGTACAAAAGTGAGTGTTTGCGCATGCGGTGAAAAATGCTCACCAAAATATCAGCCATTTTGGACGAGTACTTGTTGTTTAAAAATCCTTAGAGTTATTCGATGTGAGTATTTTAGTGAAAATGGAAAAAATCGAGTATCGATGTCATTAAATATTTAGTTTTGAAAGGCAATACGCCTACGTAAATCAAACGCACTGTTGGCGCAGTTTAGGCACCATAAATCAGAGTTTTGGCGCCGGCTAATAACTGTTGATGAAACTTGGATACACCATGACACTCCAGAATCAAAAATACAGTTAAAACAAGAGGATTGCCAGGGAGGAATCGGCCTTTTTTTGGGGGCAAAGGCAAACGCTGTTCTTTTGGCAGGGAAAGTAATGACGTGTTTTCTGGGACATTCATGGAGTTATCTTAATCGATTATCTTCAAAACGGGAAACACACCTCATTACTTGACACGCTGAAGGCAGGAATTACGGAAAAATGGCCACATTTGCAGAAAAAAATCTTGCTCCACCAAGACAATGCGCCGTCTCACACCTCCTTATTTACCAGATTTAGCCACAAGCGACATTTTTTTGTTCTCTAAGCTAAAAGTTGCGCTCAGAGGACGGAGATTTTCGACGAATGGCGAGACCACCACCTTCGTAAAAATTTATTTTGCAGAGACACCGAGTACTATTTGAATGGGTTGAAGAGATGGGAGCATCTCTTAGAGATTATTTAGAGAAATAAAAATAAATTTGAAAAAAACTATCTTGTATCTCTGTTAGGTGGGGAACTTTTCAGACAACCTCGTATATAATTCGACCCCCTCGAAACTCTGATATACAATTCTATTGTTTCAATACAAACACGCAAAAATATTAATACTCTTTATAAAGGCCTTTTAGCATATGCCTTTCCTGGATTTTCACGATTTAAAATAACTCAAGTAAAAATTTTGAAATATTTGAAAAACTCAAATTAAGTATAATGCGATGTAATTGATCTTCAAATATTAAAGCCTAAGTTTATCTTCCAGACGTCATTATGGTCATTCGTCTCGCGCTAAGAATTGTGTTAAGAATTTTTTTTTAAAATTATTTAAGTTATCAATGTTTTGCTTCGATTGCTCATTCCTATTTCACTACGATAATGCAATACATACACCACCGCAATCGATAGGGTAAAACTAGTTAAATTACGTCATGAATTGCTGCGTAATGCATCTACATAATAATTCTCCAGATTTCACGCCCTGGAAGTTTTATGGAAAATTGTTTGGTGGAAAGCGTGGCACATCAAACGCAGAGGTTATCGCCGAAACAGACACATATTTTGCAGAGTTCGATAAATCACATTTTTCGAATGGCTGAAAAAGCTGGAATATCACTGACTAAATTTTTAAAGATGAAAGAAATTTTGCTGAGAAACAAATTTAAAAAAAAGCATTTCCCTCCCTACTTAGTCAATCGTGATAGCGAGCTGGCAAATCAAAACAATTTAATTATAATAGATGACTCAAGCTGACAAATTAGTTGTGGAAGTAATTTATAATTTTTCCACTACCTTTTTTTTTGTTGTAACTATTGCCAAAGGCTTTATTCTTGAATCTTTCTTTATACGAAACTAACAAGAAGTGTGAAATTCTTCAAAACTATATATTTTTTTTTTACTTAAGCCTTAACCTATGTTAGTACTTAATATTAGTATGCATTATTATTTTTAAATTATTATTAATTACTTAATTTAAGTGTGTTAGGTCAACATGCGTGTAATTATTAAATATTTCAGTTGATTAAATCTAGAGGATCTGCTCTGCGAAGCCGTTTGTATTTCGGTTGCCTTAGTAGGTCTCTAGCTAATTCGTTAGGGTGTGATTCCAGTTTCAGATGGTATTTTAGACTGCATGATTTTATTGTCTCTTTAACCGTTTTAATTCCTAAGTCTCTATGGATGTTGCTGTTTCGAATATACCAGGGTGCATTTGTAATGCTACGAAGTATTTTTGCTTGCGTTCTTTGTACAATATCTATATTTGAGGCACTAGTTGAGCCCCATAGTTGGATACCATATGTCCATATGGGGATTAGGATCGCTTTGTATAGTAGAACCTTGCAGTCTAGAGAGAGTTTCGATTTTCTTCCGATCAACCAGTACATTTTAGAAAATTTTATTTTTAGTTGATTACGTTTTGTTTCAATGTGCTTTTTCCATGTCAATCTTCTATCGAGATGAAGACCGAGATATTTGACGTTTGTTCGTTGAGGAATTGTGATATTGTTTAATTTTACTACCGGACATGTCCGTTTATTGAGGGTGAATGTTACATGTGTTGATTTACATTCATTCGTCCTTATCCGCCAAGTTTTTAACCAATCTTCTATTTTGTGCAGATGTTCTTGTAATTCTCTCGATGCGGTTTGAGGATTTTTGTGTGAAAACAATATAGCTGTGTCATCAGCAAAAGTTGAAGTGATTATGTTTCCAGTTACTGGTAAGTCAGCTGTGAACAACAAGTATAGCACAGGTCCCAATACACTACCTTGCGGTACTCCTGCTTTTATCTCGGTTAAATCAGTAGTGGCCGTACTTTGTTTCACCTGGAACATCCTTTGGGCTAAGTAGTTTTCAAGAATTGCATGAAATTGTCTAGGCAGAAGTTTTAATTTTGTAATTTAATCCTTCATGCCATACTTTGTCGAAAGCTTGCGCAATATCCAAGAAAACTGCCGAGCAATATTTATTTTCTTCTAAGGAGAGCTTAATTGTGTTTACAATTCTGTGCACCTGTTCTATTGTACCGTGCTGCTCTCTAAATCCAAATTGGTGATCTGGTATAATGCGACCTACAGTTAATATAGGTATTAGTTCTTCTAGTAGCATCTTTTCAAAGAGCTTTGAAATTATCGGAAGTAGACTTATTGGCCTGTACGACGAGACTTGGGTTTCGTCTTTACCTGGCTTAGGAATCATGATAATTTGAGATATTTTCCATTTTTGGGGAAAGTATCCACATCTCATAATCGCATTAAAAATATATGTTATATATTTTATGTATCTATCGGGTAATTCTTTGATCATTTTTCCAGTTATTAGATCATGGCCTGGAGCATTCTTAGGATTTATCCTGTTTTTGATAACCGTTTTGACGCATTTCCATTTAAATTTTACTCGATTTGGGTTCGACTCGTCCCTCGTAAACTGTGGTAGTACGCAGTCATTATTTTTTTCGTTTGGAGTGAACACTTTTTGTAGATGGTTAGAGAAAGCGATAGCCTTTTCTAAATCACTTCTGGCCCAATGACCATCTGGTTTCCTTACCGGTGGGTTCGATAGCTCTGGCCTTTTTAAATTTCTAGCTGCCTTCCACAGTGAGTAATCTGTTTTCTCTGTTGCTGTGAGCTCACTTAGGTAATTCTGCATTCCAAGATTGTGTTCTTCCCGTATTGCTTCTCTTAGAGCTTTAATAGCTCTATTTAATTTCGATTTATGAAAAGGAGATTGGTGCAGCTGCCATAGCCGCCGAGTCGCCCGCTTATCTGCCAATAACTTTTGAATGTTACTTGAAAGCTTACTATTTTTTCCGAATTTTTGTACTCCGGAGTAGCTTTTTTGCAGCCATTTCCATTATTTGTCTTAAGTTTTCTATCGCGGCATCGATATCTTCTGGTGTTTGCAGTGGGACATCCAGATGACAATTTGCGTCTACTATGTTTCTATACAGAACCCATTTCGTTAGTTTGTTTGTTAAACGTTGGGGTGGTTCAGTTTTTAATGCTTGCGTACTTAGTGTTACGATTATTGGTGAGTGATCTGATGATAAATCAGAACAGTCAACGACTTGAGCATTGGTGCGTGCTATTCCTCGTATTACACAGAAATCTATTAAATCAGGAATTTTCTTTCTGTCGGTAGGCCAATAAGTGGGATGTCCAGATGATAAATAATCTAGGTTTTTCTCGTTTATTGCTTCGTAGAGTTGCTTGCCCTTGGGTGACGTCAACCTCGAACCCCATTGCACATGTTTAGCGTTGTAATCACCTCCTGCTAGAAATTTGATTCCCAACTGATTAAAGTAGTCGATAAATTGCTGTTTTTTAATTACATGTTTCGGTGGACAGTAAACAGCCGATATTACAAATTTCCCAGACCATTCGTCCAAGCAAATAGTTGTAGCTTGGATGTGATCTTTAGCATATTTCTGGAGCTCGTAGTGCTTTAACCTTCTTTTTATCAAGACTGCGGAGCCGCCGTGTGCTTTTCCATCCGGATGTTTGGTGTCATAAACGGAATAGCCGGTAATATTAAAAAAATTGTGTTTGGTGAAGTGTGTTTCAGATATTAACATGGTGTCTATATTTTGTTCGATAAGAAAGGTCTGTACCTCAGCTTTATGTTGCGGAAGCCCGTTCGCATTCCAAATAGCTATTTTTAGAACTGTCATTTTTGATTTTTAACTATTATTTGCGTAAGCGTATTCATATTTTCGTGTAAGCGTTCATATAAGCGTATTCACATTCTACCTTTTCGTGTTCTTTTTGTGTAAAAGCTTTAAACCCTAAAACTCGTTTGGCGAATCAATAAATCCTTGAGAACCATTAGATCGTTTTAAAAGTTTCAAAGAAAATGTATTTACTTATTACTTACAGACGATAAAATCCCACGCTACATGAAAGGTACTAACAACGATTGACAAGACTACTTGTAACTTATATTTATAATATGATCACCTTTTTGTAAATGGTCTTGAAACTAAAAAAAACATTATCATTCATCATTTATGTACACATATACAAAATTGTCAAACACACATATATCATATCTATGTATAGGTTTATGTCTCAAAATTGACACCCTATTGTAGTAAAAATTTCGTTAATTTTGTACGCACGTCTAATATTTAATAAACAAATTGTAATATCCCGCCATAAGAATTTTTCATCTTTGCTTTTGTCCCTCTTAATAAACAAAAACATGACGTAAACACACACAATTCCCTCTATAAAAAAGTGCGAATTGATTCTGTTACTACAATAGTTTGTGTATGTATGCGTGGATCGGCAATACAAGTCTATAATATATGTATGTAGAAACATGTTTTTACACGATGTCTCGTGTTTAATTACGTCATTGAATTAATAAATCTTTTTCTGATTTTTATGAACAGTAATTAATCATATCATCGATTAATAATATCAAAAAATATTTTCTTTGTTCTATAAACTATAAATGCATTTATACAATTAATTTATGAAACAAAAACCACCCAATTCCGGATAATTATATATGATTGTAAGCGCGTTAATAGCAATATAATTTTACCCTTTATCGCGATTGTTATCTAAATGGTCACCTTTCTTATACAGATAACAAAACAACTGATAACATGCAAAATATGTGTAGCGTATAATTTCGTAATGCTTCCTTTTTTGCCTTATAAAACCCTAACAATCAATTAAAATTTAAGAAGTAAATTAAATTTTATAAATGGAATGGAGTAGAATTATAAATATATCAAATCGATAATCATTGTGTGTTTTCTCTTTTATGTGTATCGTCGTATATAAATATTTTTTGTTTCTTCAGTTTTTTCTATATGTTAAAATTAATTGTATTACTGTAATTCCACTTCTATTATAATGATATATACATACACACACACAACACACACTACACAACAAAAAAAATATAAATTGTAAAAAACTGAAAAACTGAAAAAGAAGCATATTTACAATATCCTATTCGTGTCATTATTAAATGTAGTGTAGACGAATAAAAAACAATAAAACTAAAAAAATAATAAATAAATAAATAAAAGACACGATAAAACTAAATGAAATTAAGTAAAAAATGAAAACGAAGAAGAAAACAAGAAAAATGTACACATTTTAAACTTTATTCGGTTGGTTTTATGATATAAAAATATAAAACCCATATACATACATAATAATAAACGACGAATTATCTGTAGTCGAATTATCTGTACGTAGATTGTAGTAAAGAAAACACTGAAAACAAATGAAATGGTGTAGTAAATTATGGACATATTAGCTATGGGGTTTTTCTGATATTTGTTATTAAGCAAGGAAGATATTTGTTTACAGTAGTGATTGTTACGATCACACCTTTGATTTATTGTAATCAGATATGGAAGTCGAGTATTGTTAGATGCCAAAGATGAATCGAATTTACATATTACACGGCTTATTACTTGAAATTATATTAATTACCTATACTAGTCTATTGATATGATGCCACTCACGAACATTAAATGATTTATGTGAAATTCTATTTACTTTTCCAAACCAATGTGAAATTTATTGTTCAACTAGAACAAATAAAAAGCAAAATTGATGTGTTTTGTATGATTGAAAATATTAAACTGGATTTTATTGTTTATGTGAAGTTTAGAGATGTCATGAAAAACGACATCAATTGTGAACTCCACTTTACAAAATTTTATGTATGTATTTCCGAACGAATAATCGTCACATATTTATTAATGAAAGATTAAAATATATTTCAATTGAATTTTAATTACATGCTAAAATTTATTTATAATTTAACACACCAATTGACGTTTCTAAAAAAATTTACGTTTCTTTTCGTATTGGTATTAGTCCATCAAAAAATTACGAAAAAATGTACTATAGCCGATTTGGCAAGCAATAGGTGCTCGTAAGATAGGACGTGAAAAGCGAACTGCGAAAGAGTTGGGAATACTTCAATCCCAGAACAATTGCATAGATTAAAACATACAAAAGAAAACTATCCAGTTTACTGAATCTATCATGAGCAACTGGATTGTTAAGCTTACAAATAACCATAAAAAATTTTATGATTAATTTCAGAATTTAAAAAGTTACATTTAAATCGCGAATCATTACAAAGTAAATCAAAAACGGCGCTCATGTGCAAGAAAATAAAAATAACAATTCTGAAGGTACATTTCATCCACCTCTCTGAAGCAAGTCGAAATATTTATCGCCAGCAGAGGCGCTCTTTCCACTTCTAATTAATTGTTCACTCAAGGGAAGGCACACGCCGCTCGCATGCGACGAGTTGTTTTTGAGTCTCGTATTTTTCGTTATTTGGATGCGCGTAGTATATTTACCCGAGAACTTCTGTTGTGGCAAACTCTTATTACACTTAGCCTCCGATCTAGAAAAATCAATTTTAAGATACTACATTTAAATATCTTTAAAATCTATTAACTTTCGGGAACGGTACTATTTGTTGTTGATCAAATTTTTGTAGCTGTTGGCGTCGCGCTACATAAAATTTATCCAATATTAATAAAATCCAAGCTCGTGATAAAAATGACTATACGATTCTTTGCGCACTGTTCCTTGTTGTAAATACCTATTCCTTTATTTAAATTTCCAATATTTTCATTTTTAATATTTTCGGGCATCCAATCTATAAACGTCAAGTCGTTTATGAATTGTTTTTCGATTACAGCAGAGTATTTTACTGTTTTAAATATTTTTGTCAAGTTTCCCGGCCAATTTAGTGCTGGGGCTCTTTGGCTTTGTTGTCATATTTGCTCGGAACAATCTATTAGGGCTTTATCGATTTTTCTTGGACTATGTTATTTTTGTTTTGCCCCATTACGTTGGACTAAACGAAAAATCAAAGCAAAGCAAAAATTAAAAAAATAATAAAAATACCAGATAAATAGGGTAAACAAAAGCTTAAAAAATTAAAAATTTCGGATTTCGCAGGAATAATTTCGATTTTAATGCAATCTCTGAAGGTGTTCGTTAGATGATTGTTTGTAGAACATGGCTTTTGGTTTAGGAGCTAATTCTAAAAGTTGTTTAGCCTGGATTATTTGTCGGTTTATTTTACTTGTGACTTCAAAATCAATAACGTCACGAATGGCTACACGATGCGAAATCGTAGTAGTTTTCTTGAATAACATTGATTAATTGACGCCCCATTGGAGTAGTCAATCTTGAACCCCAGTAGGTCTGTTTGGCATTAAAGTCATCGGCAACCATAAAACGTTGATCCAGAGTCTCAAAATTTTTTTTTATAGATATCTGCCGAAATATTAGTTGGAGGGCAATATATTATAGCGATGACTAAACTTTTTTGTCTTTCTCTTAGACTTCGAAGGAATATTTTGTGTCATAAACTTCGTAACCATTTATTCTGAAATTGTGTTTATCGGTTAAGTGGGTTTCAGGAACTAGCATAAGGTTAATTTCGTGTTATGCTAGGAAATGTTGTAAATCGAGTTTGTGTTAACATATGGTATACATTCTAGTATCTGAATGATAATGTAAACATATGGTACAAGCAATTCAGGGTAGGTTCAGCATTTGAGGATTCACCTTGGAGAACATTTGCATATTGGATTGCTGGTTGATGCGCTAGGCGAACCAAGTCATTCGGCGTATTGGAAGGAATATTATTCTGCGCATCTGGTGTAGTTTTGTACTGCCTGGAATGTGACAATTGAATAATATTTCTGTAGACTGGACATACTCGGTAGTTTGCAGTGTGGTTTCCACTGCAATTGCTGCATTTCTTTTCTGTTAAGGAGTTCTTTGGTTTTGGACAACTTTTTTGGTGTAGTTCCCCGCATACGACGCACACTGATATCAACTTGCAGTAAGTCTTTGAGTAGCCATATTCTTGGCAGTTTAAACACTGTATTGGTCCGAACCTTTTCTTTGGTTCTTCAACAGTTATGCTTGTGTGGATGAGGTACTTTAGTTTATATATTTCCATGAAGTTCTCCCTTTTTAAAACTGCTTTCGGATAGATCCAGTTCAACTTTGACTATTGTTTGTGGTTGCTTCAGCGGTTCCTATGGACATTGTGTATCTTAAATCCATTTTCAAATGGCGCGGCCAGGATTTCGGTTGTTTCAACATGAACATTGATGCCTTTATAACGACAGAAAAACCCTTTGAAAATTTCAATCGGTATGTAAGGTATAATAGTTTCTGTTGTGAGCATCGTAATAATTAATGACCTCTCTATAGTCTTTGACCTCGTCTATTTGAATTTTTACTTCGTGTATTTTGCCACGTAGTAAATTTGTCAAGTGAAATGTTATTACATTCGTTAGCACGCTTGGTTTGAATTCTTGCACCACCTTGTGTGTATTAGTTTCACGCAAGTAGATTGGAGGGGGCTTGTATTTTCGATTAGCCTGTTCTTGAATATTTGCATTTACAGTTTTCCTCTCTTCGGCATCCTTTTCGTTCAATCTTTCAAATCGGTTTTTAGCAGTATTTT
The DNA here is from genome assembly GCA_963691935.1 of Nephrotoma guestfalica. NCBI lineage: Eukaryota > Metazoa > Arthropoda > Insecta > Diptera > Tipulidae > Nephrotoma > Nephrotoma guestfalica. Next base: position 250,816,145 of record OY829914.1, read on the forward strand.
GAATTTTTCGAAGTTTGAATTCTTACTTATAAGTAGTTTTTCCATTTGTGGGCTATCCTGTTTTCGCTTTACCGTAATATAGCGATCGATGCCAATTTGTGTCATATGTACAAAAATGACTCAAAATTGATCGTATACCGGCAAACTAAACTCTTTTGAGAAGCAATTTAAATTTTAACAAAAATGATTTAGAATTGAACACAAACACCAAATTTAATAAAATACAAGCATTCTCAAATACAAGCATAATTATTATGTTTAGTCTGCCATTACACAAATATGCAGATATATAGCAGGAAGTCTTCAGATTTGGAACGCACACTGTGCCCTTGACGTAAAAAGAATGACATTAGGAAAAGAAGGTAGGAAAAGAAGGTAAGAAAAGAAGGTAGGAAAAGAAGGTAGGAAAAGAAGGTAGGAAAAGAAGGTAGAAAAGAAGGTAGGAAAAGAAGGCAGGAAAAGAAGGTAGGAAAAGAAGGTAGGAAAAGAAGGCAGGAAAAGAAGGTAGGAAAAGAAGGTAGGAAAAGAAGGTAGGAAAAGAAGGTAGGAAAAGAAGGTAGCAAAAGAAGGAAGGAAAAGAAGGTAGCAAAATAAGGTAGGAAAAGGTAGGAAAATCAGCAGTGACTTGGAAGAGATGCTAGCTGAAGCGAAACAATTGGTAAAACATGTGGGAACATTCTTCCAAATCGGGGATAAGGGAAAGTTAACAGGTTGATTTTTCTAATGATATATCTCTTTTAAAAATTATTTTCTGCTCGCAAGGAGTAAACAGAAGCGGAATATTCGTAAACAATCTATGAGCCAAATTATTGTGACAATTTGTTCACAAATAATCCGTCAATCGTTTCAAAACAACGTGAATTTCACAGTTGATTCCCCACTGTTGTGCCAAACTAAGCTAACTGGCGCTTAATCGCTCGTCCCTGAGAGACTCGTTTAACAACGGACAGCCGACACAATTGAACATCAATAGACAGTTTATATGGATAGTTTGGATTAAATACATTTTAAGTGTCTCAGTGAAATTTTCAATGTAAAAATCTCCCTACATGACACCAGTCGCGTGTAAATCCTTTTTGCGAAGCACTTTCTTTGGGTTTATAAGACACAAGTCTATAACAATAAGCTACAAACCTCGATGGCCTTTAAGAAGATCGACAAGAAATGGAGAATTTATCGCCAGAAGGTTTGAAAGAACTCAAGGTAAATACTGTAAAATGCTCGATTTATTTTAGACCTGGTAGGAGTAGGATTTTTAATTAGGTGTTTTATTTGACTTAGGTGTTAGAATTGTCACCCGCTCTATTTTACAAAATAATGGGGTATATCCTCCATCCACTCGCAAGCGTGTTAAGCAAGTTAACACTGCTGAAACTTTAAATCGACATCCTCGATAAAAAAAACTCGATCGCAACTTGTTAAATTTGTTGTTGTTTTTTTACGACAGCGATTTCGAGGTAGCAAAATTATTTAACAGCGTACAAAACCTATCAATTATAAAATTTTGACGTTTCACATTTTGTTTGACACATAATAAATTGTGTGAGTGTTTTTAAAAATTAATTAGAATTAACGGCGCAGAAGAAATGCTCGGATTCAAAGAAAAATATTTCGTGATCGTAAAGATCCATTTGACTGCGACGATAACATTTTTTTTGTGCGATATCGATACACAAAAAGCGCAGCTTGGTCTATTATAAATAATTTGACGGTTTACGTGAAGAGACCCACCAATAGAAGCAAAGCGTTTCCTCCTTATTTAATTGTACGTATTTACACATTATTCTCTTATAAATAAACTATGTTGTAACAATGTATATATATTTGAACTATTCACAGGTGTTGACGTCACTTAATATACTTGGTTCAGAAAACTTCCAATTTGTTTGTGGAGAAGTGATACTTCACAATTTGGGTCAAACCGCCGTCACCAAAATTGTTGCCGAATTTTTAGAGGCATTAATCAGAACAACTAAAATGTTCATTAGGTTTCCAAGAACCGAAGAGAAACTGGCCCGCACAAAACTGGAATTTTACAGATCCTACGGTTTCCCAAATGTCATTGGAGCAATTGACGGGACACATATGGCGATATATGCAACATATGCCTTTTTCAACCGAAAATTCCATTAATGTACAAGCAGTAAGTAAATTAAACGTTGAGTATTCAAATTGAAATAGTCTGTTTTATTTGTAGGTATGTGATGCAAACGCAATATTTACTGATGTAGTACTTAAGTGGCCTGGATCGACGCACGATACCCACATCTATAGAACGTTTTCGCTTTATAATTTTTTTATACGATTTCCCAGAAAATACGTCCCTTTTGGGTGACAGTGGTTATCCACTAGAACATTGTCTAATGCCCCCAATTATAGGCCCATCAACGCCTGCGGAAGAAAATTATAATAAGTTCCATACAAAAACGGAAAAAATTATTGAGCAAGCATTCATAATATTAAAAAGTCGTTTCCGAGTTCTGAGCAAAAGTCGCGGTATGATTTGCAATGATTTACTGTGACTATGACGATGAAACAGAAGATAGATCTGTTCTCAATCTTCTTCAGCAGCAAGAGGACGAGACAATCGTGATATTTTAATTAATTGCAGTTTTAAAAATTGTTAGAAACCTATTTTGAAAATAATTCATTTTTTTAAATTAAATATTCATTGATCATAAAGTTGTTTTTAAACTTAAAATTATATTCACAGTTTTATTCAGTCACAAATTTCATTCCCATTATTCGAAAATTTCTAAGTACTCTTCATCTAAAAAAAAACATTATTTTTGTTCGTATGATTAGCGTCATTGTTTTTTTTTGGTAATTTGTAGCATTTGTTTTTCTATTGTCAATCATTCTTTCGAGACAACAAGATGCTCCTTTGCGACCGCTAACTTTTCTTTCGACACATCAAGTTTTTCTTTATAAATTAGAAGAAGCTCTTCATCAATTTTATCTACAGAAATAATTTTATGTAATCAATTAGAATAAATATTAATGAACTTTCCTTACCATTTTGGTTTCCCAAGTCTTTCTTTTTATTGTGCTGCTGCTGTCGTTTTCTTTTCGTATTCATATGTCGTTGAACACCAATAGTCCTTAATTTTGACTTTGTTGGCTGAGTTGTTTCTTTTGTTGTTGACTCCTCAATAATTGTTTGTGTGTTGCTCACCTCTTCTATGACATTTGTACCTGTTGCTTCGTCGTCGGTAATTTCAATTTCCGGAACAACGTTGATGGGACTCTAAAATATACTACATATTATTTTTTAATTTATTTTAATTTAAAATAACTACCGCCGCAAAACTGTCAGCGAAATATGAAAGGCCGCACATAGCATTTTCTTCTGCTAATTCTTCCACCAGTTGCTCTACCTCAGTCAACACTTTAGGAGCATCACCGCCAGTTTATTTTTGATGTCTACTAATCTCAGCTATTTTCTTCTTCGTTCGGGATTTCAAATCTTTAAATTTATTTCTTAATTCATCCCCAGTTTGAGCTATATTTGTTTGGGATGAAAATTCAGTGGCTATATGTTTCCAGGCTTTTGTTAAATCGTCACCATATAGCTTAGAATCATCTATAAAACAAAAAAGTTCAATTAGAATGTACTATCAATAAATTGGAATTTTTACATGAAAGAACTTCTCTATTATTCTGGAGGATTTTTAACAGTAATAATAAGTCATGCTCACTGAAATTAGGTCGTTTTTGTTTTTATTTGTTATCACTTCCATTTTACTGTAGTATTTATTAAATAATGAACACAATTATAAAAATTTGGGAAACACGATATAACTTGTAAACAAAAAATATTGAAATGACAGGCGCGCATAATGTTCAGCAAAACCGCTGAATTAGTTACTTGCGATTTTGATTGAGGATATAGATTTTCAGTCGCAAATATGAGCATCGCAAATTTCCGATTTTGCGACCGCGCAAGTTAGCACTCTGCGCCTGGATGGAGAATATAACCCAGAATCTTTAAATCACTTTCTTTTTAAATAAAATAAAACAAATTCTACGGTTATTAATAGTTTCAAATGATATATAAAATTATTTATTTTACCGAATAATTGTAGCGGCACTACGATACTAAATATTACTAATTGTGCATGCATAAGTAATTATCATAGTCGTGTAGACTTAGAATTTTTTAGAACAAATTTTCTAAGGTTACTATGAATGTGCAAGGACGGAAGGTATAAAGAAGGTATAACTTAGTTTAAATACATACATATATTTTTTGCAGAAATTCAAAGATGCCATGGAGTTTAACCGAACCTCCCCATTGTTTAATATATCAAACAGCGTCTGATCGAACTTACAACATTCATACGTTTTACACCTTACTTAGTTGAAATAAAAACTGTATAAACTATTTAAATAACCAAAAAATTTATGCAGCAAATACTATATTGTATTGATACTCCGTAAGTCACTTAATTTATTACTTTATTCACAATAACCAGCGTAAAGAAATTGTGTGTAACTTTCCGTTTTTCATCTAACTATGTCGATTAAAAGGTGAAAGTTGAGTATAAGCATGTACTGTTGAAAAACGTATGCAAATTCCTAGAAAACCAAGAAAATATCTCGACAAATTTAAATTCATACATTATTTATAAATTAAATTTGCAAAGTGGCTAGACGAATAAAATTTAATTTCGCAATCAGCAACTATCGATTGCAGATGTTTAATTATATACTTAGATTAACAAACCAGCACTTATTTATGAAGAATATTATTATCACCCCATATATTATTCCCTAACCTATTTCTGTTACGTTCTATGTGTGTAAAACACATACCTACATATTTTCAATAATTGTAATTTCCTTTTTAATAACTAGTAAAAAGGCATATCTTTTAAGTGACTCATTTAAATAAGTATCGTACACGTTCATATTAATATGAACATATTACAAACTATCCATGGAATTTTTTATAACAAAATTTTAAAATTAATCTCGTATAAACTACAATTTCAATAATATTTTTCAATACGTAGTTAATACGTATGTGTAAGTTGATTACAGTGAAGTGCATTGAACGATTAACCACAAAAAACAAAACGTAAAATGAAAAAGATCTATGGCACGCGACTATAATTTAAACTCTTTATAATTTATACATTCCTAACCAATAACGTGATTAGATATAATGGCACAAACTATCGCGAATTTATTATGAAATTAGCAAATTATCGCCGCTTAATGGTTGTTTATCAAAATTATAAGAAATAAATCACGCGCCACTGTAATCACAATTATAACATATTTGTTTTGTTTTAATATGGTTATTTTTTAAAAGTGTGTAAGCGGATTATATGTAGTAGTAGCTTACAATAGTGAGAAAAAGAATAGAATCAGCAAAAGATAATGCGGGAACGGAATAATATCTTGGATTTGTTTGCTTCTTTCTTTAGACATATAAATAATATGGAAAAGAGCGATTAAAATATAATTTTTTAATCATTTTTAATTAATTATTAATTTTAGATTAGTTTTTGAAGTGTACCAGTCATTGGTTTAACTTAATTTCCCAATAAGTCTTTAGTACTATCGGTTTCTCGACTGAAATAATTTTGTTAAGATATTCAGAACAAGAGAAAATAAAGAAACGAATTATAACTAAAAAGGCATAAACATAATTAAAAATAATCAATAAAGTTCATGGAGAGGATACAGGAACATTTAACTAAGTCGCTGTTTATATTGTCTAAGGTTCCTCCTGTTTCTTGTTAACCTTTGTAGTGATTAAAATTAAATCTAATTTTAAAAATAATCCATGACCGCTTCGATTAGCAGTTCATAATATGGACTAATAACTGTTTCCCTAACAACTTCGAGCGCCTCAATTGATTTTGTGGTAATTTTGATTATTTCATACTTATTGTTGTTGTAAAGCGATGACATAATGAGGATGCTACAGATCATGAAAATATAAAAATTTCATTTATTTTAAGAATTTAACAATAAGCAATACATGAACCGCTAATGTATAAATGGTTTCTCTTTAAATTTATTTAACCCATTCAAATCCGAACTATATGTTCTAGTGGCCCGATTTCCCTGAAATTCACACTTCACGTATATTTCAATTTGTGCTATAATGGTTGAAATCCATTTTTTTAGCCCCACTGTTAACTTTTGTCACTTATAAAATTGAATTTGAATTGTTTTTTGTAAAACACTTGTAAAAAATTTTCCTTAGAGTGACAATATTTATTGATTTTATTATTAGGAAGATCGATTTCGAAAATGTATTTCTTCTTCAGTTCCTTTTTTACAACTAATTAGTTGTAATTGAAGATCCTTCAATAATTATATTTTCCGATAGTTTTTACCACACTGTCACCTAATGGTGTGTTTGTGACTGTTCCTGATTTGCCATTTGCCTAAAAGTATAACCAATTTTATAAAATAATTGTAAACGGCGTTTGTGAATGCTTACCGGTATAAGGCATACATTTCAAGAGATAGCTCGTGCTCGAGTTACTACTTACCAACGACGATCCATTTTGTTCTTAATGCACATCGATCAAAATGCAACTAAAGCTTTTTTTTACGTTAGGTTTTAAATTATTTTACTTATTTACACCATTCTCAACCATTTAAGATGACATTTAAAATTGTTGGTATATAGTATTCAAAAGAGAAGATATTAAGAAAGTAGCAATTTGCGTATGATATATTATAGATCGGTAATAAATGGACTAATAATTCCCTGATAACACTTAAGACTTCTTTCATTCTGTAAATCGTAATCTGATGATGAAAAATCCCTTTTGTATCCAGGCCGTATCGAGATTCGAATCCGGTATCTCCCGATCCAAACGCCAAAGCTTTAACCAGTGTGCTTGAACGGTGCTTTAAAGTAAAAAATGTAATGCATATAGTTTTTATGGAATATTTGTAGGACATAGTAGCCAAACCGAGAACGTTCGGCTATAGGCCCGATTTACGAAAAACCATCTGCACATTGCATACTGCTTTGCAAGATAGGTCGTCCCACGCGTTCATTTCGACAGGGAAACATAGTTGTGTTCAATCACATCACCGATCATAATTAAAAAAACCCGTTAGCATCCTGCCCCAATCGAGATTCGAACCTATACCTAAAGAGCGATGATGGTCGCCTTACTAGACGAAACGTCGAACCGCTAACAAATGTCATTTGCTCGATATATTTTTCAAAACTTATCAATAAAAACTTCTACTAAAATTCCTATTTTTTTCTCCTTATTAACAAGTCATAAACAAAAGAAACGGAGTAATACGGGGTTTTAGTTTGAAACAAAACTAATTGGTAAAACGAACAAAGAGCCTATCGGAAAATTAATTTGCTCCTCCGTGACACAAATTAATCTATCAAATATATAATAAGTTTGAAGGTTAGAAAATTGGGAGTAAAGCGTTACGCCCATAGAAAGAAAGTTATGTCTGCAAAACGACGCAACACTAAGAACCACTTAACTTAAACATAAGATATTTGCTATGCAGATTTATAAAGCAATATAGACGAAGTTTAAACTCATAAAATTTACAAATTTTATAATCAATACCTTATATATTTTATTTCTACAAGAGTCCGATAACCATAAGTGGAAAAATCTAATTTTTAAATGATAAATCTTATATCGCTCATCTGCTACAAGAGTGACACAACTCAAAATTCACTCATTTCTAAGTTACGCAAATCAAACGATTCCCAATAATTCGTATTTTTATTATTTTGTATCAAAACATGCTCTCTTATGACGTTATCTTTAGCAAATTAGGAAAAATTTCATATAAAAAATTACTCAATTCGCGATAGAAAGAAAGAAATTGTGCAAAATATTAAAGAATTATTAAAATTTAGATCAGATTGAGAATGTAGAAATAAGGAAGTTTTGATTCAACTAATTAAAATGTATTGTTTTTATTTCAGAAAAACACGATTCTTTACAAACAATTTTGAGTGATATTTTCAAATCGCTCTACTGAAAAATTAAAGATTTGTAATTGTGTCCCTGTTGCAGAAAATGAGCGATATGTAGCATATTTAAAAGCACTAACGAACAAGAGGCACTGACTAAATACTTTGGTATACGGGTGGCTCCGGCTTGGAATACTGACTTGAATGGATTGAGAGATAAAATGGCTATAGTTTTAAGTAAAAGATTTTATGGGATTAGAGGTTTATTTTCCAAACCCACTAACCCACATAAAAATGCCCCATTGGAATGAGCTAAAAATGAGTAGGGTGTGTAGCTTCAATATCATGAAAAATAAGTCCAATATACACACGCCCGGAAATGAAGCGTTACTCAGCAGAGCGAATTTAGCTTTTAAGAAAGCTCAATCGTTTATCTTATTATATTATTTCTATTGTGTGTTCTATTATTGTAAAGGTCCCAAAATTCTTCTTTCATCTCTGACAGTAGGGAAATCATGCATAGTACTTTCCACAAAGGAAACATTAGTGAAATTAAAAATTGCGGGAAAAATATAAAATAAATTTATTTAACTCATTTTTTTCTCGAAAAAATCACTTTATGTTTGTTTTTTATTTCAAATTTAAATATTTATTTAAAAACTATTTCATAATTTTTTATCTAATCACGCATAGCTTTTGAGATCTAACATTTTCAATGTTGTACTTATTGCAAAAAATATATTATAAGAATTATTTTAATAAGTAAAAAAATTATTATATAGGCATCTCAGCAAGAGCGCCGAATTTAAATTTGCCGCTATTTTGTTAATACGAGTTGTACGGTGATTTTTTTTTGACAGTTGTCACAAGAATATGGAGAAGTATTCAAACCAACACCGTTTAATTATTGTAAAAATACATTACAAAAATGATGAAAGTTGTGCGAAAACAGTTCGCCAATTACGTCAAGTTTTCGGTCGCAATAATGCGCCAAACGTATCGACAGCGAGGCGTTTAATTACAAAATTTGAGACCAAATTTACGCTGATGGATCAGAAAATCATTGTTCGTCGTCGTCCTTGTCGGTCACTCGAAAATATAGCCACATTAAGGGAATCTGTGGCCGAGAATCCCGGAACTTGAAAGTGCAGTATCGCGAAATGTTAACGGAGTTTTTGTGGCCCGAATTGGATATAATTGATGTGGAGGGCATGTTTTTCCAACAAGACGGTGCGACCTGCCATACAGCACGTGAAACAATGGTGTTAATGCAGACTAAGTAATTTCTCGATTTTGCGATCAACATTGGCCACCAAGATCGTGCGATATAACACCGATGGAGTTTTTCTTTGGAGCTATGTGAAGGAAAAGGTGTATGCGAATAAGCCTGAAACAGTTGAACGCCTTAAAGAGGAAATACGGCGCGTTATTGGTGAAATGCAACCACATTTATGCGAAAAACTTTTACCCTTTTTGTAATGTGTTTTTACAATAATTAAACGTTGTTTGTTTGAATACTTCTCCATATTCTTAAATCGCGTGGTCTGTACGTGACAACAGTATAAAAAAATCACCGTACAACTCGTATTAACAAAATGGCGGCAAATTTAAATCCAGGGCTCTTGCTGAGACACTCTTTACAATTTCGAACTAAATTTAAATTTAAACGCGATCAATATCAAAAAAATTTCTTAGCATTGTACACGATAATGTTGAATTTCTTACTGAATTTAAAATTAATTTGTTCGTCGGTATTTGGAAGGGAACAATGTTCCTTATAATTTTCTGTGAATTGTTTCAAATATTCTATAATCTGGACACGGCCTATCTGGATCATGGATTGCGTATTCACCAAGCACGTCCATTTGCTTTCCACAAGAGTTTTTCGAAAGTGTAGCTTGATATTTGATTATTTCTGTCTACTAACTAAACGTTTATTACCCATTAAAAAATATTAACAAATGGAACAGTCAATTACTAAAATGTTTTTTATTAATATTGGAATTCAAATACAAGTTTAAAAAAAACGAAAAACACAACTTTTGGATGGCAGTGAAATATGTCCAAAATTACAGAAATATAAAAAATTCTTATAAGAATTTTGAACTAGCTATTGGGGTCGATTCCGAGGTCTAAAATTTGATGTTATGTTATTATGTTATTTTTGTTTTTTCAATACAAATTCCAATAGGAAGCGGGGAAGTAAAATAACATAACAGCAATTTTATGTCACTAGAATCGGGCCCATTATGAAGAATATAAAATAAAGTCTTTTAAGTTAAAAATTTATTTTATATTCTTCATAATAGCTCGAAAAATTCTCATTTCAATATCTATAAATGAAGGGTATAAAATTTGTGTACAAATCCCTATTTGGAAATTATTTGAGCTAAGTGTGAGCTAGTGAGCTAAGTACATTCCCATAAAAAAGGGATAATTCTGAATTTTGAACTGCTAAATTAAGTCAATTCGATACCGATCCGAGTAGTTTTAGTTTAAATAAATTCCATCTATTTTCAAATTGAGAGTAGGAGTATCATTTTTAATTCTGGTAAATCAAGCCTTTACCAGAATGCTGTTTTAATGGTTTGCGTAATTCTTGTTAAGAAAAATTCTGGAAATCGTAAAGTTTGTCGAAAAAAATAGCCTTAGGTTGAAACAATTTAAAATTAACTGCCATTTCCAAACAGAGAGTTGGGATATCCTTTTTGTTATTGGTTTGAGTACAATTTGTTTTGATAAATGCTGGATAATGTAGGGTTTGTCGGAAAATTATACATGTGGAAATGTTAGCCTTAGGTCGACACAAGCAAGTAAATCAAGAGCCATTTCCAAAATGAGGAGAGATGTATTATTTTTCGTTCTCGTAAATGAAATCGATTTTATTGGCTTTAGTAGTCTTAGTTTATAAATATTATCGATATCGTAGTTTGTCGAAAAACTCTACTATATGGAATTAAATTGCATAACCCAACCCATTCATTTTTTAATGAACATTTTTCCTTTGTTTCGTTACTCTTTATAACATTAAATACTCTTTGGTTATGCCCAGTACACGTGTGGAAAGGCCCATTAATTACATGTCTGAAAAATGATTTTCTTGTTAAGATGCTCCATACAATTATAGTTCCCCAAAAAGTTACATTATGATCAATAGAATAGTTACGTAGAATTATTTTATTCATATTCCTACTTGAAATAAAACTACTCTGGTTGGAATTAAATGTAAGGCATTTTTGTTATAAAATATAAAACTACAAAAGTAAGAAGTTTATTGAATAGGCGTTTTCGGAAATAGACCATGGTAAGTAACTTTTGAGTAACTTGCTGCCAAAATATTACCAGATCTATTTCCGAACATGTAGAGTAATTTAGTTTTAGTTGTTGCGGAAATAGCCCATGGTAACTTTTGGGTAACTTGCTGACAATAAATTACCAAATCTATTTGCGTACATGTAGAGTAACTTTAGAGTAATTCAGTTTTTGTTGTTTTTTATTTGAATTAAATTAGAAGAAACATTAAATTACAAATTTTTAAAGCTTAAGTTGTGCTCCGTTTGGACCACTTAAGGGAGCGGTACGACCACCAAAATTTTACAGGTCAGTTATTTATTTGTGACGAGAAGCCTATAAAATAACAGCATGCAACTTAAGCTCTTAAGTGTTCGCTGATTGAGGCATTACTCATGTTACCCTGGCTATACAAAAAGTAAGATTACATTTCGCGTGTGAATATTTTTGTTGCTTCTATTTGTACAATTTGTACTTTAATTTTTCTGATACTTTTAATTTAATTCAAATACAGAAATAAAAAACAACAAAAACTAAATTACCCTAAATTACTCTACATGTTCGGAAATAGATTTGGTAATTTATTATCAGCAAGTTACCCAAAAGTTACCATGGGCTATTTCCGAAAACGAAAAGTGAATTACCCTAAAGTCACTTTACATGTTCGGAAATAGAACTGGTAATTTTTTGTCAGCAAGTTATTCAAAAGTTATCATGGGCTATTTCCGAAAATGCGTAATATATCGTATATTATGAAACATATTTTGACGATAGCTAAAATCCCTTCTAAGATCAGCCATATAGATATTGGGTTACAACGGAGCGTCGTATACGAACTAAATCGAGAATAACGTGAATAGGGAAATTACTAAGGGGCGAGTAGCAGAGAAAAAAGAAGTCCATTAGATGGAACATTTCCCTATATAACCACCACCACCCGACCAATGGTTAATCCAGTTTTGCATCACCGCGTGGAACAAAGTCTAAACACATGGAAACCGACACAATTACAGATCCCCCTTCTTAAGGCCAGTTAAATCCTCGGAGGAAACGCGGCGTTAGCATAGCAAACTCCCACGTTCTCATGAGAGCAACTTAAACGGCCTCTATAAATCAATTAGTACGCAATTTCATTTCGCCATACAAAACTATTTTGGGGCGATATTGAAGATATTCCTTTACGATTTGCAATATACATTTAATTAAAAAAACACGAATAGTGACTTACCCGTTATAATTTACTTCGGTTATGTATTATTAAAAATAATATACCATACTACGAAAATTCAATCCATTTTGTTGGAATCGCAGAAGAACAAGAACTGACGAGAATGACCGTTTACACCAAACTTCAAAAACTAACTTGAAGTTGGCTGCACTGTTTCAATCGGTTCAAGTTCAAAATCAAAAAACCGAAAACTCGCGTGTGTCAAAGCCAAACAAATAATTCGTTTTACTTATGAAAAAATGGCCAATTCATACTTTATTTACTGATGAAATTTTACTTAACAAATTATAAAGCAAAAATAAATCACAATTCTTCGTGTTTATTAAACTTGTGTGATTTTGCTTCTTTTGGAAATCCCCAAAATGTTGATGGGAATTTTTTAACATCACGTTCACGTTTCACAAATGCCGTGTAAGATGAGACACAGTTACCAATGAAATGATTGGATAATCCAAGAATGGCTAGGTCGAGATGTGGATTATCTCCTTCGAGTTTATAAGCATTTATATTCATGCGACGAAGTGCTTGGTTCAAATCTCCTATGAAATGATTGTTATCGGAAGCGACAAATATCGATCGAATTTCGTTTTTAGGATTTATCTCTTTTATCTGCTTGATTTGTCGTTTAATTTGTTTGGTTATCAGTTCAATCGGTGGAAAGCACATATCCATTGTTACAACTCCCTTTTCATTACGATATCCGAGACATTGGGCTGAGGCAAATAAATTTCCTTTCCCGTCGACGTGCTCGCATGCACGTATCCAATCCATCCCGTTTCGAAGATGTAGACCAATGAAAGCACCCTTTGGAAGTTTAGTCTTTATAAAATTGCGAGCAGCTTCTAATATTTTTTCGTTCCAAACAAGATACTGATGTAGACCACGGTTTTCATCTTGAACAGGGAAACTAGCTGGTGCTCCGGTAAAAGCTAAAACAGGCCATTTGATGCCCGGATATTGTTCCGTCCATTTCTCACCCATATTATGATGATGTACATCGTAATTTAATGGTTCGTAGAACTCTGATTTTACAAAATCGATATTGAACGTATCCCAAAACGGGCCGAACGGATTCCCATTTTTCGCATTGCAATCATTTTCTACAGCATCTTTGCCTATACCTTTCCGTGCCATATAACAAAATGAGACACGTTTTTCAGCTGGCCAAATTTTTACTGCTATATTAGCCATAAAATCATGCATTGTCATTACTCGATGGAGTTCTTTTAACGGCTCCACTTGAAAGTAGTTTTCAAATGGAATTTGTAGTGACCTTGCTTCTCCACGGCGATATTCAACCCATGGCGGGAGAATAAGAGTCCGATTTAATCCATGTGCGAATGCTAATGACCCCAAGAAATGATCAGCTTGGTTCCCAAAACGGCCTGTAATCGAATTAAAAACACGCGGATCAATTATTGGATTATGGAAGATGAACTACCTAATTGAATTATAAATGAGAATTGTACCCTCGATACTTACCCATACAAGGACAATATGCTATATATCCATTTTCATCAATTTCTAACGAAAAATTGCCTTTAGTTACGAATAATAATAAATATATTAGAAATAATTTCATTGTTAATAAAAGCACTTTAGAGCAAGCCGGTGTTTTTGTTTACCGAACTATAAATTATTTTGTCAACTCAACAAAAGACAACTGTCATTTTGCTATAAAACTATTGACTGCGATGCCATCTGAATATGAGATTTATAAACTCTTTTCGACAAGTGTCAAAGTGATAACACGACACATTTTAGCGAAAAAATTCTACTCTATATTTAACGTGATTAAGAGTTAAACTTTGAATATAAATCGACATAATGCAAGGCCCACCGGTTTTTATGGATTTATCGCTTGAAGGACAGGTAATTACTAAAAAAACATAAATATAAGAAGCAAATAAATTGAGGTTATGTTTATTTTCACAGGCTCAAGAATTGAGAAGATACTTCAAAAAATTGGGAGCCGAAATCACGGAACAAAAATCTCCTAAAGGAATTGAGGATGATCTGCACAAAATAATTGGTGTTTGTGATGTTTGTTTTAAAGATGGCACACCACAAGAAGTTGATCAAGTGCTAAATAGTATTGTGTCGATTATGGTTTCTGTACCTTTGGAACGGGGAGAAAATATTATTTTATCATATTGTGACAAACTGACCAAAGCACCCGGTACTCAACTAGCAACTGTCTGTTTACAATCATTATGGTGTTTGTTTAATAATTTAGAGGATATTTCGCCATTGCGTTACCATGTGTATTATCACCTCGTCCAGGTTGCCAAACAAGTGAATCTAGAACATGAAGTATTTGTTGGGGTGGAACAATTAAAGAACCAGTTTATGCAATGTCCGCCTACAAATGAACAAATGCAGAAATTGTACCGTCTGCTACATGATGTGCTAAAGGATACAAATACTGAGCTGGCCTCGAAAGTTATGATCGAGCTTTTGGGCACCTATACATCCGAGAATGCTTCTTATGCTCGTGAAGATGCCATGAAATGTGTTGTTACCGCACTAGCTGATCCAAATACATTTTTACTCGATCCACTTTTGGCACTAAAACCGGTTCGATTCTTGGAAGGTGAATTAATTCACGATTTACTATCAATTTTTGTGTCTGAAAAACTACCGGCCTATTTAACATTCTACAAAAACCACAAGGAATTTGTTACTTCCCAAAAATTAAACCACGAACAGAATTTAAAGAAAATGCGCCTTTTAACCTTTATGCAATTGGCAGAAAATAATCCTGAAATGACATTCGCCGAACTCCAAAAAGAACTGCAAATAGAAGAAAACCAAGTAGAGGCATTCATCATTGAGGTTTTAAAAACAAAGTTAGTGCGGGCCCGCTTGGATCAATCCAACCGTAGAGTACATATTTCAAGCACCATGCATCGAACATTCGGCAAGGCCCAGTGGCAACAGCTACGCGATTTATTGTACGTTTGGAAAAATAATTTGCTCGTGACCCAAGAATCTTTAACAAATGTGGTATCGGCTCAAGAGGAGATGACAGCAGCTGTGAATTAAAATTGAAACACGAAAATGCCATTCCATTTGATGTGAAATTTTATTCGGCTACAACTGGATTGTAAAAAATAAATTAAATTTAATTAAATGCCAAAAGAGTTATTTATTTTCTTGTTCCTTGAGATACTCATTATATTTCTTTTCTTGAGCTTGTTGTAGTTTTTGGAGTTTCTTTACGGCACCTTTACTGAGGGGCTCACCGTCCGCACCATGGCTTGGAAGTCCATTTTCATCGAATTTCGAGTACTTATCGATTTCATTTTTAAACATTTCGAATGGACTTATCCTACGCTGGGCATCTTTCAATTTTTGGGTCTCCTCGGCTTCCTTTTGCCGGCGTAATTTTTCGGCCTGCTTTTCTAATTCCAACTTTTGTTTTTGTTCTCGTTCTTTTAGCAATATATTCCGATCTACCAATTTTACAGTGGAACAATCACTTCCTTCTTGATCTTCCAATCGGACACCCAAATTCGGTAGGACTTCATCTCGAATATTATCACATAGTTTAAGGATTGTAGACGCTTTAATTTCCCGAGCGGTTTTGCGAATCTCACTTCGGAATTCGGCTAAGGCAGATACGTATGGCATGAGCTGCTCTTCAAGCTAGAATTAAAATGTAATGAGGATAACATAACACACTGTATTAAACGAACTTACATTGGCTGAGTCACCATGTCCTCCAACGGGGAAACCAATTCCACCTCGTGGTCCGTTTATCGTACCAAATATGTGAAGAATATCAGTTGCGTAAGTTGCGATCCGCTTAAGCAACAGCGCATTGAATGCTTCCCTGTTATCACGGATGTAGATATTTGTCGCAGAAACTAACTCCCGAATTTCGTCGAGCGCACTTCGAGTATCAATGTTATCACAGAGCGCATTATGAACAGCATTGCGAGTATAGTTAAATTTTTCCATTAATTTGCCATCGACATTATCTCGCCAGCGGTCATTAAACTTTTCGTATCCACTAATTTTCTTTCGAATCAAATCTTTAACGTTTAAAAAGAATTCACTGAGAAATTTTTCATACTGTATAGCCATTGCCATGGTATCATCAGAATAATCAAGTGTATCCTTCCAAGAGTGCAGCAAAAATGCAAATCTAAGTTGAGTCGATGTATGCTTCTGTAACGCTTGTTGAATGGTTACGAAATTTTTTAGAGATTTAGACATTTTGCAGCCGGAGATCGTTAAATGTCCCGTATGGAGGAAGTATTTAACCCAATCGGGATTATCAAAGTGGGCTTCACTCTGGGCTAATTCATTATCGTGATGGGGGAATTTAAGATCTACACCACCTGTGTGGATATCCAGATAATCTTTACATATGTCACTGGCCATTGCCGAACATTCAATATGCCAGCCAGGGCGACCTTTACCCCAGGGAGAATCCCACCAAGGCTCACCAGCTTTGCTCGCTTTCCATAAAGCGAAATCATTAGGTGATTTTTTTTCAGACAGCTGATCGGCTCCGGTGGATAGATCTCCTTCCCCTTCATTTAAACTTTTGGTATCGCCATAAGCCTCAGGCACTAATTTGGCATAAAAATGTTTGTCTCGCTTATCGAATTTCTGAACATCGAAATAGACTGACCCGTTCGAAACGTATCCATAACCATTCTCCAATATCTTCTCAGTAAATTTAACGATCTCTGGAACGTATTCGGACACACGAGTTAAAACATCTGGAGGCAGGACATTTAGGGCGTCCATATCGGTAAAAAATTCGCCTTCCCAATATCTTGGCAGTTTCTCGAAAATTGAATTGTCTGTAACGGATGCACCTCTCTTTTTATCCAACCAATCGGCCAGTGGATCTTTGCTCTCTATTAAAAATTTATTTCGTGCCGCTTCTACTTCATCTGGCTTCTTCGATTCCATAGCCGATTTTAATTGTGCCAATGCAGCGTCGACCCGCTTCAATAAATTATCCAACATTACTTTTTTGTCCGGATCCGTATTCTTCTTGATAGTCTCGTGCAGCAGGTTGAGCACATCTTTGTGATCCGCAATTAAATCTCCCAACGATTTATTCTCGTCCAGATATTTCTCATACAAGTAATTCTGTCGAGCTCGCTTAATAATTTTATCATCAATATCGGTGATATTCATCACGTACAGTATGTTGTATCCAAAGTAATCCGATAAGACGCGTCGAAGTATATCGAACGAAATGTAAGATCTGAAAACGATATAAATTTTTCAAAAAACGATTGAATTTCATCATCTCAAAATGTTTTACTATAAAATTGGGATGTACAGAATTTTTTTTTGAAATAGGTGGGAGGGTAAAGTCTGACTCACCTGGCATGTCCCATATGAGATGCATCGTAAACTGTTGGACCACATGAATACCATTTTACATTGTTCCCATCGACCGGGTTGAACACCTCTTTTTGCCGCGTCAAGCTATTGTACAATTTTAACTCGGATTTGGGTTTCGCAACCGGCACATTCCATGCAGTTTGTCCACGTATTACGCTCATGTTGTGGGGTTATGTTGTACCACTGATATGTTCAGTTTATGAATTTATATCGATATGTGTTTTTATAATACTTTATAAACTATTAACTAGTAGCACGCACTTAATTTATCAGATTTAATTTATTAATTTCCCAATGCAATCGATTGAGTTATTTACTCCAAATATCAGATGCAAATGAATAAATGATTTTGACAGCTCTTACCTTTTATATTTTAGACAGATGATCGTTTTGATAATGGGCGTGACCTCTTTTGTTCGGAATGTGTAGTGTAATTTAGTACTAAATTATGTCAGATAACTATCGCCATACAAATATTTTTATAGTATAAGGCTTTAATAGTAGTTATAGTGAAATTTACATATATTCGAAATATTCAACCATAAAATGGCACAAAGGATGACCATTTCTGTTTATAAATTAGTTGTATATTATATTTATATAGGCTATCTATACCTATCTCATTTGAAATGATAACGATTGGTGACAGAGACATTTTTGGTTTTATTCCAATAGAGTAATATAAATAGAAATTATGCTCGTGTCGTTACGCTTGTACTTGTACTTAGTAATGATTTTTTCTTTTATTTATTTATTGATATGAATAACAAAGTTAAGAACGTGGTCTTACTTTCAATTACAAAGATAGACTACTCTAACGAGCGCTACAGACGATCGAATTTGGTCGGACCAATTCGGTTGGATCGCGTGCAAAATCGGATGGTGTTTAGTCAAATTAGTCGACAAAATTAAGTTGATGAGATGGTTAGAATAGGGCCTACAGTACAAGCAATCGGATTTGGAAAGCTAGGGTGAATTCAGTCAGAGAGAATATAAGATCGGATGGTGTGTAGTCAGGTCACAGTCAAAGGGATTTTGCCGCCTTAGCCCCCCATCCGCCTCGATCCATTGCTCGCTCTCCAGTTTCGAGGTCCTATTATACGTAGGTCTTGTTCGATATTGTCACGCCAGCCATCTTATTTTACGACGCACACCGGCTGGTTGTTGTTGGAACACTTTATTAATCGTACATTCTTGTGGGGACTTTGTCATCCTTGTGGGCCAGCCATCTAACATGATTGGATTTGAAAATATGCAAGTATACAAATGCATTTATAATGACTAACACATACGAATAATTCTTGTAACTTTCTACGAACGGACCGGAATAATCTAAATACCAAGTATGACAAGGAAAGGGTAATTTTTCGATCGGATGTAATGTAATTGTGTTTGCATCGCGATTTTCTTCATTACAAAGTCAAACACAGCAAGTACTAACATATTTTCTAATATGTATATTAGCACCTTATTAAACTTGACATAGTCCTGATAATAATTTTTCAAAACTAAAATGCACCATATCAGCATGAAAGGTACGAAAGCACTTTCTCGTCGTGACGTCTGTATCCGATCTGTATCGATAGTTTCAACATTGAACATGCTTAATGTGATCGGCGTAACGTGATTTGCTTTTCAATGGGATTCCGACTTAAGGCATCCGCATGCTAAATTTTCTTACCACTACGAATTTATGTCAAAACCATACTCAAGAAGTCTCAGCCACCATCTACCTATTCGAATAAGGATATCTCGTTTCTTCGAAACTGTTTTTAAGGATTTAGCTTCTGTACTCTGTGACAAAGGTGAATGTTTTCCCTAACATAAAACGTCTACCGAAGTACCATATGGAATGGAGAATATCACTCAAGCCAATAGCACTTGTGTCGGTTTGAATTTCATGCAATTTTGCTAAAGTTAAATTAAATTTACCAATTTAATCTTGTCATTGGTTGTGCGAATAACTCAAATATCGGAATAGACATCTTAAAATATGAATGAAAATATGAGTGTAATTTGGTGAACATTCGCAGGAGTTGGAAATCAGTAGTGATTTAGTGCCCTAAGATCTCAACACTTTGAACAGTAAACTTGCATTTACTTTTCTTTAAGGCAAGGCTATATATTATTTCAATTTGTTTAAAACCTTTTCGATCAAAATTATTCCTTCTTCAAGGGTTCGACTACGCAAAATCATCTATCCATTGACCGTTGAAGAACTGTGGCAGCATCTCAACGAAGACGTTGAAACTCATATTGTCCGTCGAAGGTTACAAAAGAGGTGTATAGTAACGGGTAATATTGAAAAAAAAAATTGTTACTATATATTACAATTTCTGACAGTCAATTCAACATTCCCGAAAACTTAATATCATATTCTTGATATTGTTTCGTAATTTTGCATCGATTTGTAAATTTAGATAACTATCGAAGAAATCGTTAGCTATTTTGTTATAATTATTAACAGATTCTATCGCTGATTTTTTTTGATCACTCGGGCTCGCAAAGCACTTCTTGCTCAAAATATCCATCGGTAACTTCAAATGTGTTTGTTATTGAGCGTAAAATTATCGCTGCCATCGATGATTTTATCGCAACGATTTAATTCGTTTTAAATTGAGTATTTGAAATTTCGGAACCTGTAGATGTTTTGACGACTTTGCATTTTGATTTTTAAATCTTTCATTATGTTGAAAATAGGTCAAAATATTTATTGCATGTTGTTTTCATTGTTCACTTGAGTCACTTGAATACGAAACTGCGTCTAATATTAGCGATGCACGTTGCTCATTATCATATATAATTAAGTCGTTGACATCTATTTTATCAACATTAAGTTGAATTTCAATTAAGTCTTAAGTCGTCGCAGTTTTCTTCCAAAACCTCACAATCGTTGATAATGATTTTGTCAAACTAACGCTAACATTTTATCCAATGATTCTGTTATTGTTACACATTCGTATAAACGCCCTAAATCTATAAACGCCCCTCCTAATATATAATTCCGTTAATATTAACTAATTTTATAAATTCATACTCCGAACAACCCATTCGAGTTACACTCTTAGGGTTTTTGACAAAAGATGATTTTTGGACTTACATTTAAAACATTTTCGTTTAGGCTTCTGATATTTAACTTCCCAAAATATTTTCGAATTTTAATCTTTCGAGAAGTTGAAATGCTGATTGCTAAGGGACATTGAATTCTTCTCTCACTATCACTTAATCCGGTTGCTATTAATAGTTTGGTCGAACACTGTATGCGAATTTCGTCAAGCTCCTCGATTGTCATTTCTTCTTATTTGTTACACATATGAACATCAGTTAGATCCCGACAGACTGCTAGTTTACTCCAAGCAGGAAAAATGGAGAGAGAGAGAGAGAGAGAGAAGAGAAAGAAGAAATTTTTAGAAGTAATTATTGCGATGTCGGATTCAATGATTCCTTGATTTCCGTAACCTCTAAATATAATAATTTCTGGTGTTAAGAATATACAATTTTAAAAATAACTATATATAGTACTATATAAAGCCGTTCAGCCGTTACCTATAGAGTGAAAGATTGGATCAAAGAAAAATGTTCTTCATAGCAAGTATTGGGCAGAGACGGGTCAGATACGCTCTTGTAAATAAAATATAACGTTTCATGTGTTAAACCACAAGATTAAAATAAAAATCTGCATTACTAAAAAATGGGTAAATGCTAAAAGCTATCCAAGAAAATGCCAAGAGGATTATAGCATTCAATTATTATGATCAATATAAGGAGAGAAAAAAAAAGAAAGAACATCCAAATGTCAACGCCTTGCACAGAAAATAAAGTCTGTTTGGAAAGGATTCGCATGTAATCCTTTATCCATACATCATGCCCCTAATATAAAGAGTGAGTTCGGCATTATTTCAAATACCGCATCCAGATGTATGCCAGAGATTGTAATAATCAAGCCATACCTAACAATGAAAAAGCCTGCTAAAATTTAAAAAGCAATTCGTTGATTATCAAAAGCCACAACAAAAGAGGAGATCTGTGACGACGCCCTTTGAAAAGTGTAACATATCGATATTATGAATATTTCGTCTAACCCAATTTCGGCATACAAAAAGTAAACACAATTTAAAATCAAAACTTGACTTTTTTCAAACTGTTTATGTTTCCTAACTTTAAAGAACTATATCTCTTCGATGGATTGAGATACAAGATAACTCTGTACTTCTATTTTAAATAAAGCCTAAGCAATTACCAGTTAAATAACTCTAAGTTGGTTTCTCTGCGTTAAATATTTCGAAAGTTATAATTATATAATTGAGTTTATATGCCCGAACCAAATTTTTTCAACTCCAGTTACACAGTCGCCTTCCATATGATTATTTCCTCAAGATGAATAAAGTAATCACGCCATTATGGGTTAACAAACTCTGCCAATCTGTATATAATGCCTCTAAGTAGTGATGTATCTGATGCGTTGCTGTCACCGACTATCGCTGTTTCCATCTTAGTATACTATACATTTACTTCGTAAGAAAGTCTCTATCACACAGTTCAAGGATAGTACAAATAGTACTAAACTAAACTTTACTCTAAAAATCTTGTACATATATACACTGTTAGTAAAATATAACCACAAACATTCACATTTTCGTGCAGTATTTTGACGTGTCGTCGAAGAAATTTATTTTTTAATTTAAATTAAGTAAAACATCTCATTTATTTCACAAAAACTATTTAATTATATTCGTCACAATGCAAGCTCCACCAGTATTTATGGATTTATCGCTTGAAGATCAGGTAATGTTGTAAAAAGTTCACCTTGTTTGCATTAAAAATTGAGGTTATGTTTACATGTAATTTTTCTCATTCAACAGGCCCAAGAGATGAGGCGATACTTTAAGAAGTTGGGTGCCGAAATTTCCGAGGAAAAATCTGCCAAAGGTATTGAGGATGATCTGCATAAAATTATAGGCGTATGTGATGTGTGTTTTAAAGATGGTAAACCGGAGGAAGTTGACCGTGTGCTAAATGGCATTGTTTCGATAATGGTGTCGATCCCGTTGGAGCGTGGCGAGAATATTATTTTATCGTACTCTGATAAATTGACTAAGGCTCCGGATACACCACTAGCTAAAATCTGTTTAGCATCATTATGGTGTTTGTTCAATAATCAAGATGTTACATCACCGCTACGGTATCACGTCTACTATCACCTAGTACAGGTGGCCAAACAGGTAGATTTGGTGCATGAAGTCTTCACCGGTGTCGATCATTTAAAGAATCAATTTGCCCAATGCCCACCATCCAATGAGCAAATGCAAAAATTGTACCGTTTGCTACATGATGTATTGAAAGATACAAATTCAGAATTGGCTTCCAAAGTCATGATCGAACTGCTTGGAACTTATACAGCGGATAATGCTTCATATGCTCGTGAGGACGCCATGAAATGTATTGTCACCGCTCTAGCCGACCCTAACACATTCTTGTTAGATCCGTTATTAGCATTGAAACCAGTTCGATTCCTCGAAGGTGAACTCGTTCATGACTTGCTCTCGATTTTTGTGTCTGAAAAATTACCAGCTTATTTAACCTTTTACAAAAATCACAAGGAATTTGTTACTTCGCAAGGCCTCAGTCACGAACAAAATTTAAAAAAGATGCGACTTCTAACGTTCATGCAGTTAGCCGAGAATAATCCAGAGATGACTTTTGCCGAACTTCAAAAAGAGCTTCAAATCGAAGAGAAGCAAGTTGAATCCTTCATCATTGAAGTCCTTAAAACAAAACTCGTTCGGGCGCGTTTGGATCAAGCAAATCGGAAAGTGCATATATCAAGCACAATGCATCGGACATTTGGTAAAGCACAGTGGCAACAGTTACGTGATTTATTGTATGTTTGGAAAAATAATTTAATGGTTACACAAGATTCATTACAAAATGTAGTCACAGCACAAGACGAGATGACCTCTGGTAGTAAATAAGATAAATAGTTTTATTTATAACGAATTAATTCTGTATTTGATAACTTTTTTTATAATAAAAAAGTATTTTTCAGTAGTTTCATTCCATTTTATTCAATTCCGCTGCCATCTGTGAATAAATAGATAATTTAATACATATGAAGATAAATTTTTCAAACTTATTTCAGTGAATATAAATTATAAACGGTATTGTGCCGCATGCAATTTAATGCTGCAATCCAAAATTGGTTCCTGATGTATTCCTAAAATGCGTTCTAAAGATTAGCGTTAAACAACAGTAAACAACAGTAAACCACAGTTGAAGTTGAATCGGTTGAATGTTTAATTAACGAAGCAAAAATTATTTTCAGCTAATCAATTAGCAATAGCTACGGTCTTCATGGTTTGATGTTATTTAAGATATTCAACAAAATTCGAGACAGAATTACATATTTTAATTAAAATCACTTGAGATTACATTAGTTCTTGTTTCGCTTAAAATATTCACCTAGCAAATTTTCGGAAGCGGGATGAAGAACTTGACCACTCAGATGTAGATTGTTAACTATATTTGATAGGAAGTCTTACGGTCGAAAAATGAGATTATTGACCATGTTGATAGGATCCCAAGAGGATATTATTAATAAAGTCCCCTAGTTAGGGTTAATTTTGGTGTAATAAATTGAATGTGTATGGAATTGATGGAGTTCTGTATATATTCTTATGAATTTCCCGGCTTTCCCGGTAATTTTTATAGCATTGTTCATTTCCAGCAAAAACGGGATAAGTTTTCGTTCTGGGATCGATTGATTGATGTTGTTAAGTTTGTTCTTGAAAGTTTGAAGGTAGCGCTCGATAGTTTCGCTGCGATGAGTGATAATGAACTATTTGAAACTATTTGATTTTATTTATGTTTGTTTATATATTCATTATGTACTTGTAAGAAGTCAGACTGGTCATTCTCTCTTTCTTCTCACTTCTGCCACAATTCCTTTTTTCTACAGTAACATGTAATTAATCCTAAACAAATATAACAGGATACTGAAGGGTAGGAACAGGAAGGAAATAAATTACTCCTCGCGCGACAAACGTAAAGTGCAATGGAATGGAAACACACCGAGGGAAAACATTACCCCAGGTGGAAAACTGATTATATTCTGAAAACTATACCCTTCTCAAACAAAGTGGGCTCCATGAAGGAGCCAAGTGTTGCTAATAGAAGATAAAAAACAAATACGGAGATCACTACATTCGATAAGGATGAACTGGACACAGAAAGAAAACGCTTCCTATATAATAGAAGCAACGATTTAAGAGATGGAAATTACTCACATAAAACCAAATATCATTGTTGCAAACACCCAGAAATAATATGCGACGGTCTCGGACGAATTGAATAGAGAAGTCAGTTGTATGATGCAGAGAAAAAAAAGAAGGGAAAAATGCAAAATCAACAAATCACCAACATTATTGCTGAACAGTGGAAACCTCAAAGTAAATGTTCCAGATGTAGAGATACATAAAACTTACCTTTCTCTCAATGAGAATAATAATACAAAGTACTCCTACGAGGATAAACAGTCTTAACTAGTAAAAGTTATAGCCAAAAAGCTACGGAGCCAGAGGAAATAAAGGAAGGCTTTCGCATAATCTAAATATTCAAGAAGTTATTCAAATTTTGAAGAGAACAGATAAAACTCGATCCAAGGGAAATTAGATACACTAAGAATATCAAGGTTCCACAATGATGCATGAACACAATCATAACTACTTACACAAAATAATATTAAAAATTTCAAAGAAACTCCAGGAAATTGTGTGAACTGTGGCGAACAGGAAGCTACACAGGCTGTATTGTTGCCAAAGAACTGCAGAAGTTACGATATAAGAAGGAAATTGTAAAAGATAAACTTATAGAGCTATAAGAAAACCAAAGGAAACGGAAATCAAATCTATCTGAACAAAGACATCAAGGTTGGCGATCCGGTTGGCATGATTGAAGTTCAACAAAATGCAGACTATTCAGGGAAGAAATTAACTATTTGGGTCATATTATTTCAGGCAATGGTGTGCTAACGGATTCAAAAAAATTAGTATCTGTAATGCATTGGCCTGCACCAAAGGATATTATTATCCAACTAAGAAGTTTCTTAGGATTAAATTTCCGTCGCCTTACCGGAAAAAGTCAATCATTTGAGTGGATTACAGAGCATCAAAAAGCTTTTGTAGAGTTAAATACGAAATTATGCAGCGCTCCTATTTTTGTGTATCCGCACGCCGGTGGGATATTCATTTTGAATACAGATGCTAGCAACACCGGAATAGGTGCCGTGTTGTCACAGAAGCAAGAGGGCAAAGAACGATTTCTCCCTAAAACAGAAAAATTATTGCGTAACACACAGATAACTGTTGGCTGTGGTGGATAGTGTTAAACACTTCCACAAATAGCTGTATGGGCAAGAGTTTGTTCTTCCAACAGATCAAGCGGCACTGGATTCTGCCTATACACAAGCATATTACTCGGTGGTCGAGTGGTAAATTTATACACCACCAACTGTTATCAACGAGAGTTCGAACCCAGTTGACTATAATTTTGTTAAGCGACTATGATTCTTCACATCAACGATGTTATCGGATCAAGTGTTCCTTCAATAGTGATTGAGAATTGGATTTTAGAATTGCATTCTTAGTGGAGGGGACTATGGAAATAACGAAAGCAATTGTAAACTGTAAACAGCGTCGATAATTATCTAAATATCATGAAAAGTACTAGAATAACGAACAGCGTTAATCATCAAGATAGGGGATTTGATGATGTAGAATGTTAATGAATACAACTACATGAAAGTGATTTGCAATTGCCCCAAAATTCGGCTCAAACGTAACTGGTTTAAAATGCTAACAATGCAAGATTTGCAAAGCAACGAACACAAATAGACACATCTAAACTACCAACAAAATCCCAATCTCCTCCATTGCCTTGCCAAACTTCTAAAAGTGTCTCTTATACCACAATTACTCGTACATCCACAAATTAACGATAGAGAGCGTTAAACTCCACATCCGATTTATATACTAAAATACCTAAATTATTTCATTGTAAAGAGTAGGCCATTTAAAAGTTTATTTTTAAAACACTATAAAATGAGTATATATCTTTATTTTGTGGAAACTTTTTTTATTATGTAGGTTGGGGTCTCCAATTTAAGAATGAAAAACCATTTCGTTCATGTGGCTCCCTCTGCTGGCCTTACAGTAAGCCATCCTGTGAGTTCAATTTTTAAGAACTTTTTTAATGATTTTGGGGCCTTTTAAAGCTGGAATTGTTTCTGGATTATCCGTATAACATCTATCCTTAACGAAGCCCCATAGAAAAAAGTCCAACGGCGTCAAATCGCAGCTCAGCGCAGGCCAATGGAGATCTCCAAACCGGTTGATTATTGGGTTGTCAAATTTGGCGCGCAAGAGATCGTTGGTCCGTTTGTATGGCATGTGGCGCCATCTTGTTGAAAAAGGTTGTTCACATTCATAGCGTCGATTTGAGGCTAAATCCAATAAAATTAGTCAGCATGGCTCGGTAAAGGTTGCCAATGACCACATGGGTGTCGAGACGAGGTCGATGGATTCTGTCCTACACTATTGACCATAGCCGCAATATTCTCGGGCGTACGCACCGTATGGAAAATACCAGAACCTTTAAGGTGAGTAATTAAATGAAATTTACCTTTTATATTCTGGGTATCAACATGATAATCGTGTGTCCTAAGTCGGGCGCGGAACATTGATCTAATATGAGCATGACCACATCAAACATAAGTTTTCTAGATATTGAAACCAATATAAATCGTACCTTCTAGACATTTATTTCACCAAAATTTTACAATTATAAATCGTTAAATTAGTAGATATTGCAAGATGAAAATTAAGAGCTCATAATCAATCCATTGCATCATCAATCCATGAGGAAATCTCCTCGTGAATTGTTCTTACAAAAAAGGAACGCTTAACTTCTAAACGGAGACAGGCCTTATGCAATTTCAAGAGGGTCAGACAAGACCTTATAACCCATTCACAAAACCTAAATTCTCTAGTTCGCTTAAAAACCACCAGGCAAAATTTACCTAAAGTACATTCACATCATCGTTTCCTTCAGGGCTTGAAATTTCTCTCGAACCAAATAACATAAACAATACGACAGAATACGCAAAACGTTTGCATTTCCATAATACCGTACATACGAGTATTAATTATATCAAAATCATTTGCGGCCAAACTAAATGTACCAAATGTTTGAATTAAGAACACAGGTTTACACTGTACAAGTTTAATCACTGGCGAATCTTTAATTGCACTCGTAGCGCAATCTAAAATCGTTTTAAGGAAAAAAGTGCTAATAAAATTTTTTATCGTTTTACTGCTCATTTTTAATTTTCCCCTCGTTTTAATTTCTAATAAATTTATTGTTGCATTGCAATGAAAAGAATCAAAACAAAAACAGAGAATTTATAAAATAAAAACAGAGAATAATAAATAACAAGAGAATACAAATATTTTGAGTTCGCTGATTCGCTCTCTAGTCTCTACATCAAAATACAATCAGTTGTTGTTTGTCTTTCAACAAGTAAAAAGTAATTTTTGTATTTGGTGTACGAATATGAAGTTTTAAGTAAAATTTAGTGGTAAACATTTTGCAACGAAAATTTTTATTTACTTTCTTACAAAAAATAAAAAACCTAAGAACTAAAATAAATAATAAAAATAATCGTAACAATATAAATACTAAACAGTTTCAAGTTGAATTTCCGTTTTGTGTTTAAATATAAAACTTAAGTGATTTCTTGTAGTATAAAATTATAGATCTTCTTAAGAGGAGGATTAGAAGTTTATGTGTTGTATATTGGTGCATTTCATTAATTAATTTAATAATTACTTACATGTAACTAATTAATTATTATTATGGTTTATTATTATTAGTGTGTGCTTACATATGTATTTCTGTTATTTAATAATATATAATTTTAAGTTTTAATTAAATTATTGTGAACACACACACACGGTCTGTTTGTTACATATAAAGTGCTTGATCATATATTTATATATAAAATCATTCAATCAAACAAAATAAAATAGTTTCATACAGTTTGAGAAAAAATTGTGCGTCGATACATTTTTAATTCATCGTCTCGAGTTTCAGTCAATCAAAATCATAATATGATGGTTCATTGAATATAAAGAACACAGCAGATACCTACTGCTAGCTACTACTACGCATATTAAGATTTTGGATTTAAAGTTTTGTTGGGACATTAACAGTTTTGTGCTGTCTTTTGTGAGGTTTGTATTTTCAATTTTTTGTGTTTTATTTTTATAGGTATCAAGCCGGGTGTATCGGATAATTTATAATACGATAAGGAATTGGTTTTGTGGGAGTTTTTCAGATGGCTTTCAGTTTTTTATACTTTGAAACCCATGTTCGGGTAAGAGGTTTAATTACTTTTCCGTGGCTAATTGAATGTTAGAATGTTTTACAATTTTAAGATCGTTACAAATTTATGTATCCCGAACATATATGCAAATGGTGTGTATTTTGTACCATCAAAACTGTTGTAAAACTTATGTTCTTCTTTTACAAAACACCCTTCAAGATGACCTTTACCTGTAGAAACTCTACCTTTAAATGTTGTGAAACTATTATCCTATTTTTTAGGACTATAGCATTATGGACAAAATTGGATATTTTTGTCATGACTATGGAACTCCAGCTCTTCAATTTGTCTTAAATATTAATCCTATACGAAAAAAAAATGTGTACTGGGTCGGCTGTAAAGAGAGACCTCGTTTATTGTAGAGATCACTGGAATGCTATTTTATTTAACACATAGGTATGTTTGGACTTAATTTTTCGTTAAACAAGCTTCTTCGCAGCTTGTTTTCGGCTTAAAGTCCGTTTCTCTACTGACGTAGAACATGATTCGGATCATCAGTTCTGGCAGAAGATTGTGTTTTTATTGTAATCATTGGTCGCAATCGGATGATGAAGACCGATTTTGCATCCCTATTGGAATACAAACAGTTTCAATTCAAACAGCGCAAATAACTTTGCGCAGTAAAGAAATGACTTGAAGAAAATAGAGACAATTTCCAAGGACACCTCAAAAAATGTGAAATAAACATAAACGTTATAATGGGTTTGGTACGCATTTCAACAAATATTCCATTTTTATAATTCAAAAAATCAAAATTCCTGAACTCAACGTTTCTCTAAAAAAATCGAGAATTCGAGATTTAGTTATTTTATCTATTTTTAAAGCTTTTGTCTGTCTTTTGCTCCAGTTACCCTGTCCGGCATTCATGTCGAAATTACACCATTTAAGTGGTAAGATAAACCTTGAATTGAGAATTGGGAAAATATTTTGCTGTAATTACAAATTGAATTAATTCCCAAATATTTATTTCCCGTTCCCAAATGCACATTCTGGCAGACTGGAGAAAGCCAGAATAACCACATGTTAGTTATGGGCAACCAAAGATTTTTGCCGTTCCATTCTAGTGATCTCAAATTGTTCTCCATTCAAAAACAAACTAACAAATTCAAACAATGGTTGTTCAGAGCTGTATATCGTAATACACATCTTAAGTAAATTTTCACTGCCTTCTTGAATTAAATCTATCAATTACTGGAGCTATTAATCGCTACTAACCAATCCGCCATTCCACACTTTAATCCTTTCATCGTCATTCTTTCCTCGTTTCCGTTCTCTTCACCAACAAATTCTTTTTTGGATTCTACTGATTCACTACTACAAATACAAAATATTTCAAGACCATTTTGTTTATTTGTCGTTTTTGGGTTGATCTCTGCTTCGAGTGAAAAAATATGTTTTTTTTCAACCAAAGGTAGCAGTTTACGCAGCAAAAAATAAACTTTACGTACTACACGATTAAATCAAATAACAAATAATTTTACACACATCCATAAACAAAGAAACGCGCAAAGAAATCAAACGTGGCCGTCGATTGATTTTTGGAAGTGATGGAATCATGACGAAAGAATCAAAGTGTGCATTCAATTTTACCAGGCGAATTTGAATTTCAAATTATTTTTTTTATAAAATTTTTGTTTATTTCGGAGATTCCACAGTAAACTTTGCGACTTTTACACGCGATCTCAATCTAACCAAAATTTTTGGTGCAGATCCGAATTATATCCAATCGAATAAAATTGACATATTGGTACTAGTCACGACATGACATAACGATACTAGCCAAGCATTTGGATATACTATAGGTTGTAAATGGGAAGCACGAGAATTCGTCGCCCAAGAAACAGAGGTCAGATAAATGAAAATTAGATACAAGCCCCTTTATGATGACTCTTGTCGATTTGAACAATCAATTGTAATAATTTCTGGAAGTTTAGGAACTACACCAAGAACAATTTTTGATAGAAAATGAAAGATTATGCGAGTATCAATCGTTCGTTGATGGTCAAACTATCAAAAATTATACGGTCTGACTTAAGTTCAAACAAAGCATTGTCGATTTTAGTACATTGACTTCCGCACCATATTTTGGAACCAAAACGTAACAACACTGGCAGCTAATAATTTTCGGAACGATTTATACGTAGTCGTCGTACTAGAAAGTTATATAATCGAGCACGCTAATACGGCACAGAGATAATTTATAAGCCTGTTGTTACGAGAGGCTGGCTTAAACCATTAAATTTTCTAACGAAGAAGCAGTCAGAGCTACAGGGTCAATGTGGAAACAACAAAATAATGCATTTGAGTTCAGGATGAATCTCAACAAGAATGGAAAAGTGATTAAATTATTCTATCTTAAGAGCTTTCAACAGAAGGAGTATGAAGCATATAACACCACAATTATAATAATGAACCATAGTGGAAAGGTTTGTATTTTGTTTAAAACATTGAACTCAGCGTTAATCAATAAAGACAATATCTCCTCGCTGAACCCAAAATTGTGCAATTAATTTTCTAGCTGTAGGCATATATATGATCGACTGCTTTTGATTTGTCAACATGAAACTGTTATGTCAATATAAAGGCCAATCAATTTAACAAAGAAATTGATTAATTTGTTATTTAACAATTTATTGTTTAACACAATATTTTATAGCGGGCGGGCGGCGCTCCACAAGCACCAATGTGCTCGTAAAACAAAAAAATTATGTTTTTCCAAGGCAACCAAACGTGACAGATGTCAATTGAATAACGTTAATTAAATGTTAATAGTTTTTTTTATTCGTAACCATTTCAAAATACATTTTAGTTTTTATTATAAATATAAATTTAAAAGTGAATTAAATTATGTTTATATACTCGTATTTATGGTAGTTTTATGGGAATAAAAGTTTTATTGAACGATGTGTAAATCTTTTTATATGTTTTATAATTGAATACATCGAACGCACAATATTTTTAAAATCAACCAAATTATGTAGACTTTTGTTGTTAAATATTTAATCTGGGTTGTTATAATTTTAATATCTACAGCATGTGTGTACCTGAACTTGTTCGACATACGTGTATGTACTACATAATATTGATGTAACTATAATTCTACTGTGTAACATTTTATTTATTCTACTTACGTTATTTGCTCATAAAGCTTAATTAATTTGCGGAAATGACTGAAACGAATTACCGTTACATTCATAAAATAATGTTAAAAATGTTGGTATTATTTTGATGATTTAATATTGCAACATTTTTTTTCTGCCATATTTAGGTTTGGTTGAATATTGTAATTCGATGAGAACTATTCGGCATTTTTTAAAATGATTGCCTCTGTATTTTAATCATCTTGCTTTATTCCTTGTTTTATATGGACACACCGATTTAGGTGTTAACGTTCGATAAACTAGCGAAATCAGCTTGATATACTGAACTTAATAACAACAAAAATCTTGTCTACCCGTCATAAATATTTAATCTTTTGACCCACTAGTCCGATTTAGATATTTTATGTATGTAATATATGTGTTCATAATCATAAATCAAAAACTATCCGGACGTAATTTTTTATTAACACATTTTTTACAAGATTCTTCCGTTCTGTCGTTCTACTAATTCTTTGTGGTACAAAAAAAAAATCAAAAGCTGATCTTCTGTTATAGTTTTACGGTGATCAACTATCATAAAAATTCTCATAAAGATATGTTTTTATAGTTCATGTAATATGGTATTAAATGAGATCACGGTAAATTTTATTATTTAGGTAGAAAACGGATGGGGCAACTGGCAACCAAATTTGTTAGTTCTAAAACTGGAAGTTAAAACGATAAATTATTTTAATTATATATAGTTTATCGCCGATCAGATTTCCAAAAGTTGGTATTACTAGGGGCTCCGCTTCTGTTTACGTATAATATATACAATAGTTTAAATATTATCAAATAAATGCAAATATTCTAACTTCAAAAATCAACAATCAACTAAGCACTGACGAAAATGGGTCCTTTTACTCTGAATAAATAAAAGTCCGTGGAATACGGAGCCTTGATCGGATAAAGACGATGGAATTGTAAATTTTTTGTGCCATTAAGTAAAACATTTCAAAATTGTTACGTTAATTATTGATTGTAATACCGTGAAAAAAACGAAACTATACATTACATAACGTCGATTAATTCTGAATACAAACAAACGTATTTTTTTGTTTGATTGACCATCATTTTCTATGTTAAAGAATGGAATCGTTATTCCGTCGGATTTAAACCTCTCGATGGCTTCACGTAGGTGTATGTTAAATAATTTTTCTTATCAGCAGTTAAGAAAAATGGAGAAGTGTTTCTATTGTGGCAAACACCCGATATTTTTGTGGTATTTGACTTTCATGAGCTGAAATGTCAAAATTTTATTCATCATTCAAAGACGCGATATCAAAATAGGAATTTTTAATATTGCTTCCGTTCTCTTTGTCCTTTTTAGCTATGGAGAAAAAAACCTCAAGCATTCTCCTGATAGTTGATCCCAAAAATCAATGTGTTTGTAACTAACGTTCGAACACAAATTTTTCTAAAAATCAAACGAAAACTTAGCCGAATTTTGGTAACAAAAGTTTTTTTTATCAAAAATTTTCATTTCGATTAAATTTTAGTAAAATGATATGAATCAATTTTTTTGCTAATTTAATTTAAAATCATTTTGGTTTTAATAGTTTTTACGTAAATCCTATATGCAAAAAACGAAAAGTTCACAATCAAAATTGACGTATCAAAATACGCCATTTCCGGCTGTAGAGTGGCCGAATTATGGTGAAATCACAGTAAATAATTTAAACCAGTTTAGTAGCAAATTTAATTTAGAAGATACCATTTCTGGTGGACTGCAAAAATCTCGATGTCGAAAATGTTCATAATTACTATACTTACTGTTACTTTGTAAAATAAAATAACAATTATGCCACACTTGGTTAAGCAACGGCTTAGCTCTATTCAATTTAAAGAACCCGTGGTTTTATTTTAATCAAATTGGATATTTTCATAATACCAACCGAGTTCCATACTATTCGTTTGAGAAAGGCCGTCGTTCCATCCTATTTACTCGTTTTTCAAAATCATATTCGGAACTCATTTTGGAATCCATTCGCATAAGAAATGGTTTAGGTTATTTTCAATTGATAATTTTCCAGGGGTATGTACACAATTTATATTAGATTCCCATTTTCATCATTAATCGGAGTTCCATCCTCTTCGATTGAGATGTCATAGTGTTGAGACATAATATGTCATTGTGAAACAAGGCACAAAACATAGTGGCAATTTTTCAAAATCATGATCCATTGCAATCATTTCCTGACAACGAAAATATCCTCTCTATTTTTTTTATCAAAATCGTTCGAACCGATCTTTTTTTAAATAAGGACCCGGATCGCATTTGAGAACCCCTAAACAAATTCCCCCGTATTTAGAACATATCACAAACGATTCTTAGCACTTGAAAACCCATCTCTCCCATTTTTGGAGGATTTTTATCTAAATCGTACGAGCCGAAAACATTTAAAACAAAATTCCAGACCCACCTAAAATTAGGACATCCTAAAATTAGCACCCATCGAAATCGATTATTGGCATTTGATTCCCTGACATTCCCTTCACCAATTTGAGACCCGTGCAACTAAAATTTGATAAAGTGATCAAAGTCAAAATATTAATTATATAGCGAATGCTAAATACTACTTACAAATCAATATTGTTATTCATAACAACCAACATTTTCACAAGCACGCGATTATTGCAACCATCTAATGACACCATAACGCAGCCAACATAACATGGTGCAA
This sequence comes from Nephrotoma guestfalica, assembly GCA_963691935.1. NCBI lineage: Eukaryota > Metazoa > Arthropoda > Insecta > Diptera > Tipulidae > Nephrotoma > Nephrotoma guestfalica. The sequence continues at coordinate 250,851,225 of OY829914.1, forward strand.
CATTCCGCCATATGATGAAACATAACGCCAGAAATTTAATTAACGAAAAACACAAGATACAACACTAAGCAACATAGTACAAAATCGCGCAACATGGTGCAACATAGTACAAAATCTCATAGTACAATATCTAGCAAAATCCCACAACATTAAGCATGCAACATGGTACAACATTATGCAACATGGCACACCATTATGCAACATGGCACAACATGATGCAATATTATACAACAAGGTGCAACATGGTGAAACATTACGCAGCATGGTGCAACATGATAGTCCATCCGGAGGGAGCCTAAATGAATTATTCAGAAATCAAAATTCCTTGTAATCTGTTTCTTGCATTCAAAAGTTCTATCCTGTGTAATTTGATCAAAATCGTTTAAGCCAAATAAACCTAAAAGAAGGCCGAAACCAACTTGACGGAACATAGTGGAACATCACTTAACATCCCTCAGCAAGATGCAACAGTAAGCAATATGGTGCAACATCATATGACCAAATATGATGCAACATTCCACAACGTAGCGCAACATCCCACAACATGGTGCAACATATGCATTGTTTTATAGAGCTATCTTATGTGCATTTGTTTCCGTCGATTCCAAAAGAAGAGAACATTACTTTATGTGATTCCAATTAATAATTTAAAATAAATATTAGAAATTAATCAGAGCTACTTTCAACTTTAAGGTTGTATTTTAACTGAGACATACAAGTTAACGAGTTAAATACGAGTTTATTAAAAAGAAAATAGAGCGGTAAATATATTTTGGGCAACATCCGAATTTTACCACTAATGTATACATAGATCTCGAATACACCACACTTGATTTCTAAAGCAAAAAATTAAGCTTACCGGACTTTTGGTAAAACTGTTTTGTATAATCAAAAATCATTATTCCTGCTTAAATTTCAGAAAACCAACAATATTAATCCTTATTGGTTGAAAATTAAATTTTTAAATTTACAATATTTAAATCTTTTAATTTTTTGTCGTTTTTTGTAAATGCTAAACTTTTCAACATCGTTGCAAAAATTTAAAAATTCACTATTGAAGCCGCCACTGCCGGTACACAGATTACTACCAAATTTCATAAGGATCTCTCACTCAAACCATGGAAAATTTTTTAGTAAGAAGTGTTATTCCGAATAGTCAATCCGCCTAGACTGTAGAGATGCGGAATTTTGGTGAAACAAAGTTTTTGTTCAAAACTTCTGATTTCCGGTAAAATTTAAAAAATGATCTGAACTAATTTTGTTTGAAATTTAATTTACAATCCCTTTGTTTTTAATCGTTTTTTTGTAAATGCTACATACTTTTCGAAGCTCTCACTTCCGGTGGACCGATTTCGGCCAAACATCACTGGGACCTCCTAACTTATGGTGAAAGCATAAGTATGAATTTTCATCCCGATCAATCAATCCTAAACGAATTGATCGCTGTACAGTTGTCGAATTTTCGTTAAAAAGCAGTTTTTTTCTTCAAAAATCGTCATTTCGACATTTTAGAAAACTGGTATGGGTCGATATTGTTGCAAAATTAATTTGTAATCTTTTATCAGTTTCGACCAAAATTCACTGGGATCTCTCAATTTGTGGAAAACGCTTAATTGTGAAGTTTTATCTCAATCAATTAATCCATCTGGGCAGTACAGGGCCAAATTTTCGTTGAAAAAAAGTTTTGTCAAAAACGTCATACGTAAAAGAAAGTAATAATCGGAGTTCCATAAAATGCGTGGGAAAAGAATTTCATAAAAATGTGTCATCTAAGTATCTGAGAAATTACGTTGTGTTGACTCGACACTAATGTTGGTGTAAACTTCTCCCTACTTAAAGATCCCGTGAGTCGGAGATCAAGTTCCTGGTTTAATCGAATAATAAATTGGTGTCTTATTTTTGCCTAGTTGATGAGCAAAATGACGACTAAGCAAATTACGAAGGTTATTAAGATGTTAAAATCAATGAGGACAGCTTCTTTGTTTCAGTTCTTGAAGTTATTCAACGTTGTTTAGATACAAGTTATGTAACGTATAATACAACGGTATTACGGTCAATACAACGTATTGACCCATCCTGGGTCAATTTTGATGCTGTTCTCCATTATATTTGCCCCTAGCACCGGTGGCAATACCTGGGATGTCCTTACTTCTACATTACAAAATGTTGATCCCAAATGTCTGCTTGTGTTGTTATAGAACAATGTTGATTGTTATTGTTGATTAATTAGTTATGGGTTTTCACTATTTGATCTCAATCTGTGGCGCCAAGTGAGCCTGCAATCTATTTCCATGTGTCATGTGTTTAAATTTATTACACTTCTGGTCCTTGGTTGTTGGACATTGAGCTCTGAGATCCATTGCGAGATACGCTTTTTTTGGTGGATGGATGTTGTTGTTCCTGGGTATTAGTGGATCAATCAGTTCTTCGTAGTTGTCCAAATTATGATGTGGATTAGTTTAAAACGTCCGTTAATAATTCGTCCATTTTCTTGTTTTACAGTCACTACTGGGACATTGTACTGATGTTAGTCCAAACAGCCGATGATGTTAGACCACACAACCATGAGGTAAAAGTTGACGATATCGTTTCTCGGATGTTGTTGTAATGATAACGTTGTTGACTTTTGTTACCGTTTCTTTTCTGAATTTTGGTTCATTCTTTATCTGGAATTGTTTAATTGCTGTATAGATTGTCTCTCCGGTTGCATGAATTTCCGATTTTTCACTTTTGCATTTTTTATTGTAATTTTGGTTTCGTAGACTTTTCCGGATTCTTTCGATTAAGTCTTCGTTTATTTTGTTCTTCGCTAGTTGGAGTAAATAAGGAAACGAGTTCGAGTGAGATATCTGATGATTCGGTTAATAAGTTACAGTTTAGGACAAAGTCTTCTGAGATTAATATATATATAGGCATTTCACAATCCATCGAGTGTTTGGCGAATTTTACATAAGGATTTGCAATTGCATCCTTACAAAATTCAATAAACACAAGAATTAAAAAAAAACAGATCATTATCAACGCAGAACTTTCGTCAATTGGTTGTTAGCACATGGTGCTGGTTTTTCACACACATTGGATGGTTTCGTCAACAAACAAAATTGCCTTATCTGGGGGGAAGAAAATCCTCGAATAATTTCAGAAAAATCATGACATCCACAAAAATGTGCTGTTTGGTGTTGTTTTTGGGCTGGCGGAATCATTGGTTCATTTTTCTTCGAAGATACAATTGAGAGAGCTATTACTGTCAATGGAGAGCACTATAGACAAATGATTAAAGATTTTTTGTGGTCTCAACTTTAACATAGACAATAGACACAGAGTATTGTTATTTTCAACAGGATGGAGCTACGAGTCACACAACAGGTGAAAACATCCAGCTATTGCGATCTAAGTTTTCAGGTCGATTAATTTCACGTAATGGTGTCATAAACTGGCCACCTAGATCATGCGATTTAACGCTATTACATTACTTTCTTTGGGGTTTCTTGAAAAGTAAAGTTTATGTGAATAAACCAACAACAATTGCACAGCTGAAAACAAAACACCAGAAAAAATCTAAGTATTTCCATGTTTTATTTTAAAAAACATCTACATAGGCACGACTTTTGAAAGACCCTTTAATTTCGTTCGATACTATTCTCATTGGTCTGTTACTTCTTTCCTATTTAGGCTTAAGCCGCTTACCTTTATAGATAGAAACTACATATCTCCAAACAGCTAAAATCATAAATATCATAATCATACTTTTCTTCAGGTGAGGTGCCCTTTTGCCAAGATCTTTTTTGTTCAGCGTCGAGAGCAAATTTTATTTTATTTTTATGTAAATCTTAGTGTTATTTACATTAAATTTATTTTTACCCAAGATAAAAGTTTTTCATTGAGTTCGTATTGTATGTCCACAACTCTTCTTCTTGCAAAAAAAGGCTGCATAAAAATGTAATGGATTTGCTTGGGTTGATTTTGTTACCAGTAAATTTTATTGAGAAATATAAGATTTAAAGCATTAGTTTCAAATGTGGAGACTTCCCCCCTTTTTCTGTGTTCCTCATTCAGGAGTTTTCTGAAACGAACGCACGAAGTCGGGGCTTTGCCACAGTTTTGCTTAAATTTAACCTGACTTTTAATGCCTATGATCTAAAAGGTCCAGTGACTGGTGACTCAACCAATTTTTCCAATTAATGTAAAATGTATACTGAAGTATTTTAAAAGACACAAATTAAATTAAATTCTGATTAGCATTCAAGATAAAATATTTGTACATCAAACAAATTGCAAGAAAAATTTTAATTGAATGAAAAAGGAGAAATTTAATTTGTAAGTGTCTAACCATTTTTTTATTAGTCTCAATTAACATTATTCAATTGATATTTCATAATCGCTATTGTGAAAATCAGCTTGTTGCAAATATTTACTAATTAATTGTTATAAAACAATTTGTTAAATAATTAATTGAGTTATATGTTAACTGGATCGGCCTTTAGAGTTATGATTTGAACTTACATCTATAATACACTAAAATTTCAAGGTCATACAGCAAAATTTAATGATTTTGTGCAGCGAAGAACAAATTTAAGATTTTGATAATTTCCCAACTATAGTAAAATTAGTGTCATAGGAGTATACCGTTCAACCAATGGAAGTTTGTGTTCTCAGAAATAAATTTCTGTCACAAACTATTGGACAACTAATATATCTCTTGTGTTGTAATTCCTAAGTTATTTAACTGACCGTAATGAATCAATCACGGCGGTAACATGTTGTGCGTACAAAAATTCAAAATATCCGGTCGAATATAAAGAAACGTTAAACAATTCACGGAAAATTAGAAATGTGGGCGCTAAATAAATGTAAACGTAGGTTTACAGAAAATCAAAACTGTTACATTACTTAGTGTACCAACTGAAAATTATAAACGTCTTTGATTACATGAGCACAACATAAAATGCAATCCGAACATAATTTATAATGGCATAGTATAGTAGATCGCGGTCTCTATGTATCTTTATAATTTATCCAATTCATTAATAAACAATTTTATTTAAATTAACAATCAAACTGTGTTAAAATCAATTACTATTAGAGCGAATTAATGTATCCATATTACCGTTAGTACTATTTCACAATTTTATATAGAGATAATCGGTCATTTTTTGAAGTGCGGTTGGTGTGTATATTAAAATTGTTATAGTTTTTAATATTCATTCAGCTAGAAAATGCTATCTAATTTGTATTTCGTTTAATTCGCGCATATTTCTTAGTACAATAAACTTGGTTTAATTTATGAATAAAGCGCCACTAACCACATAAAATTGAATCATTTTGTAAAACAATGTATATACGTATATGCAGTCGCATATCGCGCGGTTCAAAACTTATAAGTTGAAAATTGTCGTGGGGGCAAATTTTCTATACATGAGTAATGAATGATGTATATAATTTATTTACACCTCGATTTTACACAGCTAAAGTTTATGGTTACGGTAATTATTCGTTCTGGGTAAATTAGATTTCGACTTTAGAACAAGCATTTTGATTGATGCGCAACTTTGTAATTAACATATGTAACTGTACTAATGAGTAGATATGCTGTTTGAGATAAACAAAGCATACTTTGTTAGCAGTTAACTTACCTATAATGTTCTTATAAATCGAGCTGACTTAAATAATCAATTCACACCTGTATGTGGCGCTAATATACTTTTCTAAGATCTAGGCCAAGCAAAATATAAGTAATTTAGTAGTTATCCACTTTAATGTGATTTGTAAGTGTTTCTCTTCACTTTCGGCCAAAAATTTGTTCGAAAAAATCGAACGGAAAATGCATAATTATAGCACAGTACAAACTGCCAGCCAATAATGAGGCATTTTACTCCCTAAGAGACTAGGTTATAAATCTTATTATGGGTTACTTTCCAAATCCATTTTCCAAATTAAATAAAACCAAAATGAAAAAACAAATGCTAATAATTCAACTGATTGAAATAATTTTCAATGAAAACTCGATAGCACCATAAAAACTTCGTGTCGGTGTATTTTATGTAGAAAAAATGTATTTGCTGAAAAACAGAGCATTAATATTTAAAAAAAAATAAAAATGTAAACGTCGATAATTGCGTTCGTCCAGTTAATACCCTTGGCCATTGTTGTTTACTATATTTAGTTATGAAAAATTTGAAACTTGCCCAATAGGTTTTTATTTGTGGTATTTGACTTATTACGATTTTCAAATTTTACTATGTAAAGGGTTTTCCAAAAGGAATGATACAATTAAAAAATTAAAAAAAAACACATAAATTATTCAGTGAGACCAAGATTTTTTTTATTTGAAATCGTTCTCCATTGACTGTTACTCTTCGACCATGTTCCTCAAAGAAATATAACCCAATCACTCCACCAATGGTGTTTGAACAATTTCGTGTGGATTTTCCCCTGCAATTCTGTTTGTTTACATAACCATTTAACCGAAAATGAGCTTCATCACTGAGTAAAATTATTCGATAAAAATGTTCATCATTTTCAAGTTGTTCAAGAGCATAATCAGAAAATAAACGACGTTTATGGTGGCCGAATGAATGGCTCCAGTTCTTGAACCAGTTGAATTTTGTAAGGATGTAAATCCAAATCTCTTCTTAAAATTCTCCATGTTGTTGTTTGAGAAAGATTTAATTGTTGAGAACGAAGTGGAACCGATAAATTTTGATTTTCTCTTACACTTGCTGCTACCAAACCAATATTCTCTTGTGTGCGTGCATTTCTTTATCGTACTGATACTCTTAACATTTATTTTCAAATTTGACTACAATACGACGTATAGTGAGTCGATTAACTGAATAATATCGTCCATGAATTCATCTTAAATTTTTCTTAGTATTCACAAATGAGCACTGATTTTCATAAAACAACTCAACATAAATGACATAAGAAATATCAAAAAATAATACGCAGTGTTGCCATTATAATCATTTTAAATTGTATCATTCCTATTGGAAAACCCGATATTATCGGTCAAAGAAATGTCCATAAATTATTGCATGTGTTTATTGATATTCCAGATAGTTTTAACAGTGTAATGAACAAGGATTTAATTATAATGATTTTTAGCTTGCTTAACAACAATTTTACGTTTATGGTTATACCATACCATAAATGTTCACTAAAATACGTGTTCCCACAAATTCGAGTAGATCAAACAGTACATGCTGTATAAGATAGCGGAAATTTGGCAGCACTATCGCAAAAGAGATACAATTTTGTTAGCAGACATTTTTTAGTCACTATCTCTTTTTTCATAAAATGGAACATCCCAGCGGAATAAAATATTTTAAAAGTGATCCTTAAAATGACAAATTGATTGAAGTAAAGGAATACGGTATAAGAAATTTTGATGTTTAACAACATTCCATCTTTCCGTCAATCCCTAACGAATACGATGGAATTTTGATTTGAGTTTTGGACAAAAGTCTAGGATCTGTTCATGCTGGACTAAACTTTGCCATTTCATAACCAATCTATATGAAATTTGGTTTCTACACGATTAAAAAGGATTTTGAGCTGGAGAGAACTCTGTCATTTCTTAATTGATAGATAAGTCGAACAAAATGTATCCATTAGAATTTTCACTATCATTTATTGATTTTCTGAGGCTTTATAATTTAATAATTAAAAATTAAAACACTTTGTAATTATTTTCTTCCTTATAGTACAATTTAGAATTTTATTTAGAATATCGATTTCGGAAAATACAATTTTCATCTTCCGTTCTAATTACAAACTATTATGAATTAATAAAAATACTAATAATAGTTTGTAATTAGAACTGAAGATGAAAATTGTATTTCGAAATCGATATTCTAAATAAAATTCTAAATTGTACTATAAGGAAGAAAATAATTACAAAGTGTTTTAATTTTTAATTATTAAATTTTCAAAGTGACAAAAGTTATACAGCAGTGCAAAACTGGCATCAAACCATAACAACACAAATAGGCCCTATCAGTTATTTAGCTAGTAACCGATACTTTCAGTTGTTTTTCTAATAGTATTGGTTACTAGTGGGAGTTTTTGGGATATTGACCAGAAACTGAAAATAGCTTATGAAACCATAGGAAATCAAAACATTATAGTGAAAATTCTAATTGATAAATTTTGTCCGAACTATTCACGCATGTATTCAAATTTTACAATTATTTATTAAGAAATAACCGAGTTCTCTCTAGTTTAAAATTCATTTTAATCGTGTAGGATTCACAGATACCATATTTTCATCTAAAATTTATATTTCAATCAAAAATCAATCTAGAAACCAAATTTCATAGAGACTGGCTATGAAATGGTCAGCATGAACAGATCCTAGAATTTCGTCCAAAACTTAACAATTTAAAATCCCTAAACGATACTAGAATAATCATCGGATCAATATTTCAAATTTTGAAATATTTAATGAACTTCATTGTCAAGCATCATGTATTTATAGAGACATGCTATTCGATGTATTCCATATTGAAAGGCAAAACAAGAAGATTGCCACATGCCGACATTTTGATTTGGTTGATCGAAAAAGTCACATCAGATCAAATTGACTAAGTCATATCTGCAAAAATACCAAATGAGGACATTGATCCAGACTTATTTGAAGTCATCGCCAAAAACATGATTCATGCACGGACCATGTTTACTAAATAACAATTCAACCAAGAGACTTACTCGCCGAGATTCACTGGCAATGATGGATATCAACTCTGTTGTCGACGATCAACTGAAGATGACGGCAAATTCATAATTTTAAAAATACGAAACAATGATGTTGAAACTTAATAAACACATTAAAACACTTGTTTATTATTTCGCACAAAAATTTTTTTTTTTTTCCAAAAATGTTTAAAAAATTAATCGGCGCATAGTACTAACGGCGCATAGTGTTAAAAGTAATGATGTTGAAGTCGATAAACGTTGGATTGTACGGTATTCACTGTTACTCTTGAAAATGTATAAAGCACGCATGCATATTGAGTATTACAATTCGGTACGATCATATATATTGGCAAATATACCAACAAAGGAAGCGATGTGGTAGTTTTTGGAGTGGAAAATCGATGAAATCGACCAATATCAAAGCTACATTAGTAGCAGTTTGGCGCATTTTATCATTTCCAAATTATGATGAGCAATGTCACCAACGCCAAAAACGTTAATTTCATTTTTCGCAATACGCGGGTATGTTTGCAAAGATGCCATTTTACTCTAATGTGCCAACATACTAGACAAGGAATGCATCAGCGAAAAAGTTTCAACAATGCAAACAAGGTAAAACATATTCCAATGCTTTTACTTGCAATTACTGTGAATCAACGTATGTGCACCGACATCCTTCCTTCCGTCATATTAACAACGTGCTTTCCATCATATCCAAACAATCTTAACGGAAAATACATCGTTTGCGTGCAATGAATAACAATTTGGGCATTCAATTCACACCAAACGCTGCCAGTTGTACCACGTTCAACATTCTCTGATGACTTTGAAAGATCAATATTCGTGTACAACTACAACATGATGGATGCGCTGAACGTTTCGTAAGACAATAGCTTGGTATTAGGAATGACAGTGAAATAAACGCCAATTTGATTTGAAATTTCATAAATTTCAGTTCAACATTTTCATAACGTTGGCTGTGATTATACTCAATTTGATGCCAACTGTTCAGTCATCTGAAGATAACGTATTGCTTTGCCCATTGTATTGCTTTGCCAACAAACTTTAAATCCCAAGAACCGCAGACGAATTGATTCACAAGTTTTCCCAAATATCGCCAGAATTAAAAAAATCATCAGTGATTTCAATTTCAACATTCAAAACGAAATACTAGCCGAAGTATTACAACAAAGCATAAACCCATCGATACTGTGATGAATCAGGACTACGATATCAATTAATTATCCAACGGAATTTTAAATTCACTTAGCAAAGGCCAGGATGCCGCCACACGTTTTAACTCTGAAAATTGGAGTGAATATCATTCTCCTCTGAAATATCAATTCACCACGATTTTGCAATAGTACTAGCCTTTCAATTTCAAATTTTGAAGCTACAATTCTAAGCGGAAAATTTAAAGGAGAAGATGTTGCCACGGATCCCAATGATTCCGACAGAAATATCAATCGAATTAAAAAGTATGCAGCTTTCCATCAACAAAGCACTGGGACAATTTCTACAGTGGGTAAACTAAATTTGGAATAACCATGCTTCCCACAATGACAGATGTACGCGGTCTGCTCACGTGTCGGAAAACCTTCTAATTTATTCGTGTACGCACCAGACGGAAATCAAAATAAAGGGTTGGGGAAAAAGTTCGTGTCCTTTTTTGGGTGACATTGAAACAAAGAAGTTTCTTATTTCAAATGAACTTTATTAAACCAACTATATGCCATTTTGATCGATGACCTTTCGCCATTTTTCTGGTAGAGCCATAATCCCACCACTGTAGAATTTCTGTATTTTAGTGGGTGCATCAAAACTTTCCAGCCAAGCTCTCTCAGTTTCTGCCGGGTCATCAATGATGTGTGTGATCTAGCGTTATCATGATGGAACACAACGCCCTTTCTGCTGATCAATTCTGGACGTTTTAACTGAATTGCTTGCCTTAAACTCGTTAGTTGCTGACAGTAAAGATTAGAATCAATCGTTTGGCACGGTGGCAGCACCTCATAATGCACGATTCCTTTACAATCCCACCAAACACATAGCGTTACCGTTTGGGAAGCTTCACTTCGTTTCGCCCATGATATTTTCCGCACAACATTGTCGTATCTTATCCACTTTTCATCACCAGTAATCATTCGCTTTAAAAATGGCTCGATTTCGCTTCGCTTCAGCAGCGTTTCGCAGATAGAAATCCGGTCCATTAAATTTTTAACTGTTAATTCGTGTGGTAGCCAAATGTCAAGCATCCAGTCATTTTCAGATGGTTTAAAACTGTTTTGTGATTAATATTTAGTTCTTTACCAATTGCATGGCTGCTTAGATGCCGGTCTTCTTCAATTTTCTGCATGATTTCATCGACTTTTCCAGTGGTTGGTCGACCAGAGCGAGGTGCATCTTTGACATTCATATTTCCAGAACGAAAGCGCTTTAACCATTTCTTTGCTGCTGATTTTGATAAAGCACCTTCTTCATAAACATGAGCCGCGCTTTTACCTTTGTCGTAATAAAATTGTAAAATATATCGAATTGTTTCATTATTTATCTCCATGTTTAAAATGTTGTAACTTTTTATTCATTTAACCGATTTTAATGTTTTGTATGTCAAAGTACAAGTCACCTTTCAAACACACATAAGAATTGTCCGATACGATCAATAGTTACTGAGATATATGAATGTATAATGGGAAAAAGGCAACGAACTTTTTCCCCTACCTATTATATTGTGTTTCCAAAAGCACTTCCATAAACAAAATTAAAATACAAACACATTCATGATCGTGATTACTCCTAGTGAATATATTATCACATTAAATTGAAAACCACGCGAACAAAATCGTATAATCAACTTCCGCTATTACCGACGCATCTGTGCAAATATACCAGCATCTGTATCAATGGCATCAACGGCATCAAGTCGAATTAAGTCAAAATTCCAAAACGCCTCTTTGCTCTCTATGTACATTAATATTTATAAGTAACGCCGATTTTGTTTGTCGATGTCTACTCATCAAACGCTTTAACAATTATATTTCTGAATGTTTTATCTGGCTTTGAGCAGATAAAACATTCAGCAATGAATGAATTCTGAATTGAAGCCAGTACGTGATGTAGTCCAGTGAAATTATGCTAGTTGAAGGTTTATGAATTTCTTGGGTACACTACATAAAATTTATCATTTTGACGCTTCCAAACAATTTCAAATGTAATTTACAACCGCAACCATGAAACAGTTCATGTTTTACCTAACGTTTATTTTATAGAACGTGCGTAGACTGCAATATATGTGGCGTTGCTGATATTTTTTACCTTTCCATAGATCATTGTACAAATTACAAATAAGTATTTCAATATTCCGATTATGGAATCGACACGATGGTGTCCAACATAATAATTTTTTAATAATTCATTATAGAACCCCCTTCTAACATAATATTTAAAAATACAAAAACAAATTCAAAGCCGATCTACTCTCAAGATTTATAGTCCACTCAAAGTGTTAATAATTCTGTTTGTATTTAATTTTCCCCATTTCTCTTTTTATTTGTACGTTCTTTGTTTGATTTCCCGTTCCCGTTCATTCATTCATGAAAACAGAAATAATACAACAAGAACCACGTAAGTTAACTGGAAACAAACAAAAACTGAAAATAGATAGTGAAAATTGCTTGTTAAGAACGAACGTCTTAAAAGACTGGGAAACAGAATAAAAAACAACTTACAGGGAATGAAAATAAAATTTTCTTTGCTATACAAAAAGATATACAGTTCGTTGCAGATGTATGGTAAATAACACAAAAACTGTATGTACTCGTATAGGGGAGGAAAAGAAAAGGTAAGACGTTTTTATATTACTCTCTGCATAAGATGACTGGCAAAGAAAAATCGTTGTAATAAAAAACATCTGGAATATTGTATAGGAAAAAGGAAAAATTATTTGGCATTTTCTTGTATGTACCCGACTATAAACCGTTTTTCCAGACATTATAAATTACTATTATACGTTTTATTTTATATCTACCATTAGTTTCAGACTATTTCGCATAGATGAAGGAAAATGCATAGAGTTTTCTTTGTTCGCGATGTGCTGGTTGGTATGCTTAGTGTTCATGGTAATCTAAATCGTATATATTTTACATTAATAATTTCCATTTTGGTTGCTCTGTGTATACAAATGGTACGAGCACGAGGTGGTGGTCTTTTGTATCTTGCTGGTCTTTGATAACAAGTTTTTTTTAAATTTAAATTTATGAATTTTATTTCATTCATAGTTTATGCTGTATTTATGTATGTTTGTACGAATATGTAAGTATATATAGTTTTTCTGTCTTTTTTGTCTGATAAGAAAACGCGCTGGCGGGCGAATGAACTGATAACAACGGAAAAATTATTAAATAAAATAGTTAGTCGGTGTTTAGTTAAGAGAAGTTTTGTTTGTTTGTAATTTATTGATTTTGTTTTTTTTGGGGGGTTAGATAAGAATTGTTGGCGCTTGATATTTCTGTTACAATTTATGCTAGTTTTATTCAAATAGTTATCTCAAGGTAATGATTAGACTTAAGGCTGATGTTTTTTAATTGCGTGCATTAGAAAGTTGTCGACGACTCTTTGAAATGTTTTCAAAAATTTGCATCCATCTTGCTAAGCAAAGATTGATAAATGAGAAATAGTTTTTAAAATTTGGTACATTCTTAGTTACCCAAGTTATTTAATATAATGTTGTTGACAGGCAGGTTAGATCCAAGCATAGATCAACGACCCTAATTTTACAAAGTTTACAACAAGTTTAAATATATTAATAAACTATAGGCTCTCTATAGGTTGACAAAGAAACATACATCCTCAGCTAAGGATAGCTGAAAATAAACTACCATCCGTCAAACCTGATACCAAATCCCCACTAGTCAGCGTCTGCCTTCAAATGAGAACCGGCTATACTCTCTGGCTGAAGGTATAAATTGCTATGAAAGCAACTCTAAAAAATCACGATGTTAGAGGATCAATGATCAAAAGTCGCGTTGCAGGGACTTATAAATACAGAATCGGCGAATGTAGTGAGTGAGAGTTTATATTTAGAGTTTTAGTCTGATGAAGTTTAATTTTAGTTTTAATTCTATTTATCTTTTTATATTTTATATTTTATTGTTATGTTTTTATTTCGTATGTTATCATAACCATTTATCGTAAATTGTTCTTTGTTAAAGGGTAGATCAATACTGCCGTTAAATCGGTGATGATTACCCTACTCATTTATTTTCATTTTGTATTTTAATATTATATGTGAGCAAAAATTGTACTGAAAATAAATGATAAGCCTGTGTGCTTCAATAAAAAAAAAAAAAAAAAAAAAAAAAAAATTACTACAATTCGATTTTTGCATATACAGCATGATAGTTTTCCAATGCCGTTTGAAATCCAAGTTTCTTTCCGTGTACATTTTCCCTGAACTGAAGTAGAAGATCGTCCTTTGCTGTAATGGAAACACCTTGTTAGCAGATGTTCAGATTTAAACTCGACAAGAATACACTTGTGATTACCTTAATACCTCGTTATTGTGGCTTTTAATAATAATAATATCTCCCCCCCCCCCGGGGGGGCTTTACAACTCAAAGGATATTTTTCAAGCAATTGCCTTGTCTAGTCATAGTGACTGTGTTAAGATTGATAGCAAAATAATTCGTTTTGTGGGCAAAGCCCGCATTAGGTGGGTAATCTGCTGAGTTCGTGTAAAAAGTTGCCGTTAAAATGTCTCTAGCGCTGTATGCTTTGTCAACCGTAACCATGTAGCAGTGTGTGAGGTTACACAGTGCGTGCTTGTCCAATCTGTGCGTGAAGCTAGAGTTGAACAATACAAAAATAAGGGCGGATGTAACTAAGCAACCGACCCAACACGTAAAGCCGCAATATGAGACTGTGACAGACGGATCATTAGGAGAGGAAAAATAACCATAACAGGCTTTATACAAGTGAAAGTGAGTTTGGTTATTTCTTCAACTAATTGGCTGTTGATGCCTTGTGACTTTAACGCCTCGGAAACTGAATGGGAAATTAAAGCAACAAATAGAAAATGAATGGCTCTACTCAACTACACGTTGTGCTATGTTGTGGTGAAGTCGGCGACCATGACGCCATTCTCTTTTAATTAAAACTGGCAGAGAGATATGCATCTATAAAACACAGACGGAGACCGGTAGGCTGGGCAATTACGTTTGAGAAATAGAATTTACGTCATTTTCGAACGCCTATAGTAAAACTATAATAGAAAAACTACTAGATAGTCTGCGATCAGAATACTGGTGGACTGAGCTCACTGTAAATGTCAACGTGCTTGGAGTACAAAATCCTATAATAGCTTAGAACTTGCAGGAGGAGGGCATGATCTCATTTCCTTCCAATTTTTACAATTTTTCGTTTTTGCTGTTTCCATGCGGTTACCCAAACTTGTACTAACCCAAACAACAGTTGCTTGACGTTGTTGGTAATGTTGTTAGAGCATTAACTCGCTCTGCCTTGTATCAGGAACATGCTCAGCAACAGGATAGCTCGGTATGCTGATCATGCTCAGCAGCAGGATAACTTAAGTGGACATGATGGTTTAGCTATAAGAGGAATATTGATCTACATAACACGTTTATAGTATTCAAGAGAAGATATTGTCACACTCAGCATATTGTGACTAAATAGAGGTGGTAATCTTAACAATGGTTGAAACGTTGAGGTGAATAAAGAGTCATGCGAAGGTGAAGATGACCACTTGATACGAAGTAATGTCCAATAATAGTTCGTGCGGAGGATGAATAAGTGTTTATGAGGTTTGTAGATTGTAGTAATCGATCATTCTTCCTGAGATGTTTACTACTAAAATGGAAAGGAACATTTAGGGTCAAGTAATTCAGCAAGAAGAAAAAGGAGAAACAATCAAACATACATTTATTTTTCATGTTTTAGCTGTGTACCTACTATCTACCTACCTTTCTACTAAATTCAATTACATTTCAAAAACTATGTGGCCATCTGATCGAAAAATCTGTCCTAAAACTGATTTTTACCGTATACTCGCAAAGTGCAATTTACATCGGTAATGCTAAGCGGTATCAATATTTTAATTTAGAAAAACTTTTTTAATTTGGAGATTACTTTAATTTCAAAAACGAAGAAAGTGCGCACTAATAAAACAAATAATTTGATTTTTAGTGATCTTAATTATGCTAATAGATGATAAGTAGTGTAATCAAGCTTGATATATAATCTTAGCTGCAATAAAAAACAACCCATAAAAAAATTTCAAGTAATTGCTCTATATGCTTCATCCAGCCGTTACGTATCAAGCTAAAATGAAATAATGCTATTTGTTATATTTAACAGCAAAATGAAATTGAAATCAATCTTTTAGATATGGCTGCGAAGTGTTCAACTCTCAGTTCTCCACTCCGCAGTGTATTCAGAATGTTGATGAACAAATTGCCTCTTTGTAAAATATATTCAACAGGTTTCAATAATTCATTTAAATATTTGCACAGTTTGCCATGACTAAAAATATATGAAAAACGTCACAATTGACAATCCATTGACAAAACTTCAAACTTTTATGTCGTTTACTAAATCTATAATTATCTGCAAATATTAAAACTGCAGGTGCATTTAAAATTTGAAATGAATTTAACACAATACGAGTACTTTATTCATTTAAACCTTAAACTATTATTGAGCGGAACGTAAAGGATATCTTCCTCCATAATCTGTAGAAAAACACTTGTTGATAAACAGTGTGGGTCAAAACAGATGATTAAAAGATTTGGTCGGCCACCCTTTGCGTTAGGTCAGTATAGAGAATTGAAAAGTAGAAATATTCATCAAAGAACGCTAATTTCGATCCATTTCAGGATTTTTTGAAACCATAAAATTGTGTAATGGCTCAAAATATGGTAAGATCGATTTGATATCGATAAGGTAATACCTCCGAAAAAAATCATAGGTCAACCTTCTCTGCATTGAAATTGGCGCTATAGATTCGATATGTGTAAAGGGTCGAATTAGCTTTTTGAATAGTTTTTAAGAGCATAAATCGTCAGCGATCTCTCGTGATCTTGATACAACATAATGACCTCTATCAAAATAGTTCCCAAGATCCATTATTTTTGAAAACGAAATATATATAACTAAGTCTAAGTCTAACTACTAACTACTAGATTTAGATACATCAAATACCAGTATGTCTTGTAATTAAATTGATCGAATTCTGTCCTTGTTAAGCATTTTAAAAGTAATTTCAATCCGACAACAAGGATGTAAACTCAACTCATTTGTTTTATTTTATGTTAGTAAAAAGAATGCCTCACGCGCCTTCTTATTCCGGGCGATGGATTTAAACTAAATTGTTAAAGAAATCTTTTAAATTTTCAATTTTTTTTCTGTAATATATGCTAATAAACTAGGGAGATTGATGCTTTTACAAAAGTAAAACCGAAAGACCGAAATTGTTTAAGCTCTACAAAATATGGGTTAACCCGTTGCTAAAACCATGTTAGTTGTACTTTTTAATGACTCTTTTTAATTAGCTATTTTGTTATCACCGAACATTACGAAAGTTCGAATACCAGCATTTTAATCTGATCGAACCAATTAGCATTTTAATATGGAGAGCTGGGATACAAATCTCTATTTATTTATTTATTATTACATTTTAAATTTTATGATTAACGCAAATCCACCCCAAATTATTACGCCATTAAATTCATCGCAATTTGCCAACTATGAATTGCCAGCTGGCGTACTGTTTTTGTGCAAACTGAATATGTTTAGATCATTCAAAATAGCGATTGATTTCAATGTCGCAATGGTCCGGTACCGAGTTAAGAATCGTTTTCACTTCCTAATGAGCTTGTATGAGGTGAAACAAAGCTTTCAGCACCGCTTTGAAAGTGTTGGTGGGAAGAGCTCGAGAGATAAGCTGAGTCCAAGATCTGCAGCTGACAACGGAAAATATTGTTCCATGGCCGTGGAATACACGAAAAAGCACAAGTGGCGTTGCTCTATGCGCAATATGTTATGGGCCATTATGTTTTACATTCGAACATAACTTTGGTTAACTACCAAAGGGTAGGATCTAATAAAAGTTTGCTTTTACTTCAACAGTATTCAAGAACCATATTCTAGAGTGAAATTCTACCATTAACATTCTATCTGTATCGCCTTTCAAGCTCGTAAAAATTGCCAATATCAAGCTCATACCGAATGAATACGCCATACTTGTAACTGTTTCCAAATGATTTCAAAGGTTCTAAGTGAACGTACCCACTCTGTGGAAAACCGTTGGCAGCTTCAACAGAGGCTGAGAAACATTAAACTCAAACTCGACAAAACAAGAATGAAGCATTAAATCGAAACAATTGATACTTAATGGAAGATGCAGGTTTCTCATCTGATAGCGTTGTTTCACTGGGTCCACAAGATCTGTAAAAATACTGTATCTTAATGAGGAGAGAAACAGAAACCAAGTGGTCCCTGAATAATTTAAATCAACGATTGATTGAAAGATTGCAAGACAAAACCTTTTGACAGGCTTATATAACGCAAGAAATCTGCAAACACAAATTTGCAAAAAAATGTTGTTCATTGGTCTGTATGTCTGAACCGAAGACATCTCAAGACTGGCTTGTACAATCTTTTTCACCAATCTTCTTTTATTTTAATTCGGAAAAATCTTTGGGGGGGGGGGGTAAGGGCGTTATCTCCTCAAGGGGGTCGTGTCTGCCATAGCAAATCACATCAACAAACCACTCAACACCAAGATATTGCTTTATATTATTCCCGTATAGACGTGTAGCATATCGCTTTAGTTCATAAATCCATCATTTTGGTGCTGGTAGCTATATTTAGTTTATTATAGAATACGAGTATATACTTATCGTATACCGTTGAAAAGGTCTCTCATTCTGATATAATCATGTGGCTTTATCCAATGGTATGGAAAGGTCTTGAATAAAGCAACAAGCAAGAATTTTGTTATCAGGGCTTTAGTCCACAAATCCACCGTTTCGGTATTGGTAGCCAGGTATTCAATTAGGTTTTAGAATCTTCACCATCAAATTCACCGTTCTGGCACTAGTGGCAAATTATACCTTTGTTATAGAAAATACACATGTCGCATATCACTGAAAAGATCTTGAAGAATGTCACAAATTTAGTTGAAGCATCTTAGTACTCAAAACTGACGCTCTTTTTAACGCTTGCTCTTTTTAATATAATATTGACCTTGAAAAGATCACAACAATTTTTTAAAGCACTTTAGTTGATTAATCCACCATTTTAGTGCTGGAACCTAATTATTGAACTATTATAGGATAAATAAATGTTACATGCTTGTTTTGTCATTCTCGTTAGCTTAGTAAGTAAAGTGTTGCTCTGTTATTCGGGGGGTCCCGGGTTTGATTCCTGGTGGTGGCCAGTAAAAGGTGCGAATGGGTGTTTTTAACGTGTCATATGTTGGTTTATTTTCAGATTCCCAGCCGTACTAGCTACGGCTTTGTTCTTTATATTTTTTTTTACATATTATCGAAATGGTTTTGAAGAATGTTACAAATTTAGCTGAACTACCCTAGTACTTTAAATTATCACGATGGTGCTGAAACAGATATTTTTTGTCATTCTGATATAATCATGTGGCATGTCGTTTTAAAGGGTTTACACGAAGCAATAATTTTGTCATCAGTAATCAAATGATTCCGTTGGTATATATACAAGTATATCATTGAGAAGGTCTTGAAGAATGTCAGCACTAAACCTCTTAATATACAATACTATCATTGTGGTGCTGGAACCAGTTACATTTTACTTATTTCGATAAAATCGTGTGTTATATCTTTCAAAATCACTTGGGCAAAGCAACAATTTTGTTATCAGCATCATCATGGCACCTTACCATTATTACAGATTATTAAGTGCTGCATATTTATTGAAAAGATCTAAAACAGTGTCACAATTTTTGTCAAAATCAATGGTAATCGTATATTGAGAGTCCAAATTTCTTACTGGAAATTTGTGATGATTCACAATTTCCCGTGAATTTTCCGGATTTGTCAATTTTCAGGTTTCAGCTCTTAGCACAAAGCAAGTCTAAGAGCAGTTTACGAAAAGCATCAAGCTATACTAACTACTAATGGACGAAAAGATTTGGTATTATAGAAGCTTACGTGGCCTCGATGCAATTGCTTATACATAAATATTTTGTATTTTCTACTTCAAAATCTTAAAACATTATTGGGTGGTATACTTATTGCGTATAAACCCGTAATAGATTGGTTATTGCCAAGATTGTTCTACACGAAAAATCAAACGAAAATAATTTTCTATCGCTTATATTTTATAGCTCTCTATAATTCTTAGTCGGTCCACTTAATAGGAATGGATTCGATGAGCAACGTAACCTTCGAAGCGACCGAGTTATTCACACAGTCTGTGAATCATATCAAATCTTACAAAGAGTAACGTAACTGTTATATTTGGATCGTAGCCCTTAAATATATTACATACAAAATTTAATCGGCGTTTTATGGAATTTAAAAACGTTGCTACTATAAAATTGTACCCCTTTCAGCATCAACTTACGAAATTTCAACAAATCAACATAAACACTCATGTCTAAGTTTCTGTGGAATTTGAAACGATTACTAATAATTCATACCGAGGAGGGTTGACAACCAGCTGCCAAGTATATGTATGTGCTTAAAAGTTATAATATCCAAGAAGAAAGAAGGTCATAGCTTACGCTATAGTTTTAAACATTATAACCTAAAATGTCAATCTCTGTTTATATTTTATTTTCAACTATAACTCACCAAATGAGTATTTTGTCACAATACCTTGACGCCCTATGCACACGTTCAATAAATAAAAAGCACAACCTTGTCATCTTACCTTCAACGAACACTAACATGACAACTGTGTACACCAAAACAATCGGAAGTACAAATATAAAAAAAACATCAAAAAGTCAACAATCTGTCTCCTATCATGCGATTACATCCTGTTTAATTTCAATATAGCAAAATGCACGGGTACGTGCCTAAGGAGTAATCAAATCTTATTGTTTGATGTAAAAAAGAAATTATTAAATAAAAGTCACTGAAAGTCTGGCAAAACAATGAGTACAACAACAAACAACTATGTGCATACATCAAAAAAACTCCACGCCAAGAGAACATGTCGATGATGTGAATCTCATAAATCACGATGTACTTACTCGTGTATGATAGAACCTCGGAAAAATTTATGTACAATAAAAAAAATAAAAAACAGATTAGTCACACAGAAAAATAGTTATTACGTTTTGTTTTTGTAGCACGATTCGTGCGCCACCCTGTATTTAGATTGGAGGGAGACAAATTTTCCTATTAATAAACTGTCACAAACAAGAAAATAATTTATGTGGATACATCGTATTGATTTTTCTCCAACCCGATGCGGTACTATATACCTATATAGGTTTAGGAAAATATCTAATCGTTCGTATCGGATAAATTAGGGGTGGACTATATTATGTATTATGTTTAAAAATGTCATTGAACCTGAATTATAACGAATATTACATAAATCAGAGAGTAACAAGTTTTATTTGGCATTCACGTGATTACAGGTATATCGAAATTGGAAACGCTTGTCATTGAATTAACAATACAATTTTGTCTTGTAGAGGTGTATATTCAAGGCGTAGGAGGGCAATGTATATACAAAGGTGTTGATAGACGCTCAATTTGAAGGTTACATTTCGTCTTTTTTATAGTTTGTGATTACAGCATGTGATATATTTTAGGCACAGGCGTTGAGTTTATTCAGTGTAAGTATGAAAGGATAAGGACATATTCTAATAGATTTTTATTGAATAATTTATAATTAGGGAGTATTGAAATTGTTACGTCATAGTCACGAAAATGATGATTCAATTATATTGTTTTATTACTTTTCAAGAAAACCCCTTGGGGACCAAAATGTTAATCTTTGTGATTTCATTTCTACTTATAAATTCCCCGTCTTCTTTTTTTACTTCTTCTAAAGATTATTTTCTCCAATCATATTTTCATCAAATTAATTTTCTTTGTTTTTTCCATAATTTTCCAGCTCGTCGCAGACAACACACCAAAATAGAAGACGAGGAAAACGTGGAAATACGTACAAGCTAGATAAATTTAAAATTCAAAGAAAATACCATCATCATTATCATCATCATACATCATTATTCGTCATAATTATATTTATTACAGAGCGCGCGGCGTGAATACATAAAAACAAAATCAAATTTTAAAATTTATTCAAATATTTGTTTAAGTGTTTATTTGTGTTGTGTGTGCAAATACGTACAGATAAAATGAAAATTGAAATGAAAAATAAATAAATAAATAAAAATAAAATAATTAGAAAATATTTTACGTGCGCAATGAATAAAAAATTAATTTGGTGTTTTTAATTAAAAGTGATAAAAATTTAAATTTTCTAGTGAATTTTTTCGAAATAAACTTTTTTTTTGGAATTTGTGGTTAAAACGTGACAGTGGTACGCTATTTGGTGGGATCTAAAGGATATACATCGGAAAAATAGATAATCGAGAGAAAATGGTATTGTGCGATAGTGATTTAGGTAAGCGCTAAATTTTATTTTTATGAATTTTATAAGAACAAATAGTTTTTAGAAACGTGTTAAGGGGTGCGTTTGCGGGGATCTCCCAATATTTTTTAACTAACATTTTGGTACTTTACACATCATTCATTTTTATATCATATGTAAATAAAATTTGGATAAATATTAATACGAGCATATGAAAAGTTAATTTTAACAACATTTGAACCTTTTTCTTTATTGTGCAGGTGTGTATCTACAGGGTGTCCGCCGGGAAGGTATACTACTTTGTTTTGCCACCATTTAGGCGAATATTAGTATTGACAGTTCATACTTGACAGTCGTGAAGTAGACACATGGCAAATTCTTCCACAAGACCATTTACGCCGCCGTACAAATGCCAATAGGATGTTACAGCTCACCCATGACAACCCCGATTTTCATGAAAAAATCATAATGAGTGACGTGGCACATTTTCATTTAAATGGATATGTGAATAAACAGAATAGTCGGTTCTGGGCAATGGAAAACCCTCACATTATTCATAAGTCACCTTTACATCCATTAAAAGTGACAGTCTGGTGTGCAATTTGGTCAGGAGGAATCATTGGACCTTACTTCTTTGAAAATGAAAACGGCGTAACGGTAACTGTGAATGGGGAGCGATATCGTGATATGATTGAAAACTTTTTAACGCCACAACTGCATACTTTGGGCTTCATTAACATGTGGTATCAACAAGACGGTGCCACATCGCATACAGCCAGGATTACAATGGAATTACTGCGAGAACTCTTTCCACAACAAGTTATTTAAAAAAATGGTGATGTTGATTGGCCTCCACGGTCGCCTGATTTGACTGCTCCGGACTTCTTTTTGTGAGGATATCTAAAAAGCAAGGCTTATGCAAACAAACCAGAAACGCTTGAGCAACTCAAACAAAATATTCGTGATGAAATCAATGAAATACCGCGTGAAATGTGTGAGAATGTAATGAAAAATGTGCTCAAAAGGGCTCGCATTTATGAGGCTAACAGAGGCGGATATTTATCTGATATTGTATTCCATACATAATTGCCGACATTAAATAAAACATTTATCAATATAAGATCCATTCTCTTTCATTTAATCAAAAATCATAAACAAACAAAGTAGTGTACCTTCCCGGCGGACACCCTGTATTTCATACGTAGATTACATTTTAAACTGCATTTCGCATAAGTTGTTTACTGAACTTCTTGTAGCAGACCGTGTTTAATAATTTATTGAGAAAGTTTAAATTTAGAAATCTGTTCAATAATTTTTAGAAGATTGATATTTGTAGAATTTTTGGAATACGTATAGGACATACGAAGTTATCTATTCCTACGGTCGACAATACAAATAAAAGCCCATATAGGTAAGTACAAAGAATTTGTTACAAATTTCAATGGAAATGTCGGTTCAGGTTTCGAACGATTAACGATTATTTTGTGGATAGCTTTCGTGGAATGCTCAATTAGAGAGGAAAGGGAAAATAAAATCTATCCACATGCTACTTACGAGTATTTGAAATTTGTACAAAAGATGTCTTTATTGAAACTTATTGCAACATCCATTGTATACCACTGTGGAACTGACTATATCATAACCTATCTAGAAATCCTAACCATAAAATCGGTTGAGCAAAAATAAATCCATTATTTTTCTCGTGATGTATTTGTCGCAGTGGGCCATACTTATTCTCATTGGAAAGAGGAGTTCATGTACTAAACAATTCTTTTGTCATTGTTTTGTTTGATCGGTTCAGTCGTGAGTTATAGCGTGTCAAGGATCGAGGTAAATAAAGAAAAAATCGCTATATTTTTACAATTTTGCTTCGATAAAGGCGCAAACACAAGTCAGATGATTGAAATATTGATTGTGAAATCCTGGAAATTATCGAAGTAGACCGGCATGAGAGCTGTCGTAGCGTCGGCCAGGAGCTGAAGATCGACACAAAACAGTTTTAAACCATTAGAATAAAACGGGCTTCAAAAAGAACCTCGACGTTAGGGTGCTACACGAGTTGACACAAAAAAACTTAATGGACTGTACTTCCATCTGCGAATCCTTGGTCAAACGGCCATCGAGCCCCTTTTGAAACGGGTTACGAGAAATGGGTTACATACGACAATATCAAGTTGAAACGATAATGGTCGAAGGCCGGTGAAGCGGTACAAACGATGGCCAAACCATGATTGACGGCCAAGAAGATTTTGCTTTGTGTTTGATTGGATTAGAAGGGAATCATCTACTATGAGCTCTTGCCCAATGACCAAACGCTCAATCTCTCAACCTCTACTGCTGGCAATTGTACCGACTGAAGGCAGCAATCGACCAAAGGCTGCCAGAATTAGCCAATAGGGGAGATGTTGTGTTGTAGTAATGAACGTTCGTTAAATAAACGTTTATTGATTTCGCTAAAAAAATACTCGTTTTTTTCATATTAAAATGAAACCTCCTATTGGAAAACCCTTTATTATAGCACTTCCTTCTCTTCCTTCTTACGGTTTTCTGGATGCATCGTGTGATATACTTGAAATCCTGTAAATTGTATATGTATATGATTGTTTTGTAATGTGTGTTTCAGATATGAGACCAACATTAATTTTGGATGCCTCAAGAGCATTTGCAATTTTTACTGATATTGTAATAGCCCTTTGAGATTCCCTGTTAATATTCTCATGCCTTTCATTTTAATGTTTTTATTGCAGGAGCTATCCTAACACTGTTTTCTTGTGTCGTGAGTCTTTGGATAATTAATCTGCACTTGTTCGTCCTTTCTGTCAAAATTTGTTTTTGAAACATTTGACTATAGCGGTCAGAGCTGTTATTTTTTGTGTTCCAGTTTTACCAACTTCGGAATATTGAAAGCCTGTACTTTGGTGTCGTTTCTTTTGGATTTCGTGGCTATATCCGTTTACCATTGATTATTTCCTTCTCATGTCGCATCGTCTGAAGTTCTTTGGCAACTACACAGCCTCTGCATCTTACGGAATGTGGTCCACCACAGTCACACACTTTGCTTTCTCGGGGTCTTTTACATTCGTTTGTATGATGTTTAGCTACGTACTTGACGCATCTTGATAAAATGGATCCTACCTCCAATTTGTCCAGTTTGTCTTAGTAAACTATCATGCAAAACTATCAAAACTATCACGCGCTTAATTTTTGAGCTTAAGTTGCTAGGCATGAGCAGACTAATTTTTTTTAGATGCTGCTTGGTTGATTTGTCATTTGTGTTCTTTATCTCTCTGCAGTGTGGCACACCGGAAAGATGAAAATTGAATCCGATACTCTGCGTTGATAAAAGATTGAAGTTAGATTAATGTAGTTTTCTGAAATTTTGAGTTTAAGTACTCCCAAAAAAGTTTCTTCCATTGATTGAGATGCAAAGAAAGTTGAGATTCAAAAAATCTCTGTATGTGTGGGTGCTGTAAATTGTAATTTAAATGTCTGTATTGACTGATCGGAAAATAAACTACCTAGTTGATCATTTTTTTAATGAAGTGAACTGTAGCACATCAGATACTGTAGTAATTTCATATTGGCTAAATTAAAATCATATTGGCACAGTAAAAAATCAAAAAGACGGGGTGAAAATGTTTTATTTCTCTGGCCACCAGTGTGAAAAAGATGTTTGGTTTTGAGAGGTTAGAGAATAACACTAACATTTTTTTAATTGATGCATAGTAACTCAAAAGTCCACATCTTTAGTAATTGCGAGACTATTTTTTAAAACTATATGCTTTGTGACTTGTCATTTTGCTCATAGCAGACCCTAAAATTATGTACAAGTACATTCTACAAACATTTAGAATAATTAGCTGTATTTCTTGACGCTTGACCTGATCAGGATCAGTTCAAATTTCAGGAAACAACGATAAGACTGTCACTAGATTTGGAATTAAAATCTTTGATCCAAAACAAAATTTGGATTAAGTTTTTCATACAAATTTGAACTGATCAGGATTAATTTAGACAATTTTACAATCCGAGTTCCAAGTCAACCTATAGGTTAGACTAATCCACTTCGGCCTTTCGTTTTTTGGCGCTCTTATTTACTGTGAAAATAATTTCTACATTTCTACATTTTAAGAACCACGTTTTTCAAAATGCACTAAAAAGACGAAAGTAAATTTTTCTCAGACTCCGAGAGAAGGGCCATCATACAATTGATATGCAGCGGAACCTATTGAATTTTCTCCGCTTACCAGGAATGAGACGAATATGAATAATTGTGAACTGTGAATAGATGATTGTGGGTCCTGGTGTAACTTTTTAATTACATAAAGTAGTTTGTTCAGTTGACGGATCTGTGTGTGTTTTAAAGCGAACTCCACGTTTGTTAATGATGGTCATTATCTCAGAGTCTGATAAAAATTTGTTTTCTTCTTTTTAGTGCTTTTGGAGAAACGTGGTTCTTAAAAATATTAAATTATTAAACGCTAGTTCCTTGCAAACTGTGCACTGAGTGGACGCATTCTCCTTTCTGCTGTTCCATAGATAGAATTCAAATTATAAAATACAAATGCAATGGAGATCATATATAAACAAACTATCAAATAGTTGTGGCCTTGAAAAATTGGAAAAAACAAATAGCGCAGAATCATGAGCGCAAACCAAAAATTTTCGGCTCGACTAGGTTTGCAATAATTTATATAAATGTAGTGGAGGGCTGAGTCAACGTTGCCTTAACCCCACCACCACTAAAAACAGAAATTTTTGAATAAATTCCTATCATTAAGGAATTAGGAGCTATTAATGAGCTTTCATTTTCACATAACTTCGATTTTTGTTGACTTGACAAATTATTTTACAATTGCAAAAACTAGATATTTCAATGTCGAATATGATGTATCGATTTATGAACTTACGCAAGCTCACTTACTAATTAAAAGGCAATATTTAAACAAAATGGGCAACATAAAAGCTACTGAGCCAGAAAGCGTTTAGAAAATATTTGCAACTTTAAATATTTCATATACGCTAATAAAACCAAACTATATGGACATACCAATTTCATGATGCGTGCCACGCGTTGTATATAAAGAGCGTACTGGTTCAAGTCTCTGTATGATTGGTTACCCTATTTTGTTCTTAAGCACATAATAAGTCCTATACATTTCTTAACTAAACCCAACCAATTCATTAGGCACTATGCATACGAAAAAACATATTTTTGCATAACACCAATGATTTAAATGGCACTTAATCCGTTCTTTTATATGTTTAATATCATAATACTCGTGTACCGTATACATTTACATATATATACACAACATCTGCATACCCTAATTTTGTCACTCCGAACCTAAAATATATGTACGACATAAGCATATTCAATTACCAACAGATTTATGATTGCATTTTTTGTCGCGCACGGCACAATTTCTAACAGAAAGTCATCGTCTATCTAGCAGCTAACTCAAAATATTCATATAATACCTTGGGGTGGAATGTTTAACTTTTAAAATAACAACAACAATTTAATAAACTGAAATCCCTTGTATACGGTTTTAAAGATGTATACGGTTGTTATTAAAATTATTCCAAACATATGTAGCACATAATAAATTATAATTATTTGTTGTTGGTATGGCGTGCACACCCAAAATATACTTAGGCATCTTGGAAGGAAATCATTGTAACAAGAAACAGTCCACCTGCCATTGTTAATTCATATTTTTTGTCGATCAAGAGATAATTGTTGTTGTGCGCATTTTATGGACTTGTATTATCAATTAGAGACGCGGTGATTAACATTTAGATAATCAGACTTAGCGAACGTAATTTGCCGAATACGTATTAACTTACCTCCACTAGCATAACATGCAACTTGTTTATAATTAGAACCAATAAATCTCATCTATATTCAAAGTGCGTTATTATGAGTCATACTAATATGTAATTGTAAATACGAACAATAAATGGTATGTCGTTATATAAGTACAAGATCTTATGTCTAAATGAAATAGACAGAGGTGTAACATACTTAGAAACATACATTAGATGTAGGATTTCTAATATTGTTAGATTTACAAACAATGTATTGTCTTAGGTCTCGTTATTTATCGTGGCATAGTAAAATGGAGTTGTATCGCTCGTATTAAGCAAAGTGATTTTCTTAAATGAGGTGACATAATGTCTCTCTATGGCTGTGTACCCCGTTGATGATTAACGTTTCATTTATGTACGGGTACGTGCGTATATATATTTGATGATGAGTGCGCGCGCTATAATATGAATTTAAATTGTTTAGTTTTTCTTGGCTGACCTGCAATGCATACAGAAAATGAAATATAATAGCAATGACTTATACCGAATAATACAAAAAGGAAATAGACATACGAAAGCATCAATCATTTTGATTACAAGTTGTAATTTTAATGAGGTCTGAACGTACAGTGGATCGGATGCAGGTGTTACATCCTACTGGCAATTGTTACATCTCATCATAACATAAAACAATTCATGAATTCATAAATAAATATATCCGCACATATTAAACCACCTACAAAATTTTTACATAAAATCGATGGTCCACCAACGTTGTTCGACAACGTATTTTTAACCTTGACGCCTGTAATTTTGTATCATCTCAAAATGATATAACTTCATTCAGGTTTAGTCAAAATATGTTTGTAAACAAGATAGTTTGGCAATATGACCTTTAGTGTAGCTCGTTAGCATTCCGATATATGTCTAAAATAGGCTATAAATTAATTAATTGGAATTTACCATAAATCCTCCTATCAAAATTTATGCTGCGTTAGAATCATAATATACGAGATAAGAGAGATTGAAATGTGTTAATTTATTCAGTAAAATTAGGAAATTATCAACTTGTTTCCCAATTATTTAAATGATTTATTGAAGTGATATTACATCGGAACTGTGTTATTCATTTCACCAAACCCTACAACTTACCAAACTTACATCGGGAATCTGTAGGTTTTTAAAATTCTGGTGTAAATCTTTAATGTTCTGCGCAATACAGACTTGTTTCAAATTGTTAAATTAAGTTGTTGTTTCGTGAGGGACGAAATTCTTATATTAGAATTCCGGAATTTATGTTAGTGTTTTTTAGTTTATTTTGAATTTTGTAGGTAAGGTCAGATTCGGCTACTTTTATCATAAGCTGATTAAAAAAACAACTTTACATAGTATACATAATTTTTCAAATTTCAAAAGAATTTGTCGTTTGTGCTTGAGAAATTGGGGTTAGTATTCGTGGTAAGGGGTAGTAGCTCAAAAATCAAACTGCACGTATTTCATGAGTTCGTAAATTGATACGTCATATCCCTTCATCGTATCCGATCGTGATTTTGTCGCCCTCGATAGCAGGATAAGTAGAGCGCTTGCTTTGTTATTCGAGGGTTCTGGGTTCGATTCCCGGTGGTGACAAGACAACAGGTTACGACTGGGTGTTTTACTGTCTCATGTCTCATGTGCTATATGTATGTTTTCTAAATATCTCAAGCTAAATTTGTAGGATTTTCTCCACAAATATCTAAAAAAACAGGAAGTAAACACTTGATGTAAATTTGTTAAAAAATGAAATAAAATTGTGAATAATTTTCCTATCCAATTGCGATATGGAAAAAATATTTCCTAAATTATAAAAATTTACATCAAACATGTTTTCTCAGTAGGCCAGAAAATGATAATTTTTACAAAAACTTTCTGTAAATTTTTTTCCTAATTCCTTTTTCCTAGGGAAAGCCAGAATCCACCTGCAGGAAGGAAATCGTGTCAATCGATTCAGATTTATAATGTCTTCACGTCAAAAGTTACCACTGGTTCCATGTTTGATTGGGTTTTAATTTGCTGTAAGTGAAATATTTCAATATTTGTTAGAATAATTGGAGTGTCATATTCTGTTCACCAATCAATGTGTTATGTCATTTACTGATTAATATTTTTCTCAAACAAGAGAGATTGGCATAAATATACTAGGTATAAATTACTCAAAACTTCAAGTTCAAAGTTCAAACATTGTCAACTTCCAATCATTTATCCGAACATAATATATTTTGCATTTTTTCGAAAGAGTTAGAGTTTAGAAATTCAAATTTAAAAGATTGACAAATTTTGAGAGTGTGCATTATAGCTTTAACAGTGTAAGTAAAACTATGAATGTGATTACTGTCAGTTCTCACCAATTAACTAAAATTTCATAACTACTAGTAGATAATAATAAAAATGGTGTGGATCATCTGGCAAAGTTCTAAATATCTCATAGTGACTTAATAAACACATTTTTTAATCAATTGTTTGTTAAGTGTTAGTGTGTTTTGCCAAGCGCCTTCGTCAAATAGTGTTAAAAATATCTCATAGAGATTACTCACCCATCGTACCAATCATCAGAAACCTCAGAATTTTCTAAACATTACCCATTGATATAAGATTCTCGCCCACATTATAATTGGTACGTGTGATTAAAAGAGCTTGTACTCGTGTCACAAATTTCGAATTATCCAAAGACACAGTAGTTTTCTTGCCATTATTAAAGCTCAAAGGATCAGATTCGATAAATTTTTTGAAGTGAACCCACTTTCACTATAGAATCACATAACCTTTCCCTTAATAACACAATAATAGTCGGCACCTACATAACTAGTTTGGAAGTGTTTACATAATTCTGCATTCAAATGGATGCACAACTTTACTATTTGAATACAGCATACATACAATAACCTCTTCTAAAACAGTGTGGTAAGAAGCATCAATCACACAAAGTATTAGTACTATTAACTCAGCCTGGAATACCGCACAGTTTCAACTAAGAGTGCCTTATAATCAAAGTTCATATGAAGCACATTATATTCCAAAACCGGCACGTAACTCAGAATGAGAGCCATAAATGTTTCGATGGGTAATCCCTGAGAACGAATTACCGAAGTCAAATGATGAAAATAATTTACATTCACTATGTCGATTCTGTTCATTCTATGTTCGACGTTGCAAGCTAACCAGTCAAATAGCAAAGGTAAAATAAACGATTTGTAAATAAACATCAGCTTTTGGTACTCAAGCCTGAAAGATATCTCGTTCTCTTCTTCATTTCCAAAAATTAGGGAACGATATTTGAAGTTTATTTTGTAGGTGAAATCTTCAGGATTGTTTATTATCTCAGATGACCTTTCCCTTAAAAAAGAAGGGGTCATAGCACTAAAACAAAGATAAATAAAATAATCGAACAGCGTGAGGCTGGAATTATGAACCAAGACGGCGGTATACGTAAACAGTTATTTACAAAATTGGTCTAGTTAGGATTTATTGCCTTGATAAAAAACGATATTTGGGCGAATGTACTCTTAAGAAACTAATTATTAGTAGCCGATGTTTCAATCCAACAACGAGTTCATGAATGTAAGTTTCACA
Organism: Nephrotoma guestfalica; assembly: GCA_963691935.1. Taxonomy (NCBI): domain Eukaryota; kingdom Metazoa; phylum Arthropoda; class Insecta; order Diptera; family Tipulidae; genus Nephrotoma; species Nephrotoma guestfalica. Next base: position 250,882,944 of record OY829914.1, read on the forward strand.
CGATTTGCTGACTAGCCCTAAGTATGCTGTATGTCACTGAGTGAGAAGATTAGTAGCCATATTTGTCGACAATCCACTTCAAAACTGTGAGGAAAAGTTGAAAAAAGACTAATCGGTCGAAATTCGTTAAGATCAGATTAATCCGGCATGCCAGGTTTAGAAATAAACAGAACTGTACTTCTCTTCCAGAAAAGCGGAATAGTTCCAAACGTAATGTGTTGAAAGAGTTGGAGTAGTGAATTAAAATAAGTGTAAATCCGTGCTGTTATTCAGCAAGAAGAAACTATCCAATGCCAGATGTTAGATTGGGCGCGAAACGGACACTTTTTGAAAGCTAAAGTGATTGCTTTACTCAAATACGTTGCACACAATTCATTGTCGTTAGTCGATCGAATCTCGCCCAGGGAAAACAGCCAAAACAGGTTCGAATTCACAAAAGAAAAATTCCAAGTTTGTTAGCTTTTAAGATCATTTTAAAAAATCGTCACAATTCGGATGATGAAATCCTTTACACTACAATTGGCGAAATTTATCTGAAGATACAACTTTGTGACATTTCAAATTCGAACAAAACGGTATCTTGGCTAATGAATTGTACACAAAGAATATTTTTTTATATCGAGGTGAGGTTACCCAAACCTTGTAAGTTTGGTTTCGAACTATTGAAATCCTTCTTTAAATCAAAAAATTCGGGCGTCTTATCAGACTGCAGTGACCAAACAGCAAATATAATTGAAAATACTTTCAATTATATGTTACTTTTAACATAATAATTCGCTAAGGCATTATGCTTATACTTTGTATGTAACTGTTCAAAGTTTTTCAATATTTTTGTTGTTTGGTCACTGCAGTATGATGAGACGACCGAATTTTTTAATTTAAATAATTTAAAGTTTCATTAATTCAAAACCAAACTTCCAATGTCTTGATAACCTCACCTCCATATTTTAATTAAACTTTCTTTACTGGACCTTGAATTTAATGTGGTTGAATTGGCGCTGGTTAAAGATCAAAGGAAACTTTACTAGGCACTGAATTTGGAAGAATGATTACACGGTTGTAGGTGTTGTTGATTTAAATCAAGCAAATTACTAATGGAAAAGCTAGGTTTAATACGATCAATTGACACATTTACTTCTTTACCGTTAACAACATTCGTGAGACATTTTTCTGTACGCTTAATTACCTGATGGGACTCTGAATGCGGAGGTTGTAGAACTTTCCCCAACACATCAGTCCGCAGAAAAACATGGGTACGAGATTTCAACTCTTTACTAACGAAAGGTTTACCGGCTGAATGTCTTCAAGCAGGAGAAGGTATGAACTCACTGCGTAATATCAGTAACATTATTAAAAAACTGAAGAGGTACCTTGGTTGTATACTTCCTAAGACAAGTTCAGAACAAGAGGCTTGTAACTCTTTACAGTTCAAGACGGTTGGTAATATATTAGTCCAATCAGTTCTTTCGTGACACATGACAGCGGCTTTAAGCGTGTGATGCCATCTTTCAACCATCCTATCTCCCTTTGGGTTGTAGGTCATAGTTCTTTTACGCTCAAAACCGGGAAGCTTCGTAAGTTCTAGAAATAATTCGGTTTCGAAATAATTGGGCTCCCTGATTCGTAACAAAGGAGACTGAAACACCAAAACGAGATATCAAAGTTGAATTAACAGTAAACGCTTCGGTGGCAACAGTTATGACCGATACTGGATTGGCTTCAGACCAACAAAAATCGGTAACGAACCAATGATGTCGAAATGGATTTCTGCAAAACGTTGCGAAGGAAATTGAAAGTTGGTGAGAGAACTCATACTCAGGATATATTGAACTTTTGATTTTTGACAGTCTATATGTTGTTGAGTAAACGATTTCGAATCTTTTCTGATAGAAGGGCAATTAACATTTTTAATTAAAACGTTCGTAGTAGCTTTGATACCAAGATGTGACAAAAAGTTTATCGGAGTTAACCTTAATTGGAAGTTGCTTAAACTTTTATGACATATATCACTATGCAAAATGTCTCTAAGTTCCGTATCATAGATCCATGCATTGCTCTATAGTCAATGTTTTCAGGAATAGAAATTGAATCTATATGTAATAGGGTATCTGCAACGACGATGTCAACGCCTGAGATGTGTTGAATGTCAGTAGCGAATTGACCAATGAAATCAGAATGTCTAAATTGATGCGGAGATGTTTTATCCGGATTCTGATGAAAAGCGTAAACCAAAGTCAGCAACTCTCTCTCATAAGCACCATAACTTTGTTGTGTCTCGGTTAGACATACAGAAAAGAAACCTAGCGGTTGTCAATTGTTCGAAACATATTGCTGTTCCATTTCTCAGATCGCAAAATAGAATGCAGCAACCGTTATATATAGATGCTCAAGTCCATTCAATTGGTCTTTTACTGTTCTTCTTGTATTCTTTCAAGAAGTCATTAAGCAAGCAATTTGATCTCCAGCAGCGCCAGCAGTAAAACGCCTGTAAAAGTTAATCATTCCAAAAAAAAAACGTTTTAGCTGAAAAACCGTAATAGGTGAAGAGAGATAAAACCATTTTCGGAAAGTGTGTGAAAAACAACGACCAAATAAGATCGAGTGCATCAATCTTTGAACAGTTTGTACTGCCTTCCTTAGGCCGAAAGTCATTTTGACAAATTCGAATAAACCGAATGCTGTCTTTGATATATCGCCTGGATAAGGTCTAAAGTAGAAAATATTGTAAAATCTTCCAGTTGATACGAAAAAAATCCTATAGATCCGGTATTGGATATCTGTCCGGAATTGTAACCCTATTTAGCGCTCAGTAATCACCATGTTGAAATCTTCATTTTTCTACTTAACGTGATGCAGAGGGCTTGCTCATGGACTGCTACTCGTTCTACAAATGCTCTGTGCCATCATGTGGTTGAATTCATTTTTGACGATGAGAACCTTGTCTGGAGCGAGACGCCTAGTTTTGGCTGAAACAGGCGGACCGGCTGTCTTCCGCCTTTATGTAATGTTGTGTTTACTGATTGAGCTGCTAAGATTTTGATTAGTAATTTCCGGAAATTTTGTTAACAAATTTTGAATTTTGATAGGTATAACTGTTTTATTAATAAACGATAAGCCAGATGTTGATGAAATGGAAAGTATTCCAGGAACAGAAAGAGAAGCTAATGGATCAATAATTCGACGTTTCTGAATATCAACTATAGAAAATCAGAAAATTTGAGAAAATCGGGCCCAAAAAAAGAAATTGACACATCTGCTAAGAAAACTCCCATCGAAACACTCTTGTAACATCAAGATCAAGATTAAAAATTGTTGAACCAAAAGTTTTAACGGGAGTGCCGTTGGCCGCGAATAATTGATGAACAAAACAGAACTGAAAGACCGAACAGACCGAAACAGAGTTTTGAATACTTTTAAAATATTTATAAGGAATAATCGAAACATCAGCTCCAGTGTCAACAAGACATTAATATCCTGAATAATAAGACGCCGCCACAATTTGATGCCAGTCTGGTTTTTTGAATTGAAATCGGCAAAATGTTTACAACCTTGTAAAAATTTACGCCCGTTTGCACCAAAATGATAATAACAAAACTCGTGTTTGGGATTCATACGTTTACGCGAACTCAATTTATTAAACGGACAACGACCTCTAGAATTAGACCGCGATCTAGAACGGCTTCGCGACACCAGCTACAATATCACAAATCTCAAGCATATCTTTTCTAAACTGATTAAATACTTAAGCGATATCGAGAGACCGGCGGAGAATATAAAAAAAAGCCCGGACAAGGACGTGAAAGGTGTACAACCGAGCATGACGACCGTACTGCTACTCAACTGAAAAATGAGTTGTTTAGTTGCTCATACTCATGCAAATTGGGGAACTGACCAATGGGACACTGTTCTCTTTTCAGGTGAGACCGCAGAATCCAATTATGGAAACTAGATGGACGTAATCTTGTATACATAAGAGTTGGAGAATGCTACGCACCGTATAACATAGTGCAAAATGTAAGCTTTGGTGGAGGTTCAATAATGTTTTGGGGTGGACTCAGATGGGAACATTCGCAACATTCTTGGCGATCACGTTTTACCATATGTGGGCTTCATAGATTATGACAGTTTTGTGTTAATGCATAACGCTCCAGTCCACGTAGCTGCAAAGGTACATCAATATCTCCAAGATATCGGCATTCGTGCCACTTAGGCCAACGATGAGTTCATATCTTAATCCGATCGAACACGTATGGAACATTCTAAAAGGTCGTATTAGAGCTAGAAATCCCGCATCAGATTCGATAACAGAGCTGAGTTGCAGTGCAAGAAGTGTGGAATGTCATTCCGCAAGAAATGATACAAAGCAATCTAGTTAGTATGTCCAGAAGGGTGGAAGCTGTAATAAGGGCACGGAGGGGAAATCCTCATTACTAAATTAATCAAACTAAATTGTAATAAAGCTAATTTTATTGCTTATAGACCGCTTTTGAAAATTTAAAACAAAAATAGTTCGACATATTTTAACATTTTGCAATGAAGAATAGCCGCTATAATTCCGTAATGCAACATTTGTACCTCTTTTGAGAAAAATATACCAGTTCCACTGAAATTCACCAGCGGGATTTTTTTTTATTACAAAAGAAATATGCGTTAGTCTTGTCCACGAGTGTATTAACGGCGTTATATAATCTTGCTAACATTTTCGCGGTTTCTGAATTAATTAATTCTCGTAATTGTTCGGGAGTGTTATCTTGTGAAATTGTATCAACATACCGCGAATTCGTTGTAGAATAACTACGAGAATTGGACATATCTAAATTAAAATTGCAACCGTAAAAACCAAAAATAGAAATTCCGAACTTTCAAATTTTCAAACGTAATTCAGAAAAAAATGAAATTATAAATTTTGTTTTAATTTTAGGCCAAAGGGTTATTTTAAATTGAACAAAATGTACTTAAGTTTACAAATTGAATTTCTAATTTAGGACTTAGGAAAACGTTGCGGTGGTCCATCGAAACAGAAATTTGAAACCACAAATTTCACTGATGGGACCAAGCCTCCAATTTGATGTGCAACTATTTCCAAATATGGCTAGCGCAATTCGCGATCCGTTTGAACAATAACGATCACGTTGGAGCTACCACTTTATAGATAGATAGATATGTTGAATCCAGAATCCAGATCACTTCGAACCCACTCTCGAAAACGAATTTCAATGTAATAAATTATTAACTGTAACTTGGAAATTTGAAAACATACAAAAGAAAACGTCTATTACAGAGAAAATTATTGTGAATACACAATACGCAGATTTTGTTCACCTTTCTATCAGTATTCCTGTTTTTCCATTTAGGCGACATCTATGATCCAACATAAGTAGCAACCAGTAAATCATAACTACTTTTTCTCGTTCTATTAAATATTTAATTAACAACGTGAGCTGTTGTAATTTAAATCGAATCGAATGCGGAGTATTATTTGGGTTCCAGCCATTTCAATTAAAAAGACACATGACCGGAATAAACCAAATATTTTTTAAAAGTCAACCCTTTATTTTTCAATAATTTATGTTAACGGTATAGAATAGCGAGAAATTTTTGTAGTTGTTATTTGTGTCAACGGAAATGGAAATTAATTTTTTTATATTTCACATAAGTAATTTCTTATTTTTAAATTAAAAGCAAATAAAGTAGTAAGCTAGCAGCGTACAACAAATCAAACCTATAATGTTGTCCTAAGACTTTTTTTAGTATTAACATGTATGCGTCTTCAACGTCGCAAATTAAAAGGAAATCGCGAAAAAAATTATTGCATGAAAATTATGATGATTAACATCCGGTTGTATTTTATTTATGCTTTGTATTTACTTTTTTGCACAAAAATCATTTTACTTCTTATTTAAAAGTAGAACTCTTTAAATATTCATCTTTTGTTACATAATTTAAATCTGTGTGGTATCCGCGGCGCATATCACACATGAGTATAATGAATTAATGATCATAAGATCGTGCAAATTTGTTTTTGTTGTAACTCGAGAGATGGCGATACTAATGTATCGAATTAATCATAGCAAAAATATATAGAGAGGCGATCAATGACAAATGTTTATATGTGCGATGAAGTTCAAGTACGATCGTTCATCCGTGCGTGCGTTAAGTGATGTCGTTAAAAAAACGCAATTAAAATTTAAAATTTTGTTCGTGCGAAAAGATTAATCGGCTGACAAAAATGCACATTACAAATTTGTCACATTAAAATGTCGGTCTAAAATTATCTATGTAATTCCTTTGACCTTAAAAACGCTTAATTAAATTATAAATATTTTTTTAAATTAACAAATAAAGTTTAATTTAATACGATTATATCGTGTTGTCGTATCTCCCAAAAAAATAAGATTTACCTATACACAATGTGAAGGTAAAATAATGAATCTAGAACGCGTTTAACAATAGCGAATTTGTTTATACGCATAGCGTGGTTTTTGAATTTTATCAAGCGAAATAATGAGCTACAACAGCAAAACTATATACACGGTATCTAAACTAATCAAACTTTTTGGCTTTTATATAGTGCTTACATGCCTAACTAATGTATGCATAATACAATAACATAAAATTAATGAGTTTGGAGAAAACATTAAAATGACATCACGGCGACATCCAAATATAATGGATAGTTTATGTGATTAGTTTGTGTGTTTAGCCCGCATTTTAATTAAAAGCAAAACTTGGATTTTATCGTTTTTGTTATTTATAAGCGTTATTTTGCTGTCGTAATTGTTTATCTTCCTTTTTATCCTATATAATAGCAACGGTCGCTACTCATTAATCGATTCATTATAAATTGCTGGGTGTGATCAATTTTTGGCGCGGCTTTTGATGGATACTATATGACCTGTGTAAAATTCAGTAAACGAGTAAAGCTACTGCGCACTGTATTTATACTTTAACTTATTGATTAGTATTTGAATAAAATTCCACCATCGACAGATAAACTTAAATTAACTTTAGAAATAATACAAACGACTTCAATATTCATAAAAATGGTTAACTACGTTTTAGTATTCAAGCCACACAAATGATCAACCGACCTTTTTGATCTTTTTTTAATGCGTATTTCTAATTTTAAACTCGAAGGATCGAAATAATTTTTTCTATTCATCTCATCTTCCTCACCTTTGTTGTGTCGTCTTTTCCGGCGATTTTTTCTATTCAAACACTTATTGAATATAAAAAATATTAAAAAAAAAATAAAATAAATTACAAGAATAAAAATGAAGATGTGAGACGAGATTAAAGATGTAAGCGGCTACTGTTTACGTTTTTTTTATATAATTTTATCTACTTTTAAATTTTATGATCGTTGGTTAAATAAGATGATGATCGGAATATAAGTGATGCTTATCTTACTCATCATCGCCCAAGCTCAGGGCAGAGGTGAAGTTGTCAATGGGTAGTGGAATCCTTTATATTGTAAGATAAATGGGAGCTTTGAACCTGGAACTTGTACCATTCTTATTACAGTTTCTCGATATTGTAAACGCAAACGGGGTAATTTATATTGAAACGCCTACCTATAATTGAAACTTTTGATCTAGCTAAAATATCGAGCTGGTTCCTTGGCCTGAATTTAATTAAAGACTTTGTTAATATTTATCAAACAGAGCTAGATTCGCAAATGTTACATGTTATTTATATGGCCGGTCTTGGGATTGACCACTTGGCACTTTCACCTTAAAACACAAATTAAAACCATCTTAAAACTTTGTAAATAACAAAGAAACTTAAAATAACTGTATCAAATATTATCTATTATTAATATTATGCTGGCCCCTGAGATCGACCGCTTACCACTTCCCGCTTAAAGTACACATCAAGACACACAAATCACTGTCTTTAAAGAGTTCTTTAATTTTTTTCAACAATAACATATTTTATTACCTGTTATAGGCCGTTCAAAAGTGTTTTGGATGTGCAACCAGAATCTACTTAAATATGAGGAGATCTATTCCAAAAGTCAAGTATTTTGACAAAATATAAATCTTATCAAACAATTTCATTTAAAATAGAAACTAAATTTGGAATAGGAAAGTTTTGGCACGACAATTTGGATTAGACGACTTTCGACATGGCGATGTTTGGATTACACGAGTCTTGGAATAATAAAGATTGGATTTCTTGTAAAAGAAATTCTTTTACAACAACATATATTTTACAAAAAAAAAACGTTTTCATGGGTTTGTACTAAATTTCAAATATTCTTTTCTTCATAAAACTACATAAAAACAATAAAATAATAATAAATTAAAGTAATGTGGTGTTAAATTTGTAAATTGTCGGAAAGCTCAGACAGCTGCTGATAGAATTCAGCTTCACAGAAGTCGTCAACGTTTATAGCATCTTCATCCAAGTTCTTATTAGTAATGTTTTCCTCACAAGAATTAATTAAGTGTTTGTAAAATTCTAGCCCTTCACTCTCCTTCCAATTTTCACCAAAATGCATAAGCAGACATTTTTTAACGTCTCTCAATTTTTCTTGACTAATAGAAACCACTTTTGGTTTGGTACAGTAGGTACGACAGTATTACGATTAATAGGTTTTCCTCGCTTGGAAATCGACTTATTCAATCCCATATCAACGTAGTAGTCTACTTCTCCTCGAACTGTTCTTGCTTTATTTTCCTTCTCGATGAAAATTCTCTTAACTGTGGATAATTTGAAATGCCATGACTGAATATTCTTGAAGTGACTTTTAGCCAATTGTTTGGCTACCGGTACCGTTCCATGTTGGCTAAATACATTTAAATAATCTTGTGGATCTCTGATAACTGCGGTGTTTTTTAATTTTTTTTTCAATTCTTCCAAAGATATCCGATGGAAGGAGGGAGTGTGCTCTAACTGAGAAGACTAGCTCCACACTCTTTATGTTTGAAGGGGCTTCGTTTACCAGGAAAAATGTGACCATAGCAACCATTGTGAAGTTACGGTTTTGACCACCACAACTATCCGCACAAACCCTTATTTGGAGGCAGATGATAGGTCACTTGATATATTAGCTGATAATGGACAGCAGATGCTATTTCATTTGACCCTTTATGAAATTCGTGCTCCATCCATGTTTAAATAAAAACATTTTCGGTTGTCATTTTGGTGTTTGAACATCCTTTAACAACAGTAAAATTGTACGTATATAGTTGCCGGCTATAGTATGCAATCTGATCCTGTATTTTTGGATTTACCAAATCCAAATCCTTTTTTGGCAACCATATGTTATCATTTCGGGAGACACTTGTTTAAGTTTATTGAAGAAAGCTTTAGCGTTTAAATTATGTACTCTTTTTTGTATCTGCAACGATACCTTTTTCTGACAATTGTTTCCCCGTTTTATACTTTCCAGTAACTCACTGCAGCGAGAGCAGGTGTCGGGCACTTTTACCACGAAAGTAATGAGACTCTAAAGCTAAACAATTTAATTTCTCTATAAAGAGTTTTACAGACGTTCATTTCTGCAAATAGTTTGTTTGATGTTTAGCTCCGCCTCGCTTCTCCTTGGGTAATAATCCGGTGCTAAAATAATTTCTGGCGATTTTCCGTGCCTTTGATTTTAACAAAATAATAGGTACGGGAGCATGGCTTTTTTCCCGGTAGATGGCTATACATTCATATATCTCACTAACCATTGATCGTATCGGGCAATTATGTGTGTTTGAAAGGTGACATTTTAACTTGTATTTTTTTTTTTTTTTTTTTTTTTTTACTTTATTTACTTAAAAATTAGATACAATAATTAATTTGGTTACCAAACACTTAGTCGTGTAGGTAACAAAGGAACATACTTAATGAAGCAGCGCGCTGTTTATGTTTTATAATTTTAAAATATATACTTATATAAAAAAAAGGGAAGTTAAAAATTAAATAGACTATGATTGAAAAAAAAAAAATTTATAATATATTATATAAATACTACTAAAGAAAAATTTACGTTAAACAATAAAGAGCACAAATATTGCAGAAAAAGCAAAAAAGCACTATAAAATAAAATTAAAATCAAAATTAAAATTCGCACTAAAGATTTTAATGATTATTTATTTAGACATTTTAAGTCCGATTGTTTATTTTAGGTTGTTCTTAAATACATTTTTAGGCATTTCTTAAACAAGCTAATACTTTCAATTTCTTTTAGTTCGGTTGGTATAGTGTTGTACATTTTCAGACCTTTGTACAGTATATTGATGTTTTTTGAGTTTGTTGCAAAAAATTGCAAGTGGAAGTTGGCTCGCTGTCTCGTACCATATGAATGAATATCACTCGTATGAATCAGAGGTCGGTGAAATTTAATTAAACCTCTTCGAATTTTAAATATTGTCATTATGAGTTCGAAATCAATTATATTATGGAAGCTGAGTTGAGATATATTTTTAAAAAGTTCGATTGTTGAAAATCTTAGTGGCAGGCGGTATATGTTTTTTAGGTTTTTTTTTTGTAGAATTGCGATCTCATCACAACGGAAACCCGCGCATCCACTCCACACTGGGTTTAAATATATTAATTGTGGTAAGATAAGGGAATTGTAGATTAGTAACAGGGAACTTTGCGGCAAAATATGCTTCAGTTTTTTGATCGAGAATACAAAAGGTCGTATTTTAGCCTTAACCATATCGATATGGGCACTCCATTTCAATTTTTCATCTATCAGTAGACCCAGGTACTTAAATTGATCCGTACGCTCTATCTGAATTCCCGCATAGCTAATCCTGTACTCTCTTATAACTTCCTCTGGTATTTTTTTATTTGTAAATATCATATACTTAGTCTTTTTGGCATTTAATTGAAGTTTGTTTTCATTGAGCCACAGGCTTAGCAATGTCAAATCCATCTGCATATCTTCAAAAAGATCTTTAAGATTTGTATTTTCATACTTAATAACAGCATCATCAGCATATAGCTGAAATGTGCCCTTAAAGTTTTGTCTGCATATGTCGTTAATGTAAATGATAAAAAGGACCGGCCCAAGAATGGATCCTTGCGGTACACCCCTTGCGAGACACATCACATCACTTTCTGTTTGATTAACAACTACAACCTGAGGACGAGCTTTAAGATATGATCGGAACCACGACAAATGCATCGGCTCAAACTTCAATCCCTGAAGTTTGGCGAGCAATATATCATGGTCTACCGAATCAAACGCTTTCCGTAGATCCAAAAATAAGCACGCTACAATCCGTTTCTTGTCAACATTTTCCGAAATGAAACTAGTTAACTCAAGGCATGCTGCTTGTGTACTAGAGCCTTCCGTAAACCCATACTGCTCTCTTGCTAAAATATTATTCGCCTTCAAAAATTGCAATAACCGGTTATTCACTATTCTTTCGAATACTTTTGAGACTGAGCCTAAAATAGATATTGGTCTATAGTTGGTTGGCTCTAGTGCATCCCCATCCTTAAATACCGGTATAACTCTTGCCATTTTTAGTTTTTCCGGAAACTTGCCTTCAAGCAACGAATTGTTAATCAAGCTAGTTAGCGCTCTCTTCAATTTTTCTTGAAAAAATTGAAGGAACTTGCCTGATATATTTAGACATACAAAATATTAAAATCGGTGAAGTGAATAACAACAACATTTTAAACAACAACATTTTAAACATGGAGATAAATAATGAAAAAATTCGATATACAGGGTTTTTCAATAAGAGCACTTCAACTTTTTTTTGATTAAAACACAAACTGTTCGACTTTTGAACTAACTTTTTTTTATTAACGAATTTGAACATATACATTTAAGTATGAAACTCGATTTCTTTTGCATGACCACCGCGTGCACGTTTTACGAAGTCCAATCTTTGAACCCAATTTTCGACCACTCTTTCGCATAAATCGGCCGAAATTCCAGCAATTTCACGATCTATATTGGCTCTGAGCTCTTGCAACGTCGCCGGCTTATTGGCATAGACCAATGACTTCACATAACCCCAAAGAAAATAATCTAGAGGTGTCAAATCACACGAGCGCGGCGGCCACTGGACGGGCCCATTTCGCGAAATAACACGCTCATCGAACTTAGTCTTCAATAACGCGATTGTATCGTGTGCTGTGTGGCATGTGGCCCCGTCCTGTTGAAACCTCATGTCGTCCAAGTCCATTCCATTCAATTGCGGCCAAAAAAATCGTTTATCATATCGCGGTATCGATTTCCATTAACAGTAACGTGGCGATGAAAAAATATGGCCCAATGACGCCGCCGGCATGTAATCCGCGCCAAACGGTGACTTTTTCGGGATGCAACGGTGCCTCATGAATCACGTGTGGGTTGCTTCCTGCCCAGTAACGCATATTTTGCTTGTTGACAAATCCATTTAGCCAAAAGTGAGCCTCATCGCTGAAGATGATTTTTCGGTGAAAATCTGCATCATTTTCGATTTGCTCTTGAGCCCAATTCACGAATCGGCGTCGCTTCAAATGGTCAAACGGCTTTAGTTGTTGTGTCAGCTTGATCTTATACGGATGTAGGCCAAGATCTTTACGTAAAATTCGCCACAATGATGTCACAGAAACGCCCAATCGTTGCGAACGTCGTGTGAGCGACACATTCGCGTCTTCTTGAACTGAAGCTCTGGCGGCTGCGATGTTTTCAACACTTCGAGCACTTCTTGCTCTCGAGGGCACCGGAACATTATGTAGCGAAAACGTAGACTCAAATTTTGCCACTATACGGTCGATTGTCGAACGGGCTGGCTTGTTAAATGGACCGTAAAATGGCCGTAATGCTCTTAAAGTAGCAGCAACAGAACGATTATTTTGATAAAAAATTTGCACGATTTGCAATCGCTGTTCACGTGTGTAGCGTTCCATGATGAAATGTATACTAATGAAGTTTCCAAATGACAAAAGATTAATAAAAAATATGGCGTCGTTCGCCGTCCCTATCGGAAAAAAGTTGAAGCGCACCTGTTGAAACACCCGTTATTTTACAATTTTATTACGACAAAGGTAAAAGCGCGGCTCAGGCCTGCGAAAAAATTTGTGCTGTTTATTGAGAAGGTGTTTAAGCAAAATCGGCAGCAAAGAAATGGTTCAAGCGCTTTCGTTCTGGAAATAGGGATGTCAAAGATGCACCTCGCTCTGGTCGACCAACCACTTTAAAAGTCGATGAAATCATGCAGAAAATTGAAGAAGACCGGCATATAAGCAGCCATGCAATTGGTAAAGAACTAAATATTGATCACAAAACAGTTTTAAACCATTTGAAAATGGCTGGATACAAAAAAATTTTGACGTTTGGGTACCACATGAATTAACAGTTAAAAATTTAATGGATCGGATTTCTATCTGCGAAACGCTGCTGAAACGGAACGAAATCGAGCCGTTTTTAAAGCGAATGATTACTGGTAATGAAAAGTGGATAAGATACAACAACGTTGTGCGAAAAAGATGATGGACGAAACGAGGTGAAGCTTCCCAAACGGTATCAAAGCCAGGATTGACGGCAAGAAAGGTAATGCTGTGTGTTTGGTGGGATTGGAAAGGGATCGTGCATTATGAGGTGCTGCCACCGGGCCAAAGATTGATTTTAATTTTGACTGTTAGCAAGTAACGCGTTTAAGGCAAGCAATTCAGTTTAAACGTCCAGAATTGATCAGCAGAAAGGGCGTTGTGTTCCTTCATGATAACGCTAGACCACTCACATCATTGATGACCCGGCAGAAACTGAGAGAGCTTGGCTGGGACGTTTTGAGACACCCACCATATAGTCCTGATCTTGCACCATCGGACTACCATTAGTTCCGATCCATGCAGAGCTATCTTAATGGTTTTACATTAAAATCAAAATTGGCCTGCGAAAATGAGTAGTTTCAATTTTTCGCCTCTAAACTACAGAAGTTCTACAGTGATAGGATGATGGCCCTACCAGAAAAATGGCAAAAGGCCATCGATCAAAATGGCACATATTTGGTTTAATAATAATAAAGTTAATTTGAAATAAGAAAATTCTTTGTTTCAATCTCACCCAAAAAAGGCTACGAACTTTTTCCCTAACCCTTTATTTTATCAAGATTTCTTTTCTTGAAGCGCCTTCCATTGGAAGCCCTTGATCGTTTAGGTTTATATGGTTAAACTTTTATGCGTTTTTCTACTATAAAATTGTTAATTTTTCAGTTATGATGACGTGCAATGTCTCATTTTTTCGTAATTCTCTGCTCTATAGCCACAAATAGTGAAATTTAGTCAAACATGATAGACAGTATTTTCAAAAATAGACGAAACTCGCAAGTTTTAATTTTTTTGAAGGAAACGGTCTGAAAACAAATTTTCTACTAGACCAACCACCTTTTTTATCATTTCGTTGAATTCGACATACTCAAAAATACTTAGAATATATTAAACCGGCATTATTTGAACGAGATGAAGTGAAAGAGAGGAGAAAACGTCACTAAGGGTCGTTTTAGTGTTTTTTTTTTGCAAAAAACCATATTGAGCGAGCCCTAAACGTGGTTCGATGGACCTGAAAATTTCAATAAGGTCATTTCTAATAGAAACGAATATTTTTAGCCCTGAGCCCGATAGAAAAAAAGAAATGAGATTTCATCCATACAAAAATTGGTCGCCCTACTGTATATACTAGCTTTTACCGATTGTTACAGTTTGCATGTTTTGGTTTTAAATACTAAACGCTTTAGTTCCATATTGTTCTGAGCTAAATGAAGTTCGTAATATCTTTTATATTGTATGTCACGTGAGAATTTTATGTTAGGCAAGCTAGGAATGGAGATAAATAGTGTAGATATACGAATAACATTAAATAGATTAATAAATACCTGTTAAATTATACTGAAATTTAAATTCCAAATTGTACTCTTATTTAATTAATACGCAGAGAAATTCCCATTTGCAACAAATTGATCTTTAGAAATAATTGATGCACTCACTTATATTAATTTATAGATATAAAACTACTATATCTCATTTTATGGCCAGCCATTAAGAACATTTTATATCTTTTTCTTATCGCATCTTATTCCTTCTCTCGTACACGAACTCCGGATGTCATAAACCTAAGTCTCGCTTCTCGCATAATAATTTTTTTATTTGTATAGTTTTTAATAAATTAATTAAATTGTTCATTCGGCCGAAAACAATAGTTTTGTTTTGTTGCTATTACAAAGATGATGATGAATAGTATCTTGTGAATTAATCTCCTCGAATAAGATTGCCCAGTAGCGATTGTACTCGCAGTTCATCAATAGTAATTATAAACCATGAAACGTCTTATTATGAATCTGTAAATGTAAATGAGTACATAAGTACATAATGTTTACCTTGTATTGGCGACAAGCATTACATCTCTAAGTTATAAAATATTTAATATGGTCCATTAACCAACATGATGGGATGTTGTTTGTTGCAGCCCTTTAATTTATTTTATTGTTTGTAAGAACAACGCAAGAACATAATAACATAATTATGTTTCTCGAGATGTAACGTATGACGTTTTTTTATGTATTTCCTTGTAATTTCTTCGTCTAGCATGTATATATGTATAGGCTTTCACCCGAGAACAAGAAATAAAAACGCATAAACGACAGTCGTAAACCATCGAAAAGAATAGAAATTAAACCGATAAAAAAAAAATTTAAACCGAAATGGTCTATACGGGTAATTTAGAATTGTGTCTTGATATGTTTCTGTTTTTATTTTATGTTCTGGTTTTTATGTTGCTCGTTTTTCATACTCATTTGAGTGTTAAAAATTGATTTCGTCTTTTATGTAGATAAAAAGCAACATACATATTATGTATGTACATATATCGTTTTTGGTTCATAAAATTTGTTATGCTGTCTAGGTATAATTCTGGCCTGGTATGTATTCTACGTTTATTGATGAGTCATAATAAAATATATTATCTTTGGGATTAAGCCAAATATATATAACTTATTTACTTAACGCAGGTTACCTATATATACTATATTTACCTATCACACACCTCACCTTTATGTATTTACGTTCGTTTTCGATTTCGATGCCATTTAATGTTGACTTAATGATATAAAATCGTTTCTAATTCCAACCTACCGACTTTTTTTGCGCGTTGCAAGTGATCAATAATTTAGGTAGTATTTAACTGCCGAAAACCATTTTATTATGATAAAATACCATACCAGCTGAATATGCATTTGTATGTCCGAATATTATTCTCGGTAATAAATAAATATAAATTTCTCATACTCGTAGCGACACTCTGGTCTCGCAAACCATAAGGAGGGTAATGATCAAAATTGTGTATAATTAAAATTTTCACACGATTCTGTATGACATAAGTGGATAATACGATTATTTAATTGAAGTCATATACAATGTTTAGTTTAGTTTAGTCTAATTAATCTACTTTCCATCAAATTACGACTTCATGTACGCATACTCTACGTATAAACTGTGAATGACATGTATGTGGTATGTACGAGTATAAATACAATGTATGCGAGATTTGTACATATAAATTTAATTTGATTATTTTATAGTTTTGTCGTTTATTTTGTTCGACGACAGTTATAAATAATAACATAAACACGTTGATAGAGTAAGGGTTATTAATTTAGTTATTATTTATGTGGTGACGTTGACACTCATTAAAAAGTCTAATTTGTAATTAATTAAAATCTGGCATTGGAATTATAATCATGTTACTTATTATATGAACATACTGTTACGAAATGTACTCGAGTGGTCGAGTGATTAAGGTGTACACCACCTAAAACTTATCAAGTAGTCCTCCATGTGGAGGGGAATATGGGTTTAACGAAAGCATTTGTAAACGGCGGCGATCTCACTAGCGGGCAATTAAATCGACTCAAACCCCCGCGCGTTTAAAAGGCGTATTTTTTAAAATGGCTGAACCGATTTTTGTAAAAAAAAATTTTTTTGACAGCTTAGTATTTTGTATTTACAAGGACACCTTTATCATTAAAATCTATACAGTACTTCTCAAATTAAAGCAATCGTAGCAAAATGCGATGTTTCGGTGGAGACAATTGGCGTGCTGCAATCCGATATTTGCCATCAATCACTTATCAGACGTTGACCTGGACAAATTTTTACCAGTTTCATTCGTTGTTTCCTCAAAATTATGAATACTACTTCAGAAAAAGCCGTACAAGTTGTTGCTTCAGACAAGTTCGAGATGGAGCTGTCACGCAATAGACAATAAGAAGACGCTTAATAAAACCAACCGCACTCCAAGATGGCCTGCTAGAGAAACAAAATTGACCACACTCCTCAATTGGAGCATCGATCAATGGAGGTTCGTTCTATTCAATGACGAGTGCAGAATATTTCTCCATATGGTAGTGATAGGAGAGGGCTCTACCGGCGTCGAGGAGAGCGATGTTTTGCTGAAACAGTGTAGTACGGCAGCAGTTCGTGCATAATGTGGGCTGGCATATCGCTTGAGACAAAATATATCTTGTTATTCTTGGTGGAGGCCGTAGAGGAGGTCTGACCGCTGAAAGTGGATATCGTGGACATTCGCTTGGATCATGTAGTGCCCAACGCAGAATATATAGGGGAATATTTCATATTGATGCGTGCCAATGCTCGGTGTCACACGGTGGCCAGTCCTCAATCCAGACATGAATCCAATTGAACATTTATGGGACGAACTAAAACGGAGGGTCCGAGCCAGAAATCCGGTATCATCTAACATCAGTGACCTCAAGATTGCGTTGGATGAGGAGTGGGGTGCGATCCCAAAGTCTTTGTCAAAACCTTAATAAGGTCAACGGGAAGCCGCATGCAAACCGTTGTAAACGCAAATGAGGGCAATACTAAGTATTAAAATTGTTTTTGTTTTGTTTGAATTTTTTGTTGTAATTTAAATTTTAATTGCCTCAATATTTTTTTTCATAATCATAAATTTTGGTTGCGTTATAACTCAAAATTCATTAAAAAAAGTACTGACCGAATTTTCATGAAAATAGTATCATTTTAAAGTACAATTATCAAGCTTTCGAAAAAAATAATGTCTTGTGAAAATCAGTCAAGCCGTTTTAAAAAAATTCGTCTTTCTGTGAGCGCTGAAGGTTTGAGTCGATTTAGTTGCTCGCGAGTGTAGTTATCCTGAAAAATTCTGATGATGTATTGGAATGTTCACAACTACAACCATATACAGCTTCGGCACGCACACATCGACAGAAATAGGAGATATGATGAAGGTACTCTTGCTTCAATTGAAGGGAAGGGACGCTAAAATCGATACCAAATTAGACCAACTGTATAAAGGAAATGAAAAATAATAAGATTAAGCAAGTGGAGGCCCGTTTTGAAACACATACCTCGCAAACTATTGGGGATGGTCAGCTAAATAAAACGTTTTGAACAGAATCGATTACCGGAAGCTCAAGAGAAATTTTAGAGCCCTCGACATTCGATGGCAGAAAGCGAGAAAGCTGCAGAGATCTTGTAAACTGTATCAGTAACAGAAATGAGTTATGAGCGAGTCACAACTTAGTTGGAGCCGCGATATGGGCAGTCAAACGTCAGCGAATTATACAAGATTCAACTCCAAAACGAACTAACAGTCGTCCATCGTTTATCAGTGCTGTCAAGTTGTCAAGGATGACTATCTGAATCTTCATTTGAGAACCATTCCTAGAGGTAAAATCATGCATGACGTATTAGCGTTGGCTTTAGCATTTTAGCAAGCTAGGTTCGAAGGATATCACACAAATAAAAGCACTAAAAAGAGGAGGTAAACGATCGCGTTCCTCGTTTCAATGTTTCCGATGCCAACAATCAGAACATTTGATGTGGGTTTGTAAGCAAGTACACATCCGATGACTTGTAAGTAAGTATAAATGGTGGTGAATCTAGATAACCCGGTTCTAAAATGGCGCATAGTGGAGGCGCCCCTTCAAATAAACACAAGTGAATAAAACGCGTTGCGAGTTATAATCGAAGACACGGTCGAGACGCCATCGATGTGCGAAAAAGTGATCTATGCAAAAATAGGTGTTGACCTTGGGGATATAATGAATTGGTGTGTGCAAGATTGAGGAAAATCCAGCAGAAAGTACCACGTGTTTTGGTGGATCCATCAGTAAAGAGATGATCATTGGTAAAGCTGAGGGAATCTACTGAATTGCGAACTGACAGTCAAAACAATGTCGCCGATCAGCAATTCTTAAACAGAAAAGGAACATTCGCTTACTATTGGGCCATCTTCAGGTAGACCAGTTAGATACCGCAGTGGAGACACTGGATAGATTATCCGAAGTATTTATTCGTGGTGATGACAAAAGAAAAATTAATATTGCGCAACATAGAATCGACACAGAATATTCTACTCCAATCCGGCAAGCGCCAAAACGATTACCGATCACGAGGCAATAGGAGACAGCCAAATTAGTGGTCAGTGGTCCTGGTCCAGAAACAGAACGCCACAACAAGATGTCATGATTACCAGAAAATAAATGAAATAACGAAGAAGGATAGTTATCCGTTACGTTCCGTTATTTCTAGGGCCAACATTTTCAGTACATTGGGTATTAAAAGCGGATTCTGGCAAGTAGTGATGCATCCTGATGATAGAGAGAAGACGGAATTCACTGGGTATTGCAATTTATTCTGACGCCTTATGATGTATATGGCGGTTAGGACAATCATAGGCACAATACTTCCATAAGATAACGCACCGTGATTGTAGTTTTAAAATTCCAGTCCCTGATTTGGATTTTCTATGAAGCAAATTCAAGAATTTGGCTCATGTAGTTTTAGCCATTTTATAGGAGTTTTTGTCCTTTGTATTTTGCATAATGAGAGGTTTAATGATCGTCCTAGTAACGGCGGCCATAAACTTAAACATGTTAGCGAAGTTGATTCCTGGTTAGAATGGGCGGATTTCTCGTTCTAGGTTTCCTTTGAATGTTTTAATAATTGATTAAGCTCAAGGCAGTACATAACGCGAGCGTGCTGAATAATTGTGTCATTTTTAGTTTATCTACATGACAAGTTTGTTGCGCAGTGTATTTGAGAAGTTTGCCATTTGTGAATTTACGCTTTAAATTTCCTTTTTGTATAAGTTTAATGATGATTCAGATATAGATGTTTGTTCCTTTAGTTATTAGGAATCTTTCATTTTCTTCTATACTATTTTAGACTTGTGTTTGTATGCCTGTTCTTCATCTAGGACGCCAAACATATCGTGGGCTAATGTGCCAACAAAACTGACAAGTGCACATCTTCGCCTTGAACCGGATAGTTTTCGATTAGTTTTCAAGATGTTATTTGCATCAACAAAGTGCCGCAATTGGTCTAGCATAGTTATGTAACGTGTCGTACATTGTTTGTCAATTGTCTGTTGGCTACAGAACGACACAATAATTTTCCAACTTAAAGTGAACAACAATCTTCCATTCCTCCTGGTCTAAAGTTGTAACTGCGATGTTTTCGAAGTAAATACGTGATGTATTTTCGAATGGGAATATTTCAACTGGGTTGGTTGATGGTTGCCTCGTTAATATTTTGGGACTGGCATAATAAGGGGTTTATTCTAGTTGACTGGTTTGATGTGCTGGGAGTGCAGTCACCATCCCAACACGCTCAAAGATCAACATGCTCAATGGACCTTTAACGAATCTTGGTGATCTTCTAAGAATGATATTTAGTTTTTCTGGCTATGTATTTAGTTGGTATTCAGTACCGGTAGGTTTGTCATCCATCTATAGACAAAACGTTTATTTTTTGGATTGGTATTTTTAGTTAGTTATTTCCCGACGCGGACGTTACCGTCTGTGGCCGGTAGTAGATTCTCATTTTTGCTAGAGCCCATTGTAATGGCGGTAGATTCCTCCAGCAATTTTGTACCACCTTCTGAGTCCACTTCCATTTACGGAGTGGTAACTGTCTCATTAACGGAGTCCTTTGTCTTATACCGGTAACAACGAACAACTTGTTAATAATTTTGTGAATTATTTGTTTGACGTTTATCATCCATTATTGGCTTCTGATTTGGCTTAAAACTAATTGACGACAGCCATGCAACGTTTTAGCATGGGTTTTTCGATGATGAAAATGATGATTTTTCGGCAGAATAATTGGATGTTATTGCATAAAGAACTTTTTTGCATAAATTGATGACCCTTGCTAATATTTTTATTTTTTCGTGAAATCCTGAATGTTGTTGAGTTGGTTATTGAGTTCAACTACTCCTTAGTTCGTTAGTTGACAGTGGACCGGATTTTCGTTTTAAATAACCCTTGCATCTGGCATTGTTGCTAAACCTTTTTTATCAGTCCCATGTATAATAAATATTTGTCCCAAATGTTACATTAGTATATTGCTGGTTGCGTGGTGATTATGATTTTCTTCACTTCTTCCTAAGTACTGAAAACTTGATGTTTTGATGATGGCAGATTCACACTTTGAAGCCATTTGGGCCCAGAACCATGTCGTTGTTTTGGATTTCTTTAGGCGTAAGGCCTCGTGAAGGTTATCTTCTGATTTTATATAAAACCAATAAGCTGGACTGATGTTGTTTTGTATTTCAGCTACACGATTACTAAAGAATATTATCTATTTGTTTGAGGGCCCTTGAACCCATTTCTTGAGTAATGGTTGAATCCGTGTAAGCGTATATTGATGTCGGCGACTCTATAATGACTGTCTTACGTTATTCATTAGTCTTGATAATAAAACCGCCCCACATAGTTCTATTCGTGGTGTATTCATTTTCCTTTAATGAAGCTACCCTAGATTTTGATGCTAGTAACGTGACCTTAACATATCCAAATCTTAAATCACCCTTCTTTATATGATAGCAGCATAAGCAGCATCGCGGAACCCATGTAATTCTATGACATTGTGATTAGAACTAATCTACCTAGAACAATTCTTAATTTTGTGTAGAGGCAACTGTTGTTGAAATTTTATCCATTGAACTTCCAGAAATTAGTAGATAATTTTTCTTCCCAACCAATATTTTTTCACACAAAATGTGCATCAATATTTTCGCGGTTATAGTTATGAGAGCTATCCAGCCTAGTAGACCAATTTCAGCAGTTTGTCCAGTTAAGGTAGATGGCACCTTAAAACTAAATACGTCTATTTGAGGATCCCAGTATATACGAAATGTTTTACATACTCTGGAATTGTTTCTAGTACCTCCCCTAAATTGCTGCACCATTTTCTAAGATTGAAACCGCCACATTTCAACAATTTAATTAGCTCGTTCTTCAGATCAATACATATTTCGTTTAGCGATTGTGCCCCGGTTAATCGCGTTTTCCTCCTCTCCTTATAATACAATTAAGAACTAAATCGATAATCACTCGTAACATGAAAATCAAACTAACATAATTTACTACGCGATGGTAGAAATTAATAACCGTTGGTTCACTTGTTATTGAATTTGAAAATATTTTATTAATTTAAAACCGAAACCGAATTGAACAAATAGGGAAACTCAAATAGGCCTTTTAGAAGTTTATACCGACCGGGGATTACGGGCTTGAATTTATTCAAGGGCCAGTTAGAGTGCAGAGTTCAAGGTAGCTCTCCATCGTCCAGTCCAGTGTAAAAGGTGCACTGTAGTTGTATGAGCAGGTGAATGGGTGTATGTTAATGAAGGAAAATAATTATTAATAGATTGACCTTAAAGAGGCGTTTAGCGTTTGCTAACAATGTTTTCATTTTTATACAAAACCCTCATAATCCACGAAAACTTTTACTTTTTACTTAAATATAGGTTGTCTAATTAGTTATATATCGATAAAATTTTAATAATTTTCGACTCTTATCTAGCCTCAATTCATCCTCACTTTTTCAAATTGAACATCTGTACTTTGCTTTCTAACGTGAAGCTTTTCCCACATAAGCATTTTCATTATTGTAAAGTATACATTAACATATGATAAGCTAGGCACTACAAACTTCCATATTTTACCAAATCCAATTGTTTTGCTTATGTAAGTCACTATATAAATAAAAAGTAATTCGTGGTAATTTTTTCTCGGTTGATGAGTTGGCCTCGCTCGCCTAAACATATATATTTCCGAAATTCTGCTTGAGGTGACTTAAAATCAAAATAAGGTTTACAGGTGTTTCCGACTAGTGACTTAGTTTATTGTTCAATATTAACTTTTAACCAATATGAGAAGTACTGTTGAACTCCCATTTTTTCAAGTACCTAAATCTCTTATAATTTTTACGAAACACTATCGACCACATTTTCTCGTTTTTAATATGAAATTTGGACAAAAATAAGTTTTTTTTGGTATTGATGTACTTATTCATTGTTAACTAATCGACTTAACCACTTTATGATTACTGTATGTATAGTACGCCAAATACCGGTACTGACCTTTTCTACAACCTACCATAAAATATCAGACATCTTCACATAAGTTAGTTTCATACCTGAAATTAGAAAAAAATTAATAAAAGATTAGCGATCAATTTTCGGTTATAAATATTCATGAAAACAAAAATAATAAACACACACACACTCACTCATAAAGTGCGCAGGCGTTGAAAGATTACCCAACGTTTTTCAATTAATCAAAACGCAAAACAAAATTCTTCAAAATATTTACTGTAATCTTCTCTCGAATCTTATTTTGTTTAACTATTTTTCAACAAAAATAAACAAAACCCATACAAACTCAATCAAAGATGATCAAGTGCAAATCCCATCTTAATATTCGATCGTTACATGGCGCCATTTTTTTCTGCGTAAATCGTCTTATTTATTTTTATAAAACAAAATCAACAAACGGAAATAGTTTTGATTACAAATAAATTGTTATTTTTAAAACCTTACTTATAACCAAAAAAAAAAACGGAAAATGTTGGAAAATTTTTAGATGTCAAGATCAAAACTTAAAAATATTTTTTTTTATTTAACCATTTGCGATCTATTTTGGTTTTGATAATTAAAATTGTTTTGTGCTAAGGCGCAAACCGCATGCCCATCTTGTTCGCGGTATTTTGGAAAAATTTGTTGACGATACACAAAATGTAATTCTATGTAATAATATTTTTACGTTTCGTAATCTCAAGTGATTTACGCGATTTGAAAGTTTTTTTATAGCTCCAAGATATGTTTTTGATTGGCTTGTCTTGGCTATAATTGGATGAGTTCGCACAAACTATTAATAATACACGTTTTTTAACAAGACACGGAATAGTCATAAAAAATAATCAAATTTGTCGATAAAATATAATTTGTGTTTACTAATTTGCATGAAACATCAATTACCATAAATTGTGTTGAGGGTTTGTTTTGTTAAAATTTCACAAAAAAGCGCCTACCGGAAGCTTTAAAAATTTATCAGTTTAGTACGATCGCCTGTATATACAAAAAGAAACATCATTTTTGGAATTGAGTTGCAACACTAAAATTATTAAGAAATGAAGATACACAAAGAACTCGTCTTGAGATAATCTGCACAGATGATCAAATTTGGGCCCGGTTTTGTCGCGATCTATACGCTACTTTGTCTGTAAACTAGTTTCAAGTACTTAATATTACGTGCGCGCATTTTTATGATCACTCACATGAGTGTGCCACTCGATTTTTTATGTTACCTTTGCTACACACAGTTGGTTAATTGAATAGAAATTTTTATGAGTTTATGTTAATCCAGTTTTCTCAAATATGTTGATTGTTTCGACCGTGGTTTATTAAATTTTATTGAAGTTGTTTTAAATTAAAAAGAAATATTTTATATCAATTTAACACTTTGACTGTAACGATATCTCGAATACAAATATTCTATGCCTTTTGTTAATTAATTTGTTTTATTAGCAAGATTGTCTAATTAAATTAATAAACATATTTTTTGTAAATTTATGTACATATCATATTGTTAGGTGATTTATTTGCCTGAACTTGTTTTATTCAAATTACTAATTTATATATTTTGTTTAATTTCAGGTAAGCCCAAGAACAAACTAAGAAGTATTTCCTGTAATTTAGTGAGTAAATTTGTCTATATTATAACAACACACACAACACTTTACGAAAATGCAAGGGGCTGAAATCTCGCGAGGTTTGACCCACCCAACATCAAAAATCCCCTTACAATTCTAAAACATTGAGAATTACTAGTGAAATTTTTCCGCAAACGAAATATGCTGACCTTTGTAATCCTTCACGATTTTTAGTATTTTCATGGGGTTTTTCAAGGTAGGCGTAGAAGGGATTCTTACAATATATTTCTTAATCTATATACAGGGTGGCTGAGACCAAATGTTACCAAATGAAAACGCAGTAATTTTTCGTGGAATATGTTGAAAACATATTACATTTTATGAAAAACATGTTACTGCTCGATATGACCTGCTTTGGCTCTGATTATTTGATTCAGTCTTCCATAGAAAGCATTGCATGCTGACCGAACGTGAGCTTGCGGAATTTTATTCCATTCTCGAACAAGAGCTGACTTCAATGCATCAACACTTTTGTCTTTTTTAGTGGACACCTTACTCTCCAAAATGGACCATATGGAGAAATCCATGGGATTCAAGTCTGGGGAATATGGTGGCCATTCTTTCGACGAAATCAGCCGCGGAACGCAATTTTGTAAAAATTGCTGTGTCGCTCGAGCTTTGTGTGACAGTGCCGAGTCCTGTTGGAATGTCCAACGGTTCGTACCAAAGTGTTTACTTGCCCAAGGTAGCAAAGCATCGTTTAGGATCTTTTGGGGGTACACCTCTTGGTTTACCTTGACTCCATATTCGATGGAAACCAGAGGAGTGCGTCCATCTGCAGTCACTGCAGCCCAAACCATACCATAAGCTGGTGATTGCTTGCGCATGGCAACTCTTGTGTCCAAATTATCGTTGGACTTGTGCTCTAACCAAACACAGAAAAGACAATTTTTGGAATCTCATCACGTTCGGCCAATGCCTTGGTTTGAATGCTGTATCTTGAAGCATGTAGACGTGCGGCTAATTGATGGGCACTTTGACGAGGATTTCGTTGGATTCGTTTCTTCACATTTCGTATCATTTTTTTTGATGTTGCTGTCATTTTATTACCGCCTCTGTTGCGTTTAGCGATGCTACCAGTTTCGTTGTATCGAGTTATGGTTCGATACACAAACATTTTATTCACATTCAAATGCTGGAGCTGACGAACTATTGCTGTTTGTGAATTTCCACCCAAATACAACTAACCAAACTTCAATCTGTCAAAAAATTGACGCGCGAAAATGACAACTACACAAATGACAGCAGAGTGAAGTCAGTAACATTTGGTCTCAGCCACCCTGTAAACAAGAAAATTTCAGAAAAATCGGGCCGGTTTTTTTATTTTGTTACCACCACGTGGACTTTAAACAAATGGCTTTTAGAACTAAAGCTTATTTATGAATGAAGAAGTGCACTATGTTTTGCGGCACTGTTCAAGACATTAACAATAACATTTATACTCGTACTAATATTCACATAGTTTTTTTAGTCCACTCACTTGAGTTACGCAATAAAGTCCATGATAGTTTTATTTAGTTTTCCTTTATTAGAAAACGGAGTTCTCTAAACCGCTATATGACATCACGCTTGTATGCCTCACGAGCTTTTAAAATTAACATCCTCGCATGTTAAATTCCGTACATACGCACTCTTATCAGAAGCGATACACTTAGGGTTACCAAAAATTGCTTAAATTTTGAAAACGTCGTAGTAGTCGTCAATGATGATGCACCTTTTGATATTGAACATAGACCTTCTTGTAGTCCCTTCTTTCTCTCTGCTAAAGTACATAGAACACAGTTTTGAATGAAAATTTTATTTTGTACTTGGCAAAATTTGACCACCTCTGTTGGCATATTTCTTGGCACCACTAGACACTTGCCTCCTCCAACTGCTCGTAAATAAAAATAAAATTATATGAATCAATTTTCGGAAATTTATATATGTATAGGCTACAGGTCTCTGCCATCCTTTTGAGCTTCCTCTACCCTAGTTGCGACACTACCTTGGTTGACCACCAATATAATTTTACGACACAACGCATCTCAATATCTTATTCGATGATTCGGGCGATGCCGCAATTTATAACCAAAATCTTGCAGTCGTAACACCCGCCTCGCTATCTGCGAATTGACCTTTTTCTTCCCCATCGTAGATGTAAAAGCCATGCAACCGGTATCATTTAGAAATTTTAATCCGAGCAAGCAAATAGGCGCGAAATTTATTCGGAACCATTACAATTCTATAGCACCTCATGTTGGTAACGGTCGAATCGCTGTTCACATGCTAACGTTTTTCGAGATTAATAGAAAACGGTGACAGTATTCATTCTCGGCACTCTTCTGAAATATTCTTTGCACACGTTGGTGTGACGTTTTGTCGCTACATTCACGTCAAATCACTTTAACATGGGCAGACTTTTTTCGATTTTAATTGCAATTTAAATAATTATATTTCTAATTGGGCCAGCGACTTGAATTTTCGTGTACCTTCCTAACATTTTATTAGCTATCGATATATGAAAATAACAGGACGAAACAATCTATACAAAGATATTTATATGGATGTTTTGATGTCCACATCGTTCTCATAGCCCATATACATTTTATATAAAAAATGATGAATTTTTTCGCTTTTTAACTATCTATTGGCAGTGTGCGTCAACACAACGTTATGAGTTATCGAACTGCACTCGAGGAACCAAATTCTATTCCAATTGAGGTATCGCTATCGAAAAAAATCAGTTCAAAAATGGAATGTGGCTAATCCCGATAAAACACAAAAAATTTGGAAGGATGTAACCGAAAGTGAATTGGATGCATTTATTGCATTACCTTTGGCTACTGGTGTTTCGTACAACATGCAAGAATCAGACGTTTTGTGGCGTACAGTTAGCCTATCCATGAACAGCTATGTCTGATACTATATTCCATGCATTGGCACGATTTATTCGGTTTGATGATGGGCAAACACGTCCATATCGTTTGCAAAGTGACAAAGCCGCCGCACCAATTTGTGTCATATGAAATTATTTTAATCAAAACCTCACCAAGAACTACACCCCGCATGCGAATATTACAATTACGAAGCAGCTGTTTACATAACATGACAAAAGTAAATATATTTAATATATTTCGTTGAACCAGCGAGATATAGCATGCACACTTGGTGGGCTTGCGATTCATAAACAAAATAAGCGTTGCAAGGAAAACTATACACGAGCTGAAAGTGAAGTAAATCAATCGATCTAATCCAAAGCATCCCCATCGCCATGTTGTTCCATCTTGTTTTGAATTTCACGACGATTTGGTTTCAATTCAATTTGGCAACTGGTGTCACAAAAGAATAAATGTGTGAATTTACCATGCGCTACACAAAATTTTGCCAAGGCCCAAGCCATGAAACCAGACGCAATTTTCTTTTATAATGCAAATACAGCAGACGTCAATTGCATGGATCAAAAGGTGATTTATTTCGCAGAAAAACGATCAAGTTAAAGGTGGATTTGTTGTTTTCGTTCATTCATTTCTGATTACACCAGAAGTAAGTAATGAAGTATTGCAAAATGCAGAGGGAAGTGAAAACACGCGCCGCAAAACTACTTTTTTTTGCACAAAATGCTCAATTTGCACAGCCAACTCTGTTTTTAGAAAGCCAGCACCTTCGGCAACGGCTTTAGATGGTACAAATAAATGTTCTAAGTATATGCATAATATTTTCGAAAAAAACTGTTGGTGAATTAGTTAAAAATGCCAAACGGAGAATACATATATGTATTGGATTTATTAGGGAGCTTAGGCCTGTTCAGTACCTTGTTCTAAGCTTAGATTACGGCTTTTGCAGAGGAGGTTTTGAAATTTAACGTCACAGAGTCTAGCATTACTTTGTATACTGACTGTAAAGCCGTGCTCTTTGGTTGATTCGAAACGGGATCCCTCCAATTAAGCGACCTAAGCGACTTTGGAGAGTCCTCTTTGTTAGTATTGGAATTGCAAACATCAAAATCCTTACGATTTTGGAACATTCTTGTGCAAAGTAGTTGGCGAGTTCTTTATTTTAGTATGAGGATTTGAAAGTACGGTTGGAGTAGGATAATTAAATATTAACGCAGACAACCTCAATTTTTTATTAAAATATTAAAACAATTTACATCTCTCAAAATTATGAAAATAGAAAAAGCTGCCTCCCTGATTTGGGGGCAGTGAACAATGAAAATTAAAATAAATTTTATTTTTTTAAATTAAATGTTTTTCATTATCCCTCGATATTTTCGTTTCGATGTTTTCGAAGGAGTGTAAACATTTCATGAATCTTCTCTGTCAATCAAACAGTGTCACGCTTTTGTGAAGGCCGTGATCTTCTAACCAAAACTGGTTCACATTTAAAACTAATTGGCCCTGAACTTGCAGTTCCATTATCATTTAATACTTATCACTATGCTTGCCGTTCCTACCTGTCGCATAGTAAAGCGTTTTGTCACTGAACCTAGCCTATAGGTTTGGTTAAATATGCGATTTTCTTAAAGAAAGACCTAAGAAACGTTGCGATTCTAACGAGTCATGGGCGCTTTGGAAATTGAAACATGAAAAAATCCATTTTTATGTTCAAAACATGTGAATATTATATAACCCTTGTAGCTGGTGGAATTGATCCTCTTTCAATGCTAGACAATGAACTCTCTTGTGTTACGTTACGTCTTTCTCCAGCCAATCATCAATTTGCAGTCGTTCGACTCTAACTTCTTTGGTATCAGTATAGTTTTTTATCGAGATAAAATCTGGAATTATTACAGTGACATTTTTGGAGATCAGCTCTTTGGTGAGGATGCTATTCAGTGGTTCATCTGCTATAAAATGAAAAACAGTCTGGTACTCATCGCCCCAAATCAGTTTGATTCGATACCAGAGTTTGCCCACGTCTTTTACCACAGATTATCCATAATTAATTGTCACAACTGTCTCACGGGCATCGTACTTTGTGGAGAATTGGCCTAACTTTCCAGATGTATATAATTTCATTCCCTTTCCTTTTTTTACATATTTTTGCTATATGTTCCTGAACCCACACCACACTGATAGCAGTGCAGAGCAGGCCTCATAAATTTAGAACGATTGACCTTGTTATCTTTGTCTATACAGTTGTCAATGTTGCGTTTGAACTTGGCAAAGAAGAAGCGGATTTAATTTTAAAATTATTTAAAACGCTTATCCCATACAAAATTTGTTTGATTCAGCATCCTAGATCTCGTCTACATAATAGTGGTTATGGAGAGATCATCTACCTTCCCTAATCTACCAATTTCTAATGATTCAAAAATGTAACACACAAATGATTCATCTTTTTTCATCTCGTTTTCTCACGGAAAATTCAACGTTCAATTTTTATTTATCCAGTTAACTCCACTTAGACGTATCTGCCGTATTCTCTTCTACTAATCATCACCGTTAAGCAGAATGATTCCGTTACATCAACAAAGTTGTATCAGGAATTAATGAAGAAATTGGTTAAACTGTCATTTTCTTCTATACCTTCAAGTTTGATTCCCGCTTTCAACCTTAACTCTTCATTGACAGTTTCAAAGATCAATTTCTCTATATTTCAAAACCATTTCACGTCTATTCAAATCGGAGTATCTATTTGTTCAATTATGTATCGGTTGCTCTTCTGAATCGGTAGAGTCAAGTGCTTGTTTGTCTTAGTCTTTTTCCCCGGTTGAACACCCAAATAATCAAATTGAATACCTATTACCTATGGTATTATAGTTTCAACAATTTAATTAGTACATAATTAATTTTAATCTAGCGATTTATAATAAATAACTTACCAAACGTTTTCGGTATTTTAAAAATTCACTAGATTAAAATGTTGAAGCTATGTACTCGTATATAAAGTAATCGACGGTATTTTGTTAGTCGTTCTATTTATTATCATTTTTACTCGCAAAATTATATCTCGCACCGGACAAGTGGTGCAGTGGTTAAAGCTCCGGCACTTGGCCCGGGAGGTACTGGGTTCGAAACCCATCACAGGCTGGATGCAAAGCGAATTTTCCTCATCGATTACGATCAGTCATATTAATAAACACAACTAAGACCCTTTGTTGGGCAGAATTTAGCGCCGATTCACCGTCCATGTCAGTGTACACGTTGACATGAAGCTTGCAATTTGGAGGTGGTATACTGTAATTGTGTGAATGGGGTGGTGTAAGCGTGAATGAGAAGAGAGTATTACTTGACTTTCAAAAAACATTAAATCCATTAGACAATTAATACTTTCTTTTATAAAAAAAAAATTATTTTTAAAGTTCTGCGGTCTGCACACTGAATTTTCCTTCTAATTTTCTTTTCCTTGAAGTTCTCGCCAAAAAGAGGATAGTTTAGTAGTGACTGCTAGTGTCGATGATTTTTTCCCATTCGCAAATCGCGTTTGGAACCCCAGAGATTGGATCCCTTCAGAAGCTGCTGAAAAACGACCGCGTTCAGGCCGTCGCGTCCTCTAACTGGAAAAGATCAGTTTTAACGAGAATAGCTCTGAAATTTTGTTAAACTATGGAAAACTGCAGCTCTTCCGGGTAGAACTTGGTTACCGTTTTCTCGAAATGGCTAGATTGTTCGGTTACCAGTTGGGGGTTGAAATTTGCGCCTTTCTATTACCAGCTACATATATTGGCCTTTTAAATGCCGCCTAGTTAGCGCCACTTCCTACGTGATGCAAACCAACGGTAGTATTGATTTAGAAGAGAACACGAATTTAAGCAAAACACTACCTTAGAACTAAACTATCTGAACAAGTAGTGTGTAAAATGATATAAACTGTGTCTTTGAAGAAAATGTCTCGTTTTAAAGAAAATTGTGACCGGATAAATCGGAAGGTCATATAAACATACATGCTTTACATAACAATTTCAACGAAACTTAAAATAGAAAAACAATTTTTTATTAAAAAGGCAAACTAGAGAAATAAAAATTCCATTGTGGTTCGCTCCATACTAAAATAATGCTTCTGTGTATGTAAAACCGTGCGCCTCATGTATTCAAGTGAAATTTCTTATATGAGTGCCTATCGGTCGCATGTACTAAGTGTTTGAAAAGCCGGAAATTTCGAAAAACACTCCGATTAATATTCTCTGAATAAAACCGTTTTATTTATTTATTATTTTTATTAAGTTCTAAAAGGAAATGAAACGAACAAAAGGTTTGTATGCAGTTATGTGCCATAGTAATGTTTACATTCACTTATGTATATGCTGTATACATACGAGTAGGTATATCATATTCGGTTCTTCAGATTGCATTTGGTTCGTCTTTGATTACGGTTGTTTATCAAGACGTTTATATACACACATCATAACCCAAACAAGACAATAATCCAAAATGACGATGACGATGGATGTATGAAAGTTGCTGGGATTTTGTTTTCTTTTATATTTTAAGAATTCTCATCATTTTGAATATATGCGTGTGTAATGTACATACGTATGTACAAGAATTTTTACATATGCATGCAGCATAGTTGTTGTTGTTCTTGTGCATAAGTAAATTTGATATTCTAACCACATATTTGAAATGTATCTGATTTTAATTTTTTTTTTGTTTATTTTATTTTAATATTTGAATTGTTTCGATTCATTTCATTTTCAAATTGGAGTTTTATTATTTTATGTTTTGATAGCCTGATTATGTATTTGAGTTATTCAGGGGTGAATTGAGCGGTCTTATATGAACGAGTAATTTTATGATATTCAAAAAAAGTTAATTGGAGGTTTTGCTGGTAGCTAAAATTTGAAGATCGTTTAATCGGGGAAATGGTTCGCGACTAATCGACTTGTCCTTCAGAATACGTAAAACAAGAAATATCAATTTTGATTGAGTGAGGAGAGCCTTGGAAGCTCACCAAGGTACCACTTTTACAATCTGTTGAAGGGATTAACAGTGGACACATGCAGTTCGACGATTTGGCTCAACTGCTAGAGAGAAGGTCCTAGAAGCTGAGGTTAATTCGAATAGTTCATTACGAGTTATAACGGTAAGTGCATTAGAGATAACTCGATTATTGAGATGCCGAGAAAATTAGATAGGTTAGAGCTTAATAACAAACCATTGAAATATGTAGGGTTCGAGAAAGTGTATTCGACGAGTTTATTGTATTAGACAACTGGACCCAAATCGATTTGTTTGAAAAGTTCTTGAATATGATCATTTGGACAATGTTAATTTGAAATTTATCTTTCATCGAACAAACTTTTCCTTGAAAAAATTCGTTATGTTGTAAGTAAGTTGGGTGGTAAGTTGAGTTGTTAGTTCGTTTGAATACGTCCAATATGGCCCGTTCTGAACGGTGTATAATTTTGTTCTTTTGAGTCTGTGAATCATATTCGAGTTATTTGTTAGCTAATATACCTGAATATTAATGTCTATTTGGAGCATTTCGATATTTTTTTGAGACTAAGTTCAATTTAAGCTCAACACCAACTAATTCCTTAATCCTTTGTTCTAAAATTTTTGGATGACATATATGTTGTTCTGTTTGATGAATACGTAAGTCAAGATCGGTTTCAATATTTGCTTATAAAGAAAAAGTTTGTTGTATGTTTAAAGCGGGAAATTGATCCTACTGATTAATAAAATTTCTGAATTGTTTCCATCGTTAGCTGTGTTCGCTTGTTAGTGTTCGTTTGTTAGTGTCTTGTAACTATTGTTAGTAAAGTTGATGTAAATTGATTTAGTTTCGTTTAACCGCCACTTTTTGGCAAATTGTTTGCTTGAGTCTATGTCGATTCTTCGTTAGTTTCTGCAACAGCTAAGATGGCCGTATCTTCAGCAAAAGTCGCTGTAGCAGTAATATTTTCTAATGCAGGATGATATTTCACCTACAGTAAGTGTAAAACTGGTCCTAACACACTGCCCTGTGGTATCCTGTCTCCGTTGATTTTCTTCGGTCGATATAGGTATCACCTAATTTTATTCTAAACAATCTACCGTGCGGAGTTCTTAACTTATGATTAAGACCCTTGTGCCAAATCTTATCAAAAGTTTGTTTCTTGTGCTAAATATTGTCAAAAGATCCTGGTTACGATCTGATAACAGAGCAAATAATAAAGGAGACCTGGCAAGCCACTGAATGATAGAAAGTCTTACTGGCAAATTTCACTTTTACCAACTCTAGCGAAATTGTTTAAGAGGCTGTTGCTCAAAAGATTGAATAGAACCATAGAACCAAGAAACCTTATCTCATAATACCAGTTTGGTTTCAGAGAGAAACACTAATCTATTGAGCTGGTTCATAGGCTTACAGATATCATTGAGAATACATTAGAGAGGAAAAAGGTTTACTCTAGTATCTTCTTAGATATGGCGCAGGCCTTCGATAAGGTGTGGCACAGAGGTTTACTCTTCAAACTACATAGAGATTTACCAAATTACATACATTTCGAGTGAAATATGAAGAAGAATACTCCGAGGTAAGAAAGATTTTGGCAGGAGTCCCGCAGGGTAGTGTTTTGGGACCTATTACCTGCTTTACACCAGAGATTTAGCGGAAGTAAACGATGTAAACATTTGCTGATGATACTACATTCTCTCAGAAGGAGACACTATCGAGGAATCGACAACGAAACTTCAAGAAGCATGTGATAAAATCATAAAATGGACAAAAATGTGGCGTATTGGGCTCAATGAACCGAAATCCACGCATGTATATTTTACTATTCTAAAAGTCAGCTACATACCTGTAATCATTACCGATCAGCAGATTCCGTATGCAAATAGACTAAATATCTAGGGATGATCTTAGATACCAGGCTCAGATGGAAAGAGAACGTTAAAAAGAAAAAAGATGAACTTAATATCAAATATCGAAAAATGTATTGGCTGCTCGGGAAAAATTCGAAATTGTCAACCGAAAATAAATTACTATTATATCAACAGGTGCTAAAGCCTGTATGGACTTACGGAATTCAGCTCCGGGGCTGTACAAAGAAAACCAGCACCAAAATAATACAAAGTTTTCAAAAAAAAGTGCTACGTGGTATAGTTAACGCTCCGTGGTAGATTAGGAATAGAGATTACCTTCATAGAGACCTAAATATCCTGACAGTCCAAGAAGAAATAAAAAAACTTGCAGTAATTCATGGACAACGTATTTATCAACACGTAAATGAAGTGCTTCGTGGTATGTTTGATTAAGGACACCAGTGCAAAGACTACTTCAGTAAATAACCTATAAATGGAGCTGGTCAATGGGCCACTTCTCATACACAAGTGACTTAATTAAGAACGAAAAATTACTAGATGAATTGTATTCAGTTGTAATAATTTAAATACATAAAATAAAACATAAATTTAAAAGCTTCTTCATCGTCTAAAAATACCGTTGAGCAGACCTTTTCTCTTCTAATGCTTTCAATGTAAATAATATTGAGTGTTGGTTGTACAAACCGAACTGACGATTTCGGATTAGGTCTTTCCTCTCGATTATCGAAAAGCTTTGACTTTGACGTAATTGGTAACAACGAAATTGGCCTGTAAGAAGCATTGCTTGGGGTGGTTTCCATGCTTCGGAATCATAATCACTTCAGTAATTTGCCTCAAACTGGATACGAATTTGATACTAATGGCTTTAATAAAGCTATCCTTGGCAGCTGTTTCAAAATCGGCAGTAATAAGATCGTTTGGTCGTAATACTGGTATCACGGCTGAATGGTCAAAATAAATAATAATTAGAAGGCATACAGTGACAACTTTATGAACAAGCCACATTAGCGCGGACGAAAATTAGGTCTAAAGTAATGATCGTCATATTAACTCTCGGGTATTTATTTATCGATTTTACAGTAACACCGACGCAAAATTTGAATATTATTTATTCAAAGATCAATAACAATCAATTGGAGAGATGTCTAAGTCATTTGTACTATACCATCTATTGATTTCATTAAAATACTAATTCCAAATATTTGTGTTAAACCAACTCGTTTAAAGGAACGGCCAAGTTGCATTACAAGATCAAAATAGACCATATTGCAAAACCTCAAAAAACAAGCCAAGGAAATTGTCGGTGTTAATTTAGTATGCAGATATACAAAATCGCTCGATATCCCTCAAGCTATATTTTTAGTTATGGTACCAGTTTCCTTGCAAACACAGACCTTTACAGACCTAAGCATAAATATAGAATAACATCTTGTGTATAATAACCCCATCTATGCGTCACTAGTAAAACCAT
Organism: Nephrotoma guestfalica; assembly: GCA_963691935.1. Lineage (NCBI taxonomy): Eukaryota > Metazoa > Arthropoda > Insecta > Diptera > Tipulidae > Nephrotoma > Nephrotoma guestfalica. The sequence continues at coordinate 250,919,130 of OY829914.1, forward strand.
CTTTTGTTTGTCGTGAAGTAGGTTCTTTTAAACGAAAGCTGCCAAATTTGTATGACATTTAATTGAATAGTTTCATGAGTCGTTTTTGTAAAGTTACTTTTAATTTTTTTTAAATATGGAACAAATAAATGTCGTGCAGTGTTTAAATACTTTCATTTAACATCTCATATGAAAGCGTACGCAACATCATACACGGGGAATTGTTTATGAAAATCTGTCAGCAAGGTGAGTACCGCATTTGTTAAATGCTCAAAAAATGAATAGAATGTCCATTTCTAAGCAATGTTTGGAGATGTTTCAGCGTAATGTAACTAAATTTTTGCGTCGATTCATAATGGGTAATGAAATATGAATCTATTACTACACTAACTGGTAAGGTTATGGTCATTATGTTTTGGGATGCACAAGGCATAATATTTATCGAATGTCTTGAGAAGGGTACAACCATCAGAAGTGAATATTATGCAACACTATTAAGCACTTTGAAATGGCCACATTTAAAGAAGCCAAAAGTGCTCTTCCATCATGGTAATGCACGATCCCATTCAACATGGAAAACATAGCAAAAATTGGATAAATTGGGCTTCGAATTGCTTCCCCATCTACCATATTTACCTGATCTAACCCCTTTTGACTTTTTCCAAAGAGATTTGGGTCAAATGATGAAATAATAGCTGAAACGAACTCATAGTTTAATGAAGGTTTAATGAAATTTGAAAAACGTTGAAGTAAGTTGGAGCTAAAAGAACATTATGTTGAAAAATAAAATGTTACTTAAAAAATTATGTTTACTGTTTGTTTCTAAAGACTCATCAATCCACCCTCGTAGTTGCAAATTATACCGAAGTTATAGCTTTTCGTGTCAAAATACACTTCAAATCGATTTAGAATGTTAATTAATCGATTGGTTATAGTTCGATAAATTAGCTATAGCACATGCATCATACTCAAATTAATGGCTCAACACACCTTCCAATATTTATTGCGCTTAATTCTCACTTCGTGGCAGCCTGGACAATCGGGGCGAGTATATACGAAACCTACATATTTATAAATTTGCATCTATTACAAAACCTTGTAAACAAATAGTTTAGTAGCGGTTCTTCTATACTATTAGTTGAGGACTAGTTACACGCCAGCTAACAAGGCAGCTATTGTTCAGCGTGTTCTCCCAGAAAAGAACCGCCATCGAAATCAAAAAGTTTTGCTATCTCTGCAGCATATTTTTTTAACATATCATCAAAAAATAACAAACAACCAAATTATAAATAATTAAGAACCAGAAGCATAAATCAAATAAATATTAAACCAAAAGTATACACGATCGTGACTGACACATGACATTGATTTAATTTACGTATTTATTACATTCTATAAAAAAAATAATTCATAAATTAATCTCTATCATCATGTACATAAAACGATATATTACTCATTAGTTTAAAGCATAATTTAATTAATTAATTAAAAAACGAAATACAAAATTATGATCATCGATCATTCCATTAAGAGGACAAACAAGAATATTATAAAACTAACAACTGTTTATCTGCACGCCTTGTTCTGTATACGGCAGTTGTTGGTTTTTCATATAAAAATTCAGTAGCATAATATAAATTTATGGTACACACATTATCGAGTATAGAGAGGCTTATTGTTTATGGCTTTATGAATATAAAAAATTAAAAAAATATAACCGAACGATCAACTATGATATCATTTTATTGTCATAATTGATGATCGCGATCACTTTACAATATTCAAAACAACAATATGCATGCATCTCAAGCTTTATCTTTGGCTTTACATACACACAATGAACGTTGTTATGAAAAATGTCTTTAGATCACAACAACAACCACAACACGAAAAATAAATTTAATTAATTTAAATTAATTTAAATTATGTATGCGTCTGGAAAATATTTATGTATTTTTATTGAAATGAAAAGTTTTTTGTTTTATTTATGATGTTTTGCTGTAGTAATTTTATGTCGCTGAACTTCATAATACCATCGTGATCAACATCGGTTGATTGTTTGTTGTTGGTATTTAATTGAGATGCATTTTAATTTATAAAACGAATACGATATGTTTACATACAGGGTGGTCAAAAATCCCGCGAGGTGTTTCTTTTTATTGTATTCGTTGAACGGTTTGGGACTTCCTTTTGTGTTGGGTGGCTTGGAATATGGCTTCATGTTACACAATTCTAATTTTTATACCACAACGTTGTGTCAAATGACTTTTGGGTCACGTTGTATATTACAATTATATAGTATAGATCTGGGGTGCTGAGGGAGGTTTGTTTTGTATATTAAAACGTACGATTGTAAAATAATTTTTTTGTTGATATGAAATATTTTGTTTGTGATTTATTGTCTACAAATTTTTGTATGTGTACGATGCGCGATTTTGAGGTCAATGGATCGTTCGTAATGTTTTTAAACGAGTTAGATTTTGGTTTAATTTGATAATAAGATTACGTCTTAATAGAGGTCAAGTCGTTCAGATTTTGTCCATGTAAATTTAAATTTGCGTATCTAGCTAACTCTTACCGAGAATAACAACAATGAACTCAGCCAACCGAATCATATATAAAGCGATCGCCGGGTGTTGGAATTGGTGTATAATTCCACAGTTCAGTAACTTAAGTAATGCAGGTTTGCAATATCGGTCAATTCTTTAGTATTGGCATACTGGCATTTTAAATTAACATTTGGATGCTACAAATGGTCTACCAATTTATTTTTTTCTCACCAAGTTAATTAAAAAAATGGAAAATATTGCTCATCGTGCTATGATTAAATTACTTTTAAATTAAAATATTAGTTCTACGGATATCGAAAGTCGAATGGAAAATGTTTACGAAGAATCTCTAGTTCTTTTTATAATATAACGAAGTGGGTCTATCAGAGTCACAGGAAGATGACATCTCAGCGGAAGACTGGCAGACGCTGTTACTAACGAAATAGTAATTTTAACCTAGGCTCTTATATTGGAAGACAGACAAACCACCAAAAAATTAAGCATGATTTTAAATAAATGAATTGACAGTGTTAGCACCATTTTACACAATCATCTTCAGCTGTCAAAAGTTAGAGCAAGATGGATTGTCAAAGTGTTGTTTAGGGAACATCTAAAATATCGAGTGGAAACTTCAAGGATAATTTTAGAAATGAGTGAAGACCGTTAAATTTATAAACCAGATAGTCACCGCTGATGAAACGTGGATTTATCACTATTATCCAGATCGAAACAGGGGTCTATGCAATGGATAGTGCGGGAAAAGCCACCATCGACAAAATTTAATGTTCAACTATCTGCGGGTAAAAAAATGGTAATATTTTTTTGGATGGTGTTGGAATGATTGACTAATTGCCTCATAAAACCACAATAACAGGGGCTTATTATGCAAAGCTTTTGCATAAAATTAATGCTGTCAGGGAAAAACCAAACCAGGTGAAATCAACCAAAAAATATTGCTTTTACATGATAACGCAGCAGTAAAACGGCAAATATTGAAAAACAAGCAATATGAGATTGTGGGTTCCATAGAATACTGCATCCACCTTACAGCAAAGATACCATCTAAGATTTTCAAAAGACAGTGAAATATGGACAGTGGGATGTAGAGATTATATTGAAAAAAAATTGAATAAAATTTACCGTTAGTTCATATAGATTTTCCGAACTTATTGAACTCTCCTCGCGTATACAGAGTGTTTCATTTAAAGCGAAATACCTCGAACAACTTCCAAAATATTTAATTTTGCGAAAAACCTATCAAACCAATTAAATTTTATAGGATGGGTAATTTGTTCCTTTCAGATCTAGAGGTGTGTTAGTTAGTTATCATTTGAAAGGTATTTAAATTCTGCGTACAACGATGTGAAACGAGTTCAGTTGCACACCGACGTCCAACAACAATTCCACTTACATCAAAGAATAAAGATTCTTTGCAACGCGAGTACAAATCATATGTCATACATCTGTTTGAAACTTAGTTTGTATATTTTAGTTCTTTATTGGTTCAGCGAGTTGAAAGCAAATACAACCACATGTGGGTTCGCAATTCAATCAGCGACTGCTCCTGATGAAAGTCTCAAACGTAACAGAAATTTAAAGGAAATAATACTGAACGACAGACATAATTCCAGATTTATACCAAACTGCTTCCTGATAGGTTTGACATTTACTTGAGTCTGCCGTAGGCTTTTCAGATGATCATTTTTATGCTGGGAACGAACAACATTTTACAAACGTCAGTTACTTTAATTTTTACCAATGGTATAGAAAATGGAACTCTTGCTTCAGAAGCTAATAAACATCCTAGAACTAGTCTATCTAAAGGATAATCATCTCAAATATAACAGAGTTATCCCTACCTAAGCAATATTCAGCTTAAACCTGTCATTTACTATAAGGAATCAAAACACTCGACTATATTACTACTTACCCTCATGATCCTTTTAGTGAATAATTAGAGAGATATTTGTAATTCATTAAAGGGCGTACGATTCCATTCCACTTCATCTGATGAGCTATTTATGATGGCTTCGGGTTAGTCTCGAACTGGTAATAAAAACAAACGAGAACATAACGATTTGGACGTTTGCTTGATAATAGTTTTTGAAGAATAGGAAAGATAGTCGTTTGACTTCGGGTATAGCTTCCTTCATGAAGAAATAGGAGTAGTGAGACGATTTCTATAATCTGGCGTTGTTTTATTTCTATAGTTCAATGGCATAAAACAGCTCCTGTGATAATAAAGTATTCAATTTGTTAACTGTTGGAACACGTAAAACAATGTACCTTCTGCTGAGATTAAATTTGCATCATGCTCATTTAATTTTGCAATAACAAACTTTAAGGGTCCAAGAGCACTTGAAACTTCGATTATAATTACAATTTGATTGTTGGAAATTTGTTCCACGCCAAGTTTATTTATATGCAGAATTTATATGCGGATATAGATTCAACGGGTTCAAACGGGTTGACGTTTGCCCAAAAGGACCTTTAATACCTCTTCCAGTATTTCTAGTATTCAACATTTCAGCCCAAATTGCCCACAATAAGTTTCCGTCATCATCGACCTCATCTGCATCACTAAAACTGACGAAATTATCATCGCTCTCTTCGTGAAGATTCTCTGTTTCGGATGGTGTGGTTGTAGCATAGGTGGCGTTCAACATTAAAGACTCCTTCATATTTCGTTCCTACCATCACGAAAATTGAAAATTAAAATTGATGTTACTCGAGCACTCGATCAAAATACCCGGGTAATCGTAGTGAACATTTCTTAAAATTACCCGGGTACTCGGATAATCGTTACTCGATATTGAAAATTCTAGTCAGCTAGCGATGGGAGTATCAATCTTTGTTCTGCGTCTTTTGGAGACACAGCAACTTCTTGAGCAATTTAATGAGCACGTGCTTACTACTGCGACTGTATTTGATTATCTGGTTCGCTAAATCTACAGGATAGTAAAATGTTTAAATGTCCTTTAACTAGAATGACTATTAAACAACGCCCCTCGCAGTTCACCTCATAGCTAAATCACGTTAGTAGTATCAATCATGATACGAGAAGGCATGTCATTGGACTGAGACACATTAGTTAGTATAGTGAGTACAAGGTTTTGTATTTTTTTTTTATTCTATTTACCGTCAAACACTCGAAAGATCAAAGAAAGTTATAGAACCATCACCGAGTGACCTCATCAATGATGCGGTGGCAGATGCAGCCACCGCAAAGTTTTTTCCAAGAAACGAATAGACAATATTTTTATTGAGACTAGGCGGCGTAGGTTTTCCACTTTTATCTCCAGAGGCATCTCGAAAAGATATTTCAAATGGTAAAAAATGTACATAACTACCGGCTTCGATCAGAATTAGCAGAACCATCCGAATTGTCGCTGAGCATGCACACCTGATAAGTTGTCACTGCACAATGTTTCCCGGTATACTGTACTCGGGGTAACCTTACTCGCTCCGGTTGCAAAAACAGACCTAATATTCTTCAATTAAAGTTTCTTCGACTAGCTGCCTTGGCAAACTGAGTTGGCATAAACCAAGGCAGTAACAATAACCAATCTGCAGTAGGAGATCTGAAACCGAATAGTTAGAATCGTAAGCGGTTGAAAGCCGGACCAGCGGAAATAAAGCGACTTGGGCTCTCCGCATTTTCGAGGCTGTCCTCGATAGGTAGAGGGTACAAGCCCGGTTTGCTTTCATTAGTTACGAACATAGTTGTTAACAGTTGTCTTACATACGACAACCAGCGCAGACAAAGAACTCGGCGAGTTCATTGTCCTCGATGATACAAAGCGAATTTCGATTTTTCAAAAGTAACTCGAATGCCTGTTTGTTGAAATCATCGGAAAACATTAATTTTCTAGGAGGATAGAGCCCAGAATAAGAATTGCTAAAATTAAGCTCAAGTAACATTTCATAATTGCAAGGTGCAAGGTGTTCCATAATTGCAATTTCAGGTGTCGATAAATCGTATTAATGAAAGATTGGTGTTGATGTTTTGGTTTAAGTAAGTGTGCACAATAAAGTTCTTGTTATCGATCGTTCAGGCTTGGAACAGTTTAAACAAATAGTTCTGGATAAAAGGAAAGCCAAGCTGAATATCAGTGGCAAAATCAGGACCACCGGCGTTTTATGGTGCAAAGCTTTCTTTCAACAATCTCGAATTCGACAATGGAGAATAATGACAACGACCGCGATAACTATTAATCCAGTAAATATAAAAGCCCCGGTGCAGCCGCCTGAGCCAATTTCCGTTAGAGAAAGAGTTCAATCCATATATAGTGTAATCAAGAAGCTTTACTTAACGCCTAACTAGACTTGTCACTCTCAATATCGATTTTTTCGACGATGAAGGTCTATCAAACAAAGAACAAAGACCCTAATTTTTTGCTATCTAAACTATAACCTAAATAAAATTATCGCCACCATACACGAGTAAAATATAACGTTGTTTTTTGCATTAGCATAAAGTACCCACACATTTAACAATAAAAATACGAAAACACAAAACTCTAGAACCGTATAGTCAAATACGTACTCGTTTATGTAGAATAGCAACGAAATTACCATAATACCATCACACACAGTACTAAAAGCAGAATAATTCCGCGCCGTGTTATCACTGCGAATGAATATTCATTTCGATTTTCCAATTGTTGTATTATAATTCAAACGTACTGTTTAGAGTACTCCTCGTACACTACACACTGGTTATATGTAGAAATAAGCAGACACAATAATGTCACGTCTGCACAACAGACAAAAATTTTATGGTACCCATATACATTTCAAATATAGACTGTATAGACTGATTGCTGTTCCGCACTTAAATCTCTATATCCCCATATCAACTTGCATAAGCGGAATACTCTCGTGTATTTAAAGATACTTTAAAATTCATCTCTATATCAACTTACGTGTCTCTTATGTACATCATTGTATTATGGTTTTGTTGGTTACGATGATGATGATACACAAAAAGTTAAATAGGACTCACAATAAAATCCAATCGAGAGTAGGAAGAACCCAAATTTAAATTAAAAAATTTTACTTACTGCTACTTTCGAAGGGAGATCCGTATCCGATATAGAAATATTATTAAGGGGCGACGAAATATGCGGTATTCAGATCATCTCGCATCAAGGGAACATTTATATTTTATTATTGTTGCAAAATTTATATAAAAGTGAAATGCATCTGCTCTCGCTCGGATAAATGTTAAACAGGAATAAAATGCAATGTATACATTAATTTTTATTGTTTATGTAATCCTTTTTAAAAATAACAACCGCCCATATATAAATTACATATATATGAGTACGGTTGCGTCCCCGGTTCAATCGAAGTTAAACACGAATGATAACCAATTTGGAGATTACTGCGCTCGTTGCACTTTAATCAATTTGATTGATGCAGTTTGAATTGTTCAGTTGGAAATGTAATTGCTACATCTGTTCTTATTTTATGTTATTGTTCCTTTATAAATATGTTGGTATCTTGTTATTGTTGTGTCTTATGTTTCGTGGCTTTTACATTTGATATCGGCTTGATGGGTTAATGGATTCCAATTAAAAGATTAACGCAGTGACAACATATTGAATTTGTTAAGTAATTTTTTATACTTACGAGTATATACAGAAGAGTAATCGAAAGGGAAACTTGTTGATTTCGAAACTCGCCTCGAAACTAATTATATACGAGTATATGGAATGTCATATAAGATTAAAAGCGAAAGTTTATGTTTCTAATTTGAAAATTAATAAATGGTTTTTATCATTTCTGTTAACTGTCCAAATTAATTTTAAGGGAAGTACTTATATTGTGTTTTAATCCCAAAACAGATATCAAACGATTTTTCATCTGTTAGATGAAATTTGATAGTGGGCCGCGTAGAGTGAATTGTCAAAGCAAATTATAAATCTGATTAGAAGAGGGCGAAACATAGACATGTTACAGCACGGGACAGCTTGTTGTATTTTAAATTACAAATGGGCATCAATTTAGTTGGAGTATTTCTTGATTAAATGGTACGTAGGTAATTAGTTATCCCGCGATTCTATCCCAGAAAAATAAAATCATCAGGTAACACTAATCAATAAAAAACACTTGCTCCTATGTGAAGTTAGTCCAGTCCAGAATTCATTAGAAATAAAGTTAAATTCAAAAATTAAATTCGTTAAAAATCATATAAATTTTGCTTTTAAATTTTGCGAATTTAAGTCGTGCAACCATTGCATATAGAACTCATATTTGAACTAAAATTACATTTAAATTTAGCATGTTAAAAGTGTCAATTCGTTGGATTAAGGCTATGTAGTTTAGAGATGGTCACACTCATGCCTTACTTTTAGTAAAATGAGACCTAAATCGTTCTCTGGCAACTTTGCGAAATTGGGCTCTGGGCTAGATATGTCCATACTCTATCGCAAAGTGGCCACGAAACGATTTTGCTCTAATTTTACTAAAAGTAAGACATGGGTGTGATCATCTCTAAACTACATAGCCTTATTCCAACAATTTTATATTTTTAACGTACCAAATTTAAATGAAATTTTAGTAGAAATACGAGTTATATGGATATATCTGGCCCTGAGCCCAATTTCGTAAAGTTGCCACGAAACGGGTTTTCTCTAATTTCACTAAAAGTAAGGCATGAGTACCATCACGAAACTACTTAGCCTTAATGCAATACATTTTTACTTTTAACGTGCCAAATTTAAATGTAATTTTACTTCAAATACGAGTTCTACAGGTATTACGGTTGCACGGCTAAAATTTGACAAATTTAAAAGGAAAGAATTAAATTTTTGTATATAACGCCATTTCTAATAAATTCCGGACTAGAATTAGAACTTAGAATCTGTGTAACCAAATTCTGGGCCGGGCTAAGTTCACATAAGATCAAGTGGGTTTTTATTAAATATAGGGTGGGCCATCTGTTGGCCCTTTTTTAATCGATGAATTTTACTACTTAATGTTGTCTGTTCTAAAAAATTATTTGACATACGAAAAGTCAAAAATATGCCATTTACCATCATGGAGTCGCTAACAACACAACAACGCATATTGTTTGTCCAAATTTATTGTGGATACAATCGTTAAAAAAACAACATTTCGTAAATAACGTAAGAGTTTTGGTCGATATGGACGCCCTACTGAGCGTGCAATTTACAAAATTATTGATCGTTTTGAAGTGGTTCAGTGGAAGGTCGTAGACCGTATCAACACGTTCATCCGGTCCGTACTGACGAACCATTTAAACTGTCGTCGTTTTTTTCAGGTTTTTCATCTAAAACCCTCTTTAGCGATGAAGCTCATTTTCATCTTAATGGGTACGTCTATAAGGAAAATTGTCGAATTTGGGGAGCGGAGAATCCTCATGTTATATACGAAGCAGAAGTTCGTCCTTCAAGAGTCACTGTATGGTGTGGTTTATGGGCAGGTGGCTTCATTGGGCCGTTTTTCTTTGAAAACGAACAGGAAAATGTCCTTACGGTAAATGGGTAACGTTATCGTAACATGTTAACTGGGTTTTTGTGGCCTAAATTGAATGAATTGCATGTCAACGAACTTGGATTTCAACAAGCCACGCAAGTCGTGCAACAAACCATTTATTGTCAACAAAATTTTCTAATCGCATAGTTTGAAGAAATTGTGAAGTTCCTTGGTCACCAAGAAGCTCGGATTTAACACCATTTGATTATTTTTTGTGGGGTTATTTGAAAGGTAAGGTGTATGCTAATCATCCACAAGCAATTCAACAACTTAAAATCAACATTCAAACTGAAATTATGAGGTCATTGGTCCGCTTTTATTGGAAAAAGTCATGAGGAATTTTGTTGCTGGGTTGCAGCCGTGGTGGCCAAATGAACGATATTGTTTTTCATACATAAATTACATGACACCACCTTTCCTCATCAATAAAACATTTTGACTTTTCATCCCAAAATGTGTGTTTTGTTTACAAATGAAAAAAGGACTAACAAATGGCCCACTATTGGATAGAATAGTGAAACAACTTCATATACGTGCTGACGTCTAACAATTATTCACCATTAGCCAGCTCTCAACGTTTCCATTTTTACATATGAAACTAGCTTTATTAGAATACATTTTTTCATGATATGATCCTTAAACGTTTTCATGGGAAACAACTGGATAAATGTCAAGATCACAAAATAGAGATACGAAGCCTAGAAAACAAATATAACAGAATTCCGATAAAAAGTAAATGCCTGAAATTATAGAAAAATATTAGGAATATTACATCGCATCGTTTACCATTGAATGGTTTAATACAATGGTAAACACCTAACACAAAAAAGAAATGTTAGTCCAGTTCCGAGATATAAGAAAATGAAAATTTCAATAAATTATATTTTTATCTAAAGGCAGCAAAAATTTGTGCTGAAAAATTTTCCAAAAAATTCATTAACCAAATCAGAAAAATCAAATACACTTTAACAAGATACTATATTGAAAATGTGTCTAACGGTCAGGTGTAATGTGATGGTATTAAACCATGAAAAACATTTAATTTTGGTTTTTCTATAATACAACGTATTTCTGATTACATACTCCGATTAGGATTATTCATTGCAACCCGAAAAACATAGTGGTTGAAATTGTGCTTATCTAACTTTGGCCCAATTTTACAGAAAAAATTAGATGCAATTTTCAGTTAGATGTACTTTTCCCGGTATTTAATAAAACACAAGCAAAATCGGACAAGTGGTGCAGTGGCTAAAGCTTCATCACTTGGATCGGGAGATACTGGGTTCGAATCGCACCCAGACGCTGGATGCAAAGCGGTTTTTGATCATCGATTACGATCGGTGATGTTAATAAACACAACTAAGACTCAGGTTGACATGGAGCTTACAATGTGCAAGTGATATACTGTAATTATGTGAATGGGTGGTGTGTGCGTGAATAAAAAGTAGGGTATTAATTGACCTTCAAAGGACATTAAATCCACTGGACAATTAATACTTTCTTTTTTATAAAAAAAGAAAAAAATATAGTTATTAAAATACCCAAAGCCGTATTCTTTTCGTCACTTTAATCAGAACACCCGCACAAACATCAAACAAAGTCAACTCTGATAAATATTGGAGCAAACATCTAAGTTATGTTATTTAGTTGTACTATTAAACCACAGATGGAACTATATTATGATTCAAAATTTATTCAATTAAACTAAAACAAAGTTGTAATAATAGATGTATTTTTATTGCCTATCTGAAGCATGCTATTAAGAGTTATTTACAGAATTTCAAAGCCATAAAAAAATTTGACATTGCGGCCATTACATTTAGTTTGACATGACCTTTGAACAAACTTTTAGTTCGCTGCGGTTTCAATGATTTAAGAAAGAAAACATTTCCTTTTTGAAATTTCCCAGCAAATAGCAATGTGCATCCGATAGCCGCTCCGCATATATAGGTGGAGCTAACTAGTTTATCGTCAAAATATTATTAGGGGCATTCTTTTCTAAAAAACAACCATTATATTATTACAACTTTGTTTCGGTTCAGTCGAATAAATTTTGAATCATGAAAGCCTTGAAATGTGAATATGAACAACTAGTAAAGTTCCATCTGTATTTCAAAAACATAACTGAAACAGCTTCTTACTCCAAGTATTATCAGAGTTAACTTTATTTGATTTTTATGTGGTGCTCTGAACAAAGTAACGATAAGAATACGACACGGCTATTGTTTGAGTTTTTAATAATTTATATTTATCTCGCTTATGTTTTTTATTAGTTTTAAAATATGTCTTGGTCTGAATTAATGGCTATTTAAATAAATTTAATTAAATGTTGAGGTTGAAAGAAAATACAACTTAATTGTTATCTTAATTTGCAACCAGCACAAAACAATTGATTAATGAAATAAATTGTTGTTAACCAAATTACTGTTTGGTCCAAGTCTTTTCACACGATACCTAATAATATCTCTGTTTCCAGCACCAAAGTGGTAGTTTTGAGCACTAAGATGATTCAACTAAATGTGTCACATTCTTCAACACCTTTTTAGCGCCAGAACGGCGGATTTTTGAAGTAAAGTGGTATTGTCAAATTTTTTGCATGAAACGATAGCACATTATAGTAAGGGAATATAAAAAAACTGCAATAGGGGTTTAACCCGTGGTTTAGTTTTCGTTTCGTTCGTATATACAGGTCTTCAGAGCTTTTCAATAATATATACGAGGTCCAGCCATCAGGGAATGTAATCATTTCATTGCCGATAGGATCGTTTACTCGAACTGGATTTATATTAAATAAACCGTTCGCTTTGACAATAGAATAATTTTCGAAAAAAATATATCAAATTGCTCTAGCCATTTTCGAAATATCATCGCTAGAGAAGACATTCCAATGGATGAACGTTTTTTAACATTTTCGGCTTCAGGAACTCCCAAAACGCCAAGAAAAGTGATTTTGGACTTGAGTCATTTAGGTCATTTTTAATAAGGTTTCAATAACTTGTCGCTACACACCGAAGTTAACGTTGTTCTAAAAATCACCGATCTTCACTCTTTTGGCCATATTATATATTTTTTTATGTAATTTTAAATGTTTTATAAGTATTTAAATATCCATAAAATCCCTAATAGTGTGGTAGTAGACATTCGCTTTTACTGGGGGATCACAAAATAAAACTACAGAATTAGTTTTTATCAATTATGATTTTATTCTTTTTGGAAAAAACTAAATCTAGCAGCCATTGCTTTCTCCAATTTCTCCTAAAATAAATATTTTTTTATCAATGAGTGCTTGGTGCCTGCCCTGAAATGTCAAGTTCAGTAGTTTCTCTAACATTTTAGTTCGAAATTCATAGAAATCAATCATCTTTTTGGTTCAATGGAATTGAGCCCATTTTGCATTAGCATAAATTCAGTCACTATATTTCTTAGCAAGCAGTGAATGTGATCAAATGTGATGATGTATTGAACTTTTAACCTATAAAATTTGCGCTTGCGGTTTCTAGTTACTACGCTGATTACACATTTTCATCGGATATGTTCATTTCAATCCGAATAATATAGAAAGCGTCTGAGTACCCGAGTAAAATTTTGAAAATTACAATTACTTGCTCCGCTTTTTTGCCTTTCAAGAATATCCAATTGGGCTTCCTTAAGTAAAGGCTTAGTAGGCTTCCTTTAGTAAATTTGGTTTCAAGAGGATGCGAAATATCATTTTTCAATTCGAAAATTTCCCTGGTGCAGTTACACACATGATTTAATTAGCAGTTATCACAATTTTGGAACTATGCACGGAGAAAAAAGTAATCTTTGAATAGTGGCCGAGCGTGTTACGAAGAATTCGTCGTGTGAGTGACTTTCAAAATTCGATCGCCAATTACGCGCTACAGGCATTTGGAATCAAAATGCAGAAATCAAATTATGATAATGCTTGTTTGATACAAATACAACAGATTGCCATTTGGAATGGAAGATTGGGAAAAATCTTACTCATAACAACACAATTTTACACTATTTTACATACAACGTTACAAGCAAAGCAAATTTGACACCAAAACAGAACTGTCATACAGAAGTATCATAACACTCAGAGACAGCGCCCTTGTAGTAAACAGAACCCACCCAGTTTAGACTATAAATATCGCGATTTAACCTAATCAACATGGGATGAGTCTCAGAGACTCATTTTAAGTTTATGGTATCTTATAAAAAACTGCTTAAATTTATTCTTTTGCAAATTAAGTTGCAAATTGCAATTAAAAAATTTACCAAATAATTAATAGCAAGATCAGAAAACACTATTCTAAACAGACTAACAAGAACGCATGTGATGAGTCTTAGAGAATCATCTTATGCGTTAATGTAAGTAAAATGAGCTATGTTGATTAGGGTTAAGTTGAACAAAGGACGGAATGTATTTTTGGAATGAAAAGTACTTGGTTCATTTGCTAAATGAGGTTTAATAAAAACATTTGTCAAAGAAGCCCGGAAAGAAATTTGCAGTCGAACTGATACTGCACATTTTACTAAAAAAGATGTAAGCTGGTCATTGAATTGGTTTTCGTTATGTACTTATCGAATTTCAGGATAATAAGTCATCCTTGAAAAATGGTTGCGGTACAATATTGAGTCAGAATTTGCTATTTTAGTTTCAGTAGTGATTTGGGTTTAGCTTAAATTTAAATAGGTCGAACTGTGAAATTAAAACAAAATTTTATCTAAAACACAGTATAACAATAATTTTAACTCTTTTTCTTTAGGGCGAATTTTCTTAGGCTCCTTCTGCCCTAGTATCCTGGTGGTTTTATTACCTTTTCGACGCCAACAAATTTACTAACTAGCAGAGAGCCCGCGACACGATTGCCTATGCGATTACGTTGTTTGCACACACCTAAATACAATCATGATCACAGATATTCATACGTTACTTTTAATGGTAAATTGCCTAATCACCGGTATCGCACAATCATAAAAATACGTAAACTTCTCCAGTATTTAAAATATTCTCGAGTACTAATGGAAAGTTAATGTTTAGTCTCTTGTCTTATAATATCTTTTAGTCAAAGGCTTGATTATTATGTACATCTCTCTTGACGTCATGTTAATATGGTTAATCTATTAACCTTTTAAGTAAGACAAAGCAGGAATTTAATCCCAAGGTGGTTAAAATCTAATACACAGTGCTAACGATCTACCATTTAATGTTTACCGTACACCATGTACTCTACTTAGATTCGAACGTGTTAATCGCTTTAAATCGTTTATTTTCGAACACTTTACAACTATTTATGTTTTTGGTACGTGTTACAAATACACGCACAAAAGAAATTCTGAGACCGAACAAGAAATACTCTAAGAAATCGTTCTTAAATAAATAAATAGAATAATTAGAATTTTATATTTTTATTATTTAATTTTGTTGTTGCTCTTAGTTCTTTAAAAATAAATAATATTTTGTTGTGGTATAGCGCAGCTCCGTATATTTTTCTTGAGAAAGAATTTCTTTTTACCACTAAATCCATTCCATTGTTTGTTGTTACAGACAGTTTAGGATTTTAAAATGTTTTGTTTGGTTTTGTCTAATTTCGAAAAAATAACAAATCGTAAGTCACAAGTCTTATAATACTGTACTAAGATATTTGTTGTTGTATTTTTAGGGCACTGTCGCTGTTATAACACATCAAGTATTTAATGAAGATATTGCGATTTGTTTAATAAATATTAGCTGAGTGATTAGAATTTAATTATGAATGTGTGAACGAGTGTTGTGCTAGTTTTCCCGCCGATGTTTATGAAAAACAACAAAATCATCGTGCGCGCAATCTGATGACTGATGACTAATCGATATTTTGCTTAGGTTTTTGGTTACACAAACTAATGTGTGATGTGTGGTGTATCGCACGATATCGTATATATTTATAGTAAGACGGCTTGTATATATTTCGATGATGAGACACAATCCCATTAAATATTATTGTTATTTTTCTGTTATCGTATATGCAAAATATTTGCGATGGTTGTCATTTTGTATTGTAGGTGTAACAATATATAGTAGGAACAAACATTATTTTATTGTTATTTTATTCTAAAAGAACATGAGACCAATTGTGGCTTGGTGTATGCTACTATTTTTTATGCAATTTATCTTTATAGACAGGCATAATTTTAAAATTATTGGAATCGTATTCTTATGTGCAGTATAAAATTTTATCAGATATTCAATTTCAACTCCAGCTTATAGTATTTAGCACCAATTACTTTTATAATGCCACTACAGCTCATACCCCGATTTATCGGTGCCTATTAAATGATTTTCCCAACCTTTATTCCTCGAGACTCCTCTTGCTACTTCTGTCGCTTTAAAGTCATCGATCGTCATTGTTGTTGTGGACGTGTGAGAATCTATATCCGATTCACTCTGCGCCGTTCTTATTCTGTACTTTTGGCCCGAATTCGGTATGCTTGGCCAAGTTAAAACCTATTACTGCCCATGCCGGTTTGAGGCGCATACTCGTCTAATATCTTCTTAATATCCACACACCCATACCGCAATTTTTTCTTATGGTTTCAATGTACTTAAGGTTTGATATGAAAAGTACTAGAGATAACCGCATCGAGAATTTACGCTTAAAAGTTAGCTCATTACTCATCTATCACCCAAATCAATCCAGAAGCTCGTTTTTAAATCATCACTATAAGATCCCGATCTTAAGCAATTTTATATTAAACCTAAAGTACATAGAAACCATCAGATCAACTTGCTTAAGATCAGATCTTATAGTCATGATTCCAAAATGAGCTTATGGATGGGTCTAACTTTTAGCTCAAATTATCAATAGAGTTATCTCTAGGATTTCCGCAAATAATTTTTATTTTAACCTTTTTTCATATCAAACCTGAAGTAAATAAGGATAAATTGCTTAATTTCCTATTGCTTAAGTATTTTTAATTTTTAATATCTTTGTGGGCAATACCAATATAATGTAGTGAATATGTTTGTACATTTTATATGTCCTCTGTAGTTTTAAATGATAAGAATAACTCATGTTGTTCCACAACACCATACATTTAAATTGTGTTGTCGCACAGTTTACTTAGAGTGAATAGAGCAAATAAAATCGTAATGTTTATTACTTTCCAACGACATTAATTAACGATGACGATATTAATTAATATTTGTATTAACAACAAAAATATTTCGGTATGTAATTTACGTTTTTCTTGCATTTTCTTTTTTTCGTACCAGCTTCACAAACATGGGAACAACTAGAAACGTATGTCTTCCGTAATAAATTATTCACATTCAATGTTGGCAAATTGCCAACTGGGTTTATTCGACGTTTATAAGGTTCCTGAGAAGAAAGACGGTTTCTTTATACGGTATGTTCAGGAAGGTATAACTGGCACGCAGATACAAAACTCAATTCATGCGACCGTTGTTAATTTAGTATTAAAACAGGAGAATTTAAAACTAATTTTGAAAAATATAATGGCAAGGGTTTTCGTCTTCAGTGGTGTCATGTAAGACATCACTATAATACGAGTAATAGAGTAATTACCATTGCAGTAATTTTATTTTTGGTAATTGTTTTAAAATATTCTTACCAACCTTTATCGATAAGATAGATTTGGTTTTGGTTGGAATTTTCTCTGTTACGCATCTGTGGGACGGTTTAAGTAAAATATTTAGAAATATTTATTCAAAAATGTACAAATGATTTACTTTAGCTCTAGTCTCATTGAAATTACAATGCGGACAATTATTTAAGGATTAACGATAAGGTTATTTATACATAGTGACCTCAGTAAGTAAAGAGAAACTTTGTTTCTTGCATTTATAGGGCAAAAGATACTAAAGCTTACAACACATTTCCAAGATATGCCGATTTACATCCACTTGACTTTGAAGTTAAAATAATGACTAATCAGCTTGAGATGCTGCAAAATTTTAAAATGTTGCACTGTTTGAAGAGAGAATACGTGTTTATTACCACTCCTTTGTTAAAGAAAAAAATCGAAACTTATGCAGGAATTAAAACCATACGACCATCGTGTGCGCCGCAAATTCGTGAATGAGCCGAAACCAATATTGACATCGATGCAAACTTTCCATACAATATTTTCTTCAACAAGCAGAATTGTCGCATATGAAGTGAAAATAATCCACGAGCCTATGCTCAAAAACCATTTCATCCACAAAAAGTTACTATTTGGTGTGTTTTATGAGCCAAAGGAATTATCGGACCATATGTGTTTAAAACAGTGAAAACGTTACATGAAAGGAGACCGGTATAGAGACATGATTTCTAACTTTTTCTATCTCAATTGGATGGTATTGACATCAAAGACATGAGGTTCCAACAGGACGGGGCTACATCCTTCCGCTACTATCCTTCCGTTTTGTTATGTGTAATCAGGCTGTAGGAAGAGGACCGGCACATCTGATCCAGTACTTAGTTTTACAGTCCAATCAATCAATTTACTACTTGAAATTTCTAGGGTTTGGTAGGATTAGGAAAAACGATTTAAAAATAGGCCACGATGAGAAATCCTCGAAATAATCGTATCTCACTATATGACAAAACCTTTTAATTTGCTCGTACAATACATTTTTCGTTTTGTTCAGAGTGAACTTTTATTAATGTCGGTAGTCTGTTTTGCCATATAGACAAACGATAGTGTCGTGGAAACATGGCTTACAAATAAGATTAATAACGAATAATAAAAGGTATGGACGAGTTTGTATTTACTACAAAAATGCCTCAAACTTAAGGCTATTCATTCGTTCAACTATGGTAAAACTGAAGTTTTGATGGTAGAAATGATATTACCATCTATGACTGTACTGATTGTAGTTTGCTACATATACCCCATGCAATCCGATTTAGATGATTTTCAGGAATTCCTATCCTCGCTTATTTTAAATTATAATCATTTTATAATTGATTGCGATATAAAGTGTAATATGCTTGATAAATTCCATAAATGTCATAATTTTTTAAAAGCCAACCATTTAGTTTCGGTCCCGTTCTCACCTACTCATTACCGTATATTGTCCCATAGTTACTTTAGGGTATTGGCGCTAGTCAACGCACTTTGCCTGACATCTCTGACCATGATTTTCTGCCAATTTCTTATAAAGTCAGATCAAAGCGTGTTAAACTGGACTACAGGCTTATCCATGACTATAGTCAGTTAGATTCTGAAAGGATATTGAATTACCGGTATTATATTCATGACAATTGTGTGCCAACTAAGAAAATAGTTAATTGCCAATCGGTTGTCCCATGATTTAATTGTAATATTGCTAAAAGTATGGTTGCGAAGGATCATTCGTATGCAAAGTACAAAGGAATATGCGATATGAGGAACCTAGAATTGTATCGTAAAGAACGCAATAGGGTAACTAGTTTGGTACGGATTTCGAACAAAAATATTTCTTTGAAAATAGTAAATTAACAATGAAACGATTTTTTTTGTGTTTCTACTGACTTTGACCCTTCAATTATCAACACTTATTATTGCAATGTACCCCAATTATCGGTAGTTATTCCATTGCAGGGGATGGAGCGGAAAGGCATGCATACTTCTCCCCTCTTTTGCAGCATAAGTGAGTTAAATGTTTCCAAAGCCGTTTATCTTATTAAATCAAATTCATCTGGTCACGATAAAATAAACTTAAAATTTATAATGAATATTTTACCATATATTGTATCACCTTTGCCATACCTGATTAACAGTTGTATCATGCGTTCTGAAATTCCTGAAATCTGGAAAATGAACACTGTGATTCCGATTGTAAAACAGAAGGGTATCGATTCTTTGGATAATCTTAGACCGCTTAGTTTAGTTTTCATTTTATCTAAAGTATTCGAGTATTTGGATTTCGTAGTAACCACAATACAACGACTATTCATCATCATTTACAGTAACTTTGTAAACCATACATCTCATTTTGAGCTTAAAGCTCATTCATAATGAATTATACAGTTTGTGCTTTTGCCAAATCCTCCCCATCAATATTTTTCTTTTCTTTCCTTTGTATTTTCCTGTATTTCTTATATTCGTTTTTTAATGTTTACCAATGCTGGAAATCTTTTATGTTCAACACACTTGGATTGAATTAGTACTGGCCATTAATCCTCCCAGGCATTTATGTGATATGTAGTTAATTTTCTTATTTTTAGAATAGCTTCCATAAAGCCTCCTCACATTATTGCAAAAAAAACTCGGAAAATTTAAAAAAAAATATAATTTTGCTCGAAAATTTAGAATTAAGAAAAACAAGTACAACCATTCGACAGGAAAGTCTAAGGTTCATAACTACCCTGCTTCATGTTATATACGATCTGGCTTGTCATCTTGACGGAAAAAACTCATTTGTTTTTCTCATACTGTTGGATTACTCCAAAGCATTCGACTCTTTGAACCATGTTTTGTTACTACAGTGTATGTTTTTCTTTAATTTTGACAATAGAGCATTAAAACTTATGTTTAGTTACTTAACAGATAGATATATCAAAAAGTCATTGAAAATGGAAAAGAATCAGTTCCTAAGCGTATACCTGTAGGTGTATTTCAAGGAACTATACTTGTCCCAACTCTATTTTCCCTTTTTATTAATGACTTACCACAAGCGATAAAATACTCCAAATATCACATGTATGCTGATGATTGTGTGAAAATACTAGTGAAAATATATTGGAAACCTTTAAAATATTAATTTGAATCTATCCAATATATTGGCTTGGTCCAAGTCTAATGGAATCTCACTGAACATGACTAAAACGCAAGCAATTCTGGTTTCTAAAAGAAGTTTTCCAGTGATACCCGATATCATTATTGATGGTGTTGAATTTGTATAAATGACAGGTTCGCTTGGGATTCACAAGTTGTTAATGTTTGTGGTAAGATCAATTCTACTTTTTGTGGTTTGAAGCTTCATACAAATATCTGCCCTAAAAATGTTCGAATTTTGTTAGTTAGGTCATTAGTAATTCCCGTGCACTCGAACTATATTGCGAATTTCTTTTTTGAAGATGTGATTCTAGCTCAAGTAACATGCTGCAAGTTACTTTGAATAATACCGTTAGATACGAGTATGTTAATTGACTGAGAAAATTTGACCACATATCAGCAAAGTTTAAAGAGTTTTTGGTTGCACTATAATTCAATTCTTTTACTTTAGGGCGTTATTACTATTATATAAAGTCATTAATACTCGTGTCTCTTCATATTTATATGAGAAAATAAAATTTGGCTCTAATTGAAATGGTAAAATAATACTGACTGTTAATCGTTCAAATATTTACAACAAATCGCCTCTGTTTACCGCTTTTACAATTTGGAATGAGGTTTCGATTGAGATTAGACGTGTGAATCCTTTTACTAAATTTAAAAATTTTTTGTTTGATTTTATTAAAAATACATTTTAATGTATGCTGAATAAATAAATAAATAAACTTGCTAGCACATATACTGGCTTAAAAAAGGCTTTCTTATCATCCGATTCGAGATAATTTTACGAATTTTTAAAAATTTCACCACAATCGACATTCCTTACCAAGAAAAGAAAAGGATAATGTTCCTTGGTGGTAAACAATCTCGACATTGCTACAGGGAGAAAATTTCATGATAAAACTGATGACAGAAAGGCAAACAAATCTGATGGAAACAACTGGGTTATATATTTATTTTGATATCAGCACAGGTAACAAACCAACAATACTATTCAAATTCGAAATAGTATGATCATTGTAAAATATTTTTATTTACCTTGCAGTTTACTGTAGTGCTAACAAATCTACGGCAAGAGAGCTGTAGCATGAAGAAAGAATCACGTAAATTTCTATAGTATTGGTAGTATACAGTAGATTTACAACGTTAGAAAATGAGTGGAAATTATTTAGCATAGAATTGTATAAATTGAAAAGCGATTCAAATTAATTGACTATGAACTATACAATTAACCTTGTTAACAGCGTGCGATTTTATCTCAATCAAAAACGATTTACGCTCAATTAATTCAATAAGCAAAACAATTTTCCCATCAAATTGATTGATTGTTCTTGTACGTAAAATAAATAATTTCTTTGATTTATCAACAAACAAATTTATAAACCATAAGATAAAATTCTACGAGTATTCAACACTTTCGATTTTTTACATGCATGATGAATGTTGCGTAACGTTGAACCCTTTTCTATAATCCCCGCTCGGTGATTTGTTTTATGTGTGTTGTAAACCGCACATATTTGTAAACCGCGATTATTTTGTGGTTATGTCGCGACGCATTAAGATCATGAACTCAACATTTGATATGACATCGGATTATTTATATTACTAGCAGCATAAAATTACATAGAGAGATTTGTGTTTGATTGCAGGTAGTAAATTAATAGAAATTTTTTGTCTTTTTTATTTTCAGGTAAGCAAATTGCAAAAAATTTACTTGGAAGAACAACGATGGAAGAAATGCTCTTTAATAGATCACCCACCGAGTTATACTTTTACTACTGGTAATTATTATGGTGTTCCATTTATGGTACAAATGAGACTCCAATTTATTTAGATTAACACATATAATTCTTAGATTTTCACCCACTGAAGCAAATTATCGGCATATAATAAAGATATCATGCACAGCTTACCGATTTATTTTACGTGAAATTTATATAAACTTTTCATCATGATGTCATATAAATCGAAGCGCTTCCATATACGGGAAGAAGCAACTGTGCATAATAAAAAACTGCACTATAATCAATTAACTTGTGTCGAGCACCTTCCTTTTATGTATTCTTTGATGCGGTTATTAACAAGCAATATGTAAATTGGTTGCAATTTGGGGTTTGGTCGATAAACACATCAAATTTGTGGACACAATTGGTGGTAACTATAAAAATAAGTAGTCAATGACAAAATTTGAATAACTAATTATTTCAATGGCCGGTAAAATTATTGTCTGACTTTTGTTTAACCCCCACAGCCGTATTTTATTAAGTGTTTTTGTTTTCAAAAAGTGCATATTGGAGCATCATTATTATCAAGGATAGCAAGAATATGGTATAAAATAAATGTCACCTGAGTTCTTTAAACTATACTGAAATCGATTTTGTCTTCTAATTTGCATGACTAGCAGTAGGTTAGATGTTTCTTCTAACTTTCTTATAGCTTTACTTTTCTGATCTTAACAACAGGTGACATTATCATCTGCCATGTTCTGAAATGATGTACGTAATTTTATTTTTTGAAGCTTTGGCTTTTAGATTTTCCAGTTTCCTACTTGGTTTGCTTTCTATCGTTTTATGCTGTTACCTGTTATGTTGTTATGTTGATGTTCTTGTTTAATATAAAACCGATGCGGATGCAAGTTATCACAATAAATTACTTTTCTTTAGCAAAGGAAATTGCTTTCTGTATTGTAAACAGATATTTGTCTAATTCAGTAACTTTTTAACCTTGCCATGTTTAACTGAGCCAATTCATCAGTGCTTGTGTTCTGTATAACTACTGTTTCACTCTCCTGACCCTGTTCTATCGAACGAATAGCTCACGTAAATTGAAGTATAGGAATAAGAAAATTTCGCATATCACGTCGAAGATGGGGAAACTTCTTTGTTAATTTTCAAAGAAATTACAAACTGTGAACCCACATTTATCAATTTCGCTTATCGCTAAGTGATTGATATCAGTTTGTGTTCCATGTTTATTACCGATTTAGTTTTTCATTGGAGAGCAATGAATGACATAAAGTAATAAGAAATTGACAAAAGGGACATTATGTTCTCCTCTCTGCCAAGCCTTCTTTACACTCCTAGGAAAATAAGTTAAGTAGATCATATTAATCCTCGGGCAACTTCGCTTTCGAATGCAATATCAACTGCTTCAGAAAATGTTTATCTGTACTAATCAAAATACTGGGAATTAGCCTTAAGAAAGCCTCAAAGAAAGATTATATTAGCCTTAAAGAAATTATAAATCTGTGGGATGTCAGTTGGCTCAATAAAATCTTGACTTGATCCCCAGGCTTTCATGACCGATCAGTCTATTACTATTGCCAAAACTGCTAGCTGACATTTGACCATAGACCATTACATACTATGTTCTGCAATGGAGTTTGTTCTTCTTTGCACGCTACAAATTCATTTATACGGTTTTACTCCAAGTGATTGGTGCAGGAGCAGAATCTTATTTATACTTAAAGCCGGTAAGTGTGACTGTACCAATCCGAGGAGTTTTAATCCAATCAGTCTGATATCGACCTTTTCTTAACTCCCCTCAGTAATATACAGCATGTTTACAGAGTTGGAAAGTCCTGTGAAACGGCGCTTCATAAACTTGTTATCAGAATTGAAAGATGTCTGAGTAATGTTCCAATCTGGAAGGCTTTGAAACTTGACGTCGCCGGAGTAATTAAGATAATTAAATGATTCGAAACCGTCGCTATGATATTGTTGGAAATGAGTTTGCTAATCTTCTAGCCAAAGCTGGTTCACAATTAAAGCTAATGCAGCTGTTGTTTTTGATCAGTTAACAATGGTAAAACAGCAATAAAAACTAAGATTTTGGGTTTATTGGGACAAGAGTGGCTTTCCACTTCTTCTTGTATTTAATTTTCCCTATACCGCTGGGGATCAACTATCCATTGGTTTAAGCTTTTTTAGTTCGCCAGGAGGCAGAGCACATTTCTGCCGAATGGTATCCCACTGCTCACTGAAATGGGAATTTTTTAACGAGGTTCTCTTTTCTTGGCTAAATATGATCAAATTAAGATATTTGTTCAACAATTTTTTGTCAAACGAGTAAATTATATTTTAGGTAACAAGTTTTTATATTTTTTAAATTTAATATTTATAAAAAATTTAAATAAAAAATAACTAATATTTACCTGGTTCCTTTAAGTTAAAGGTATGAGAGTTAAAGTTTTCTCATTGTAGTATTAAATCTGAAAAGTAAAAGAAAATTTGCATCAATAAAAGCCAAAGTGAACCTTAAAAAATAAACTGCAATTAAATTATTTTAAATTGGGTTTTGTATCCTAAATAACTTTAAATTCATTTTTATAATCAAATTTACGGCTTTCGTGATTCTCGTATCAAAACAGAAAAAAATATTATTACATATACCTAAATTGCTGATGTACGTATTGAACTAGCGAATTATAAAATTAGGACAAGAAAACAAAATATTTACATACGTAACTAAAAACAAAAATAAGTTTTCAAATTCTTTTTAATACAATAATTTTCTCGTTACGGTGCATCTGAAATTATTTCAGATTATACAGCGTGAGACACTTACAATGAAAACTTCCTAATTTTTTGCCATTTTTTCAAACACAAGCATTTCTGATACGTTCTTTCATATTTTATGAAGTGGTTGGTTCCTGTAGGTATAAGATCGTGCTAGCCGTAAATTGCCTTATTGTAGTATTATTCATTGCACATATTCACACATACTCTTTCTTGACGTGAAATTAACATCACATAATTCTGGCAAATCGCTGTTTAAAATATTAAATTTTTTTTAGTCATAAATGTTCATCAATAAATTAAGCACCGGTTAGTTTGTTGTGTAGAGGTTCATATTACGACGAATGACTTAGCCGTGGTTGATAAACTATGATTCGTCAGAAAATAAAAGCTTTTGAAAGTAATTGTTGCTCAATTGTTGAGTAATTGGTGTAATTTAATTTCATATGGATTGAACTCGAGAGATGGAGTGACTACACACATCAGTTCAATTTTGGGCGTTAGAGAATGAAAAACTGTTCGGTGCAAGCGCTTTCCTCAACGATACAATTAAAATTGGGAATGGGTGCATACGAATCTAATCGACTGGCCCTTTCCTGGGAAGAAGCGGTATCCATTAGCTTAATTCGCATTATTGTCCACAATCCAGCGAATGGAGTTCACCACTATTCTTCGCAAGATTTGAACGGGTATTCCATAACCAAGGCATTCCGAAGAAAATAATATTTTCGACAAAGAAAAGCGGCCGGCCCACAGAGTTCTGTGGTATGGTGTACAGAGTATGGTATACTATATCCACTATTGCACCTCAAAAGCAGCCCGAAAAGCATTCAGTGTATTTCAATAAATGAGCTCCAACTATTTAGAATACAAGGGCGATATATATATATATATATATCTGCAAAAGCAAGTTGGTTTGAAAATCGAATGCATGTTGATACACCAAAAATAAGGCAGAAGATTACAAAAATTCTTTAGATGTTTATGGACAAATGCTTTAGGCAGGCATTAAAATATTCCTCGCCAAATACCATCAAAAGTTCTTGATTCTTTTCCCAAACAGTTCAACCCCAAATAGGGGTCTCAAACTGATGATAGAGCCCAATGATAGTATGAACAAGACTGTTTTTGTAATAGAATTATAAAAAGTACTAGACCTTGCTAGGTTATATTCCAAAGCGACATAATCGGTTTTTCATGAAGGATTTTTTTTTTAAATTTCTGTAAGCGTAAGCATCAATCAACAATTGAGCAGAAAACTAGCCGTGTTCACTCGCTACTTCAGGAGAGCAGCGTCCTCCTGAGTGTCTAATCTTAAAGGGCTATTACATAAAACTTATCGGGCAAATACCTTTTAAACTTTTTTTTCCCTGAAAAATCATAGAAAATTGAAATCCAATTAGATGAAAAGAGTTTTCGAGGTCGTTTTCGCACGTTCTGTGGTAGTACGGGGTCACAGACGATTTGAGTAGGAATTTAATACTTTCTACAATTACCGTCGTATAATTAATCGTCGGTCGGTTAGGGTAGGGTAAGGTACTCTAGTCAAATTTGTTTTAGAACAAAATATCTTTGTAAAAGTTTGTCAAGTAAAACACTTGAGGCAGCTACGTCAGAAACTTTTTGATTGAGATGTTTTTTGGATATTCGACTAAAATACCTTTGGAAATGTAGAGGTAAAAATTGTCATACAGTGAAATTTTTTTAAATGTTGAAAGTAAAATACCAAATTTATTGGAATTCATTTTAATTTAAAACTACGCACATAGCTTACTTTGATATTATTAATTAGTATTTTATACATATGATTCTTGAGGCAAACAGTGCGAAACCTTTGTGGGTCCCAACCAATTTAATAAAAACAATACTCATTAGCTCTTTTAACTTTTAAATTAACTTTATAGAAAACGTTTATATCCGGCTTGATATTTGTATGCTGGAGTTTTTCTTATAAATTTAGCTTAGAACCTTGACCGAAGTGATATGATTTCAGATTTAATGTTATAGTTTACGAGTCATCATCTGTTACAAATTTATAACTTGCGAGTTTATTGCGCATGTTAATGGTGCAACTACTTGAGCCCAGCGGGTATGCAAAATAATATCAGCACTGTATCGATAAACTATTTCCTTGAATTCACATTCAAATTTAAAAATACGTTTTAGTGGATACGTCAAACAAAACTGTTTATCGAATGAATATGAATTCAAACAAATGAGTCAAAAATTGCGGTGCCCATTCATATGAAGTAAAAAAATATCTAAATCACCACCTAGACAATCAGAGCCTGCGACTCAGGAGAAAAACGAAAATGCTGAGCTACGCAGAAGACTAAGTGAAATAGAAAAAATGACATCACAACTTAGCAATGAAATCGTTAAGTTAAAGAAAGAAAATGAGGAGCTGAAAAGACCAGAATAATTCAAGTTTTGGAAACTCCTCTTACTAGTTATAATGAATGAACAGCACAATTGCCTGTTCTACCGCTGAGTTTCATACAGATGATGAGGAACTTACCAGAGAAACTGATTAGATGCACATACACAAAAAAGACCGAGGAAAAAACGAAGGGAGCATTCACTCTCCTACCATTCGCTTTAATGACATCGGTGTCCACAAACGAGTATAGAGTAGTGGCGCTAAACAATAATATTTGGAAGATAAACACAAGAGTTCCCGATGTATATACAGCTTTAGCCACAAAGCTCACGGAAGACGATAAAGAGTGGTATACCTATGAAGACAAAAATAACTTAGAAATTAAGGTTATTGGCAGAAGTCTTCATCCCACCTGAAAGAAGGAGGATATAATAGAAGACCTCAACATGAAAGAACTGCGAATTGAAGGCTCAATAATTGTCCTTAAACAGGAGAAAATTGTAAATAGTTTAGGAACCAAGATCATTAAAAAATGCTCCTACAATTCTTGTTCACATTCGACAAAAGCAAAAAAATTTAAAATATTTTTAATATCAAAGCAATACTCCATATAAGGGTTAAAATAGAACCATTGAAAAAGAACACGAAGAAATGCCAAGGCTTCAACCTCACCCAAAAATATTGCGGACGAGATATTAGGTATGTAAAATGTGCCGGTAGATACAACGCGAAATACTGTCCAGTTAGCCGAAAGGAACCTGTAAGGTGTATAAACTGTAAAGAACAAGGCCCGGCCAACTATATAGTGGATGCGAAGTAGCGGTACAATTGCAAAAATTAAGAAATAAAACGCGCCAGTTGGAAAGGATTCCAACTACAACTAGAGTGCCACCACAACCATAATCCATAGGACACAGAGTGGAAATCTTACTCGCAAATAACGCAGCAGTTAACGAATGCTGCTAAAGAAAATACACTAGAAAGGATATTTCGAACTATAGAAACGATAAATGCACGCCAACCAAAATAAGGACGGGGTCTATAAGCTATACATAAGCGACTAGATAGACAAGAAGCCACGAATGAGCTTTCATCAATGCTGTACTAATCAAATGAACAGAACACAATAGAATTGTCATTTGGAATGCGAATGGATTACCACAGCATGTTCCAGAGCTAGAAATTCTAATGATCTCAGTATCTCCTCTATTTAATGTCCCACCACGCCATCGGTTTAAAAAGAAAACTACGGTCGACTTTTTAAATCATTACGTTCAAATTTTGTCATAGACGGTGATTTTAATATAAATAATACCTATTGAGGATCTATCTAGACTTACTACCTATAAACGCAAAGAGTTATTTAATGCAGCTCGTGAGAACAATTGTGAATTTCACTCTGGCGATAGACCAACATATTGGCCTACTTGCCTTCTTTGTAACAAAATGTGTTTTAAAGGACTACACGAGCAACGAAAAGAGTGAAGGACTATCATCTGACCACTCAGCTGTGGTGATCATGACTCCGAGTACAACGACAACAAAAAAAAAATTGCCTAGACACTTGCTCCGCAACACAAACATATCATCAATGTTCTGTGCAACAAATTAAAACCCCCAATTTGGTAGGTGTACTTATTAATTTTGCAGTCAAAATTTCATAGATACAGTATATCTAAGTTGCTAATCGAAAAACTTTCAATTGAAGAACGATTAAAGATAAAATGAACATCATAAACATGGGCTTAATTTAGGAATTTCTGCACATTTTAATTTTCATTAACATGTAACAAATTTCAAAATAAAATTAAATCTAAAGCGAAATTACATCAGAAGCATTCTTAGGTGAATAATATTATACAACTAAAATTGTTGGTTGTAGTCCAATTCTCGTCATATTCAAAAGGAAACAAATACCAACTGCCATCATGATCTCTTATCTTTAGTATAATTGAACCCTAGTTCTTTCACTACTTCAAGAGCTATTTTGCAAGCTGAATCTGACACATATTAATTGACCTTCAAAGGACAGTGGTGGACATCAGCGGATGAGCAATTAATACTTTGATATTCTTAAAAAAAATAGTCGTTCACCCGGATTCACGAAAATTCGGAGAACTGAAGCATTGTTGGAAATTGATGAACATTCTAACTAAATTCAATTTTTATGATGATAGTAGATTAGCTGTCTATATTTGTTACAAAACTTTGAACTAAATATAGAACACGATAGATTTTAGCAGCCGCGAGCACTGTTCTGCCTTTTTAAAAGTTATTTGTGGATTTCAATGTCAACTATTTTCTGTTTGTTGAATCTTTTGTAACAACACATTATAGCGATTAGTTGAAATCTCCTCTGAACTGTTAACAAATAATTATACGATTTGCATTATACATAAAGTTGTAGGGATGTCGAGGTATACAGCGGCCACTTCATCAAACACAAACAATACAACAAAGTAACATTAATAATAAATAAGAAGACAAACGATCATGTCAATAACATACATCCAACAAATAATGAGATGCACCTTACTAGTTACCACCTATAAGTTAAACGATGATGATGATATGCATATGACCAGAATAGATATATGTACAACAACCATTATACCAAACTAAATGTATAAATAATTTACACATCGGAAAATACCAAAAGAAAAGCAATTCAGCAACACAACTGAATAAATAAACATTAACTATAATAACTATATGGTATGTATATACACCACTACTGTATGTATGATGATTAACTAACAAAACATACCATCGAGGGAATATACTCGTACATAGTTATATTCTCATATGTACAAATGTTTGTTGTGTCTAAAAAATATTTTCTTACTGAATAAGCGCAAAGAAATGTTTATCAAATTCGCGTCTTATGTAGGCACTCGTAAACACATATCCATACTCGTGTGTGCAGTGTTGTGTTCAGGGAGGCATGGCAGAAAAATAAAAACAATCACCATTAAATAATAACAATTGTATTATTACCATTATTAATATTCACTAGTACTATTACTATTATTATTTATTGCTTTATTCTTTCATTCGCGTTTAAGACATTACGAGTAGAATTATGTAAAAAATACAAATTTTTCAACGATTATTCACTCAACTCAAAATTTTATAAGAATTTTATTTTTGTTACTACTTTTAAGATCCTTTGAAGAGTGACGTTATGCCGAGGGTAAATATGTGCTTGGAATATGTATGTAATATGTATATGCATATGTGTACAATTTCTGGATACATTCCAAATATGTATATACGACTTTGTACTTTATAGAATTCTTGAAAGTGTTCTTGAACGTTTTTTTCCATATTGCGCTACTTAGAAATATACTCGTTTAATATGCGGTGACAGAATGTCTGCCAGAAGTAAGACGTATGCACTTCTAATATATTATTTAGATGTATACGATAAATGTGTCAATATAAGATTTAGTCAACAACAACAACCTACTCGCTATTTAACACCCGCGATATCTATCTATCAAACAATCTATCAATTATTTTTGTTTTTATATAAATTATACATGTAACGGTTGTTACTCACGGTCGGCATGCAAATGCTTAGCATTACTTTTTTTTATTTGGTAATGGGGTTTTAATAAAACTTTCATTGAAAATTTAAATTTAATTCCTCAAAAATGTACTGTGATTAAAGGTGCTTATATCTGATTCAAATTAAATTTCAATCACCAGAATATGTTTAGTAAGACGTTTAACTTTGGCAATTTTACAATAACAATGCTATACATTTCATTCAAACCAGAATAGTTTTATTCCAAGTTTTTGTAAGAATAGGAATAAAATTATTCTACACGAAGTTGTCCTATTGACCACTAGAGCAACTTTTTTAAAATTACAATTTTATGGTTTGGCATCTTGACAAGAAAAGTCAATTTTGAATTTGTCAACAATAATTTTTATTTTTTCTGCACAAGAAATCAAATTAAATAATACAAGAAAGGACTTCAACGATACATTAAACTTAAAAATGAGAATTATCTACGTCGAAAACTTATTTTTTATGTTTTTCATAATTATTTGTTATGACGTAAAAAGTAATCGCATACTTTGTTTATTTGTATTAAAAGTTTTGTACCAACCGATAAAAGTAAACAAAAACCGCTCGGCTCATACTTTGGACACAAATTTTAATTCTATTCGAATAGGAATAATATTTCCCAAAGTAAGACTGCATAGGCCTACAAACAAATTTTAAAGTGGATGATTTTTTGCAGCAATAATTTTATGAGCGGCTCGTGTTGTATACTCTAACTAACCCAAACGAAAAAACAAACAAAAAATGTAGAGCCAGAATGTTGCGTATTTACGCAATTAGTATGAAAATTAATTTTCCCAAGAAATAAAAGCTTACAAAATGTGGAGAATTTGTTTCAGTACCTACTAGATTTTTAAATTTAATTTTTTGGTTTTGCTATCCGTTTCGATCAAGCATCCAATATAAAATAAAAATATTTTTACACATGTGTGGAAAGGCTAAATGTGAGTTATTTTGACACCAGGCTGACTCGATTTAATCCAAAAATTTCTTAGTTTAGAGTTGGCCTCAAAAAACTGAAGGTTATTAAAATTAAACAATTTCTTGGAACAGGATTGGTAATTGAATGGTAGTGATTTATGCAGAGTACCTTCGAGGGGACTAAACCCTTCCTTTTAAGACAATGCATTTTTTAATTGATTCTGATAATCCAGTTCCTATCGAGACAGAATAATAGTTTATCGGCAAGAGCATTTTCTAGACAGTATTTTGGAGAAATATATTTTATGTTGTTAAAATTTAAAGGATTAACTGAATTTGAATTAAGATAAACAGATTAAGATGAAATAAAAATTAAATATTTCATTCTACGTACCTCTCTAGAGGCTATCTTGATATATTGGAAATTTGGTTTTTAGAATGTATGATTTATTTCTGTTTAGATTTTCTGACTTCAAGTGGCATTTCTAAGGGTCTACAAATCTCACTCTTTTCCCTATTCAATATGTTCACTTACGGGTTTTTACCTTCTTTTACATAGTAAGTACGTATATAATAGTCAGGAAAATTTGATCTCGAGTGTTTTGCAGATTTACCATTCGCTAAATCGCCAAACTAAAAAAGCGGTTTTTAATAAAATATTTGTTTGTAGGTGTGTGTGTGCGTGCGTCTGTTGTATCGTGCAGACTAAATGTCTGTAGTTCTCTACAAGCCTGTATCTGGTTGAAAAGTATATCATTTACTAGAAAAACAATTAGGAACTAAAATAGGATCTAAAATATTCTAAATTAATTTTGCAAGAATGACGTTTTCCAAAATTTAAACGGAAATGACGATTTTTGAAAAAAAAAACACTGATGTTTAACAAAAATTTGACCTCGCACAGCCTAGACGGATTGATTAATCGGGATGAAACTTCATACTTAAACTTTTTCCACAAATTGGGACATCCCAGTGATTTTTGGCTGGAAGCGGCAGCATCCATAGAAGCTTTCTCATTTTTTGTAAATATTTTGAAAACTATAGAATGCACGAGAAAACATTTAAAAACAAAAAGATTGTAAATTAAATTTCAAACTAAATTAGTTCGGATCACTTTTTAAATTTTACCGGAAATTATGAGTTTTGATAAAAAAAACGTTATTTCATCAAAAATCGGCATCTCTACAATCCAAGCGAACTATTTGGATTGAAACTACTTAAACCTTTTCCGTTAATTGAAAGGCCCTTGCGAAATTTGATGGAAATCTGTGTACCGGAAGTGGAGCTTCCATATAGCTTTTTCAATTTTTGCAATGAGGTTGAAAAGTTTGCCATTTACAAAAAACAACAAAAAATTAAAAAAACCAGCTAAATTTAAAGATCCAATTTTCAACAAGTGTTGACCTCGTTCGTTTTCTGAAATTGAACGCTTTATGATACTCAGAAAGCAAATAATAAATAAAGTGTCCAAACTGTAAAATTAATAAACTTATTTCTTAATCTCCATTATTTCTAAACATTGCATATTTTAATAAATTAACTACTAATCTTGGACATATTCATTATTTATTAATAAATAATTTATTTAATAAAAATATTCTAATTAAATTAAACGATAAGTTTGACATAATTTTCCAATCTACCAGATCGATGCATTTAGCAAAAATGTATGCTCTAAATGCAAAAGTGATAGATCTAGAATTGATACAGGCTTAAATTTTAATAATCACTCTTCAAACGTACAGTTAAACGAAAGAATCAGTTTTAATGAAACTTTGCACTTTTGACAGCAGCTTTCGGCTGAAGGAAGGAGGAGGAACTGTGTTTGCATGCATGGTGGATATTAAATAATTTGTGAAGTTCTTGAAGCGGATATTACAACGAAATTAATAGCGTTATCATTAAGTA
Source organism: Nephrotoma guestfalica (assembly GCA_963691935.1). Taxonomy (NCBI): domain Eukaryota; kingdom Metazoa; phylum Arthropoda; class Insecta; order Diptera; family Tipulidae; genus Nephrotoma; species Nephrotoma guestfalica. The sequence continues at coordinate 250,953,192 of OY829914.1, forward strand.
TAGTAGAGGACCATCCCGTACGAGAAACAAAACGTGTAAGGGCTGCTATAAATCTGTTAGTGGTCAGATCGGAACTTCTACTTCTACTTACGTGCGAACTTATATGCAAAAACCATAACCAAGTTGAGAAGCGTCACGAAATCACGATGAACTCATGATAAATCTTGGAACGTTAGTACTACCTAACTACTTCAGCTGTTTATGAAATTCGAGCCATTCTCATTTAAGCGGTTCCTTCAGCTCGTCAGCGAAATTAAATTGTGGAGCAGACCACTGTTTTTTATGTTTTTGGAATGAATATAACTGGTCCGCAAAGTCCTAGAGAGCCAAATATTTGAGAGGATAGTGAAACTATTATGAGCTTTCGATACCAGCTACGATATACTGTTTTATTAATAAAATATTAATGGTTCAACAATAATAAACATTGACAGTCGCATTTTATTCCAAGAGTTCCAACAATATCCATTAGGTACAACTTCCTTATTATGGGATGCCCATTTTGTTAATTCAAATCCATCGACATAAAAGCTTTTAAAAAGTTTAAGAGGTACTTGTGGAAATTGATTATGCTCGTCTAAAACTGGTGGCATGAATAACCGTGGTTAACTAATACACACCTAAAGGGTCTGGAGAATTTTTGTGCCACCAAATTTCATGTAACTTTCGATCAGATTCGTGAGTTTGGCGGTACATCTTTTTGATGTTCGCTGTTAAAGCAATTGGATATTTTTGGAACCGAAACAAATTAGGTTTTTTGGTAGATCCTGTCATTAGTCTGATCAGGTTTTTAACGATGTATTAAAAATCACACGAAGTTTATGGTGGAACTATAAAAAAAAAATAGGAAACGAAATAGGCTGCATTTCGTTTAGAGAAATATATTCGTCAATAAACTGACAATACAAATCCTTTAACTTGGGGTAGCCGCAAACTTTTATAAACTGTTTCAATGCATTCTCCTTGTTACTAACTATATTTTTTTTAGTAGGAAGTCAAACATTTTCTTCGAGAGTAAGTTAACTTCTGTACCTCTTTCCATATTTCATCTACATCGCAACAAAATAATGAAACCGATTGCAATGGAATTGGATTCCCGGTTCAACCACAAATTACGTAACCGAAAACTGTTTCTTGGAAATCTGGCAATTCTTCATACATTTTTTCTGCACCTTGCAGCAGATCTATTCGATCAGGTGTGGCGAATTTCGAATTAGTGAGATTTATAGATCTAGGAAGGTTATCTGTATCAAAATTAATTGGTGCAGTGTCAAATCTCTACAGAAATTTTTGACAAAACCAAGAAATTGAAGGGTGTTTTATAGTTTTGGAAACACGATTCCACCCACAGATTGACCTGATTTTTTATTTCGATAATATTTTGATTGATTTCATTTACAAGAAGACGAATGGTTTTTGTTTGTATTTTATTTGTGACATACGTTTTCGGTAACAAAATTTGATTGCGACCATGACCTAGTAAGGCGCGAACTTGAATTTTTATCCTGGAATCGCCTCCCTTCTCACTCTTTAAATCAGTTGCTGCCTCGGACAAGGCGGAATTCACCGATATGAAATTGATTTTATAGCTTCCATTGCATGTTGAACATTACTGTTATGATTGGGTTGACTTGGGACCATGATAATTTGAAATATGCATTAAAGCGTCTTGTCTTCGCTTACATTTGAAACATGTTACGTTTGACCTACAATTCGATACATGATGCGATCCGAAACAATTTGTACATAATTTTCGGTCATGCCCTCATTGAATATTTCTTTCCAAGGCGCTGATATAAACTTGTGACGTTTGGAAGTGGTATATACACAACGGTTTATCAGGTATACCGAATTTGTTTCAGAATAGATGACACGCAAATTGAATTGACTTTTATTTATTTTGCGTAATCTTTTGCTAAATTTAATTTCTACAGTGGGTTCAAAGTCTTCCAAATTTGACTGCCCTTCATTAAACTTGAGATATAGGGCTTATACGATCTAACATCGACTCGTATTCACCCTCTGAAAATACGGTCTCCGAATCGAATAAAATTGTATATGTGACACGTCCCTTTATGCCACCAATAGAATTTCTTCATTATGTAATTTTGGAAATTTTATCCAACAATGATATAAATCAATTTATAAATACGAATCATAATATAAATTTATTAAATATTGTCACCTGACCAAATATTAGTGGAACCACAATGTTGATCGAATATGGAGGTTAAAGATGACCTGGTGTATCCTCGTAATAACGTTGTTATATATTATATGCGAATATTAGATCTGATTGAGGTTCGATATAATACAGGATGCTTTCTATGTTCCAGATAGATTTTGTTTGGCCGTCATTTTGTTATGGATGACATTTGTCAGTTCGCATTTGACATTCGTATAGAGAGTATTTGACATTCGTATCGACCACAAATTTATTATGGAACATCTAACGCCGTAACAAGGTGTTGAAATTATTAGAACATTTCATTTTTGGCATAAAATCATTATGAGCGACGAAGAACACTGGCAACGAGGCACGAGGCAATGCTGTAACAGTTACTGGTGACCATACTATCGAGACATATTGGAAAACTTTCTGGTGCCCATGTGGTTCCAACAAAACGATGCTCCATCACACAAAGCTCGTTCTACCCGACCGAATAATGTTAAAAGTGGTGATATCGACTGGCTCCTATATTTATGTTTTTACCAATAGCATCTCTATACCAACAAAAATTGAAGTTAATGCAGGTTTTGACATTTTAGATGTATTTGTTTAAGATTTTTTACTTTTCTGATATACGCCTAAAGGTTGATAATGAAATGCATACACGTACAGTCGAAACAAATAGTTTGCCTGCGATATGCACAGAAAAAATATTGTTCTTGATGTATACAAACGAATGTCGCCAACTGTACTAATACGTTGTTTGCCAACTGTACAATACATTCTTATTTTTATTTATTTCTTAATTAATTTACATTCAATATTTCAACATTGCAAATTTTATTTATAACGCTGTTTATGTCAATATTCGAGTGCCGCCATCGAATTTGATGTCGTATTGATTTACAGCGGTGAAAATTCTACAGTTTATGACTATCATTTTTTAGAACACTCTATCCTTTCTCTGTAAGCAATTTCTATAAAGTTGCTATAGAATTTTTACATTTTCAGAATCGGCCCAAACAATTCTGTATTGTGTTTACGTTTGGTCCCAACTGAATATTGAGAAATTTTAAAAGACGTGTATACGCTACTTGACCTGGAAAGACGGATGCACCAGTGAAGATGATGTGTAAGAGTTTCATTAAAATTAACTATTTCTTTGATTTTTCTTAACTAAAGATATATTTAAAAGTAGATTAGGGCAATTTTATGCCCCCAGTGATTTTATTATAGATAAATACTTGTTACTTTACTTTTATATTTTTAATTTTCAAGTCCAAAGCTGATTTATTTTATTTCGTATTTTTATATTAATATTTCTCAAGTCCAATTTGTAGACTTATTTTAATATAAATAAATAAACTTCCTGTAGGTGGTCTTCGAAGGATGTTAGTAGGTAGGAAATTTATTATGTCCATAAGCATGCGGTTTACTGAGTAACGTAGGAGCTAATTGGCTAACGAGACACTATTTCTTTCTAAGGACAATCCATATATGTGTTTGTTAGGTTGACTTGTGAAGTAATAAATTAAAAACGATTACTCGTTCTATCCTTCTTCGATTTGAAACAAGATGATACCTTTCAAATTCCAATGCTTAATAAAACTGTAAATAAAAAAGCTTGACATCTTGTTGTATGTCGTAAATAAATAGTGTAGTTTCCAACCAACCATAAGGTTATCAAATCTGAAACTGTCATAATGTGTATATTTTTTAGTTGTCAGCAAAATAAATCAAATATTAGTCCTAAACTGATTACTCTTATTTCCTCTTTTAAACCGAAAGACACTCGCACAATCTTATCTCTGGTATGTACTGTACATTCGTCTTATTTAACCAGCCTCTTATAATTTAAATATTCTTATCTCGTGTAATTTATTTATATTCTCTAGTAAATCGTCAAAAATAGATCACGTTTTGACCCAGAAATAATTATGATTCTTGTTTACATTTGTAGAATATAAGTTAACCGATAACATATCTATATTTTAATGAAATTCCCAACTCCATAATAATATTCGATGTCGATACATCAGTTGCGTATATGGAATACAAAAATACACAGCTAAACTAATAAATTTTCCGCACATTCCAAATATTGCTTCGCGACTCGTGATCTTCTCTTAATATGGAAAGAATTTTGTATTTATTTATTTTTAGATGCTGCACGATTCGCATTCCTAATTTGCCTTAATTTGGATATTCTTTATTATTAGTTACATGGAAGCAAGAAATCGATGTTAAAGTATACTAGTATTTCCAGACATAAAAAACATTTAATTTTAGATGTTAGAATTAGAGTATGACTAATGCATGTTATTCTATAAAACTATGCGGTGTGCCTGTGCCGCGCGATGTCAATCATTTGTTGGATGAATATTTCTGTTAATGGAATTACAGATGCTGCAATAATTTATGTATTAATAGATGTATACTCAAATGTATTAAGCCACCCCTGGATTTGTATAAAATACGCATTTAGTAGATAATTAATTATGCGAAGGCCATTGTCGTACAAAATGCTTCCGAGTATTCTATACTTGGGTGAAGGCTAGAAAACTATAACAAAACCACTCACAATTGAATTTCTAATATGTATTACTTAAAACTAAATAAACAAATCGAAATATGAACAAGTAGTACAAGCCATCGGAAACAATTAATAATTTATACCATTACAATCCAAATTAATTAGCAGCAATGATTAATCAATAAAATTAAATCTGTATGTGAACCGTACATGATATCACAATACAGCACGACTTGGCTGATATAATTTATTGAACAAAAGCGATTTGATTTCGCGTGTGAACAGCAAACTGGGTATTTAAAAAAAACGTTTTTGTTGTTAAATTGCTTATAATTTATTATGGCCGATGACAATGTGACATATAAATTAATTTTGTGTTTTGTGTATTTATACGTATGTTAAATCCATTTCCATACATGAATGTTGCATGCGGCGCGCGGACTTTGCATTAATTTGTTCAGAACAAATATTTGTTTTATAAACGGTGGGAAATGCTGCCGGCTAATCAAGATGAACTAGTCTTCATTCTATAAAGATACCGAGTATCTGTTAAGAAGAAATTATTATTTCTTTTCGGTTGGTTTTAACGAGCTATATAAATTTGCATATATTTTTAATTAAACAAAAACTAGAATTACGTATTGCTAACTGGGAATCTGTGATAAGGTGTTTGTTGGTATCTTGGTAATCTGAAATATTTTGTTAAAGGTCATATCCAAACCATAAACATGACTTTTATTAGCTCGTTATCTGAAACACACTAAAACCCGCCCATGATATATTTTTTTAACATTTGAATAATAGAATGAATCACTTAATTGTTTAAAATTAAATTTCGGATTCCATAATAAGACCCAATGCAGGCGTATATAAAAAGAGCAAATTAGAGTAATGTGCTTCATTTTCCAGGAACTCAAATCAACACAAGCAACTTTTCCGATGAAGGTCTTTCATCGATAGCGCAGATTAATACATCATATATATATGTTATGTATGTATTGTTGAAAGAGTTTGAACGACTACGCCATTAACTGATACTTCTGATGTTACTCATTCAATCACAAATGTGAGGATATCTAACTAGGAACTGTTCACGACGAGTCCCCTTATAACGAATGTGCAGATTCAACGTTGGAAAACCAATTTATGTATATTATCTGCTTTAATTCGAACAACTAGTAAGAGCAAGTGTTTGCTCAGTTACGGCCTATTAGTACAAAATATTACAAAACATAACGGCCAAATTTTTGTGACAGTAGATGAAGTATCGGAACCATTTTATACACATTGTTCGGGAATGTTAATATACGTGGTAAGAAAATTATGTAGAAAATTTCTTAAATAATTCAACATGAGTCAAATGATATAATTAACAATAAAATACTTTTGTCATGAGGCAAAAGTGTGGCCTAGTCATCTTATAAGAATAACCGACGAACTAACTGACTAAAACGTAACTTAAAACTTCTTCATCACAAATATTCATCGTCGTAAGTGAAAGGAAACTGCCTAATATGTCATTTGCTTTGGTGACCCGAAAATATTGCCAAATATAATAGATCCCAATATTTTATATACATAAAAATCATTTGAACGGAGAAATTCATACGAAATACAATTCATCCAAAAAATGTTCATACTATGTGCATGAGTTATTTTTGTATAAATAATTGCAGATTTATCATTCGCTGCTCGTATATCACCGAACCGAAAAAAGTGATTTCAAAAAATCTCGTGCGTGCATACGTGATTCCGTGAAGACTAAATAGCTGTTGGTTCTCTACAGCACAGAAGGATTGGCTGATCGGGATGAAACTTCAAACTTAAGCTTTTCTCATAAATTGAGAGATCTTAATGATTTTTGGTTAAAATTCGGCCACCGGAAATGGCAGCTTCCATAGGAGGTTTTACATTTTTTGCAAATATCTTGAAAATTATATCATTTACCAGAAAAACGATTATAAACTAAAAGATTCTAATTTGCAACAATGGCAGTTCGGAACCCTTTTCCAATATTTAAGCGGAAATAAGATTTTTTTGGCAAAAACCCGTTTTTTTAAACAAACAATCGTTCCTATACAGTCCAGACGGATTTATTGATTGAGATAAAACTTCATACTTAAGCTTTTCCATAAATTGGTTAATTCCAGAGGATTTTGGTCGAAATCGGTTCACCGGAAGTGACAGCTTTCATTCGAGATTTTTCATTTTTTGCAAATACTTTGAAAAGATTAACTAAAAGATTATACATTAAATTTTCAACAATATCGATTCAAATCCGTTCTCAAAATGTAAGCGGAAAGGACGTTTTTTTTACAAAAAAGTGTTTTTTGGTATAGTAATCATGAAAATTGTTGACCTCGCATGCGTGTTGTGGCATCGTTGATTGATTGATTGATTTTGAATGTACGACCAAGTTCTTAGGCTTGAGTTCCCGGATGACGCCGGGTCCACCGTACACCCTTTTTTACACATAACAAAACCGAAGGATTGGATAGGTTAGTTAAGTGGGACAGAATCGGCCCGGTTACAGACACCTAGGTATAGCCGATACTTAGTAACACAAAGACAACACAATTCTAATCTACTAGATGAAGGATAAAGGCTTAATAGGTTAATGGATAACGATGGTATTGGTCTTCAACAATTGCTTCTTTAAAACGGCAACCTAAGAAAAAATATTATTATTTCACATGCATCTGGAATTTTCCTGAAATTTAATTCTATTAATACTTTTCGGCTTCCTAACCAAAATTGGTTGACTCGACCCGTTACAGACACCTATGTAAAGTCGTTAGTAATAAAATGACAACACAATTCTAAACTACACAATCAGCAATTACAATGAAGCATTAATTCACAAGCATCTGTAAATTTCCTGAAATTTAATTCTAAATTCATATTTTCCGGCTTCCTAAATAATTGAAACATTTATTAATTTAATCATTCTGCAACTCCGCAACTTACAGTCGAATTTCCTGAAACCAAAGTTATTTGAACTATATTCAAAATAATTCTAAAATTCATTAGTATATTTAGGACAATATATATACAATATAATAAAATTATACTTGAATAAAATAAATGTAAAGTAACGATTAGTATTAACTAAATTAATTTGGTTCTCATAAAACAAATAAAATAAATCAAATCCAGGAAAGGCACGCACGGCCTTCCTAACTTCTAAGTCTGTTGATTTGATGGATTTATTTATAAAAAAATATTTATGAAAGTCACTTGTCCTTGTCATCCCTAATCTAATACAAATATGTTTATTTATAAAAATAGAAAATGACCAAACGAAAACTGGTTCCAAAAACAGCTAATCTGGAATCTGTAAGGTAATGTATTAATAATGAATGTTTTTCACAGCTTTAGAATCCCCAATGCCTAAACAAATTCAACCAAAATTAAATAAAACTATTAAAGTAATCAGGAATCTGTAAGATAACAGAATTAATAATAAGTAGCTAGCACATCTGTAGGATCCATGATAATCAAATAAACCAATTATATGGTTCAATGCTTTAATTATAAAATAAATAAATCAGAAAAAAATTACATACATACATATATATATACATACACACACACATACACACACACATATACATACACACACACATATATATATATCTACAACAGCATTAAATAAATTATAAATTATATAATCGACATACGTCGATAATTATTTGTCCAACCTAGAACAAGTTAACCAAAACCTTTACCAATTTACAGTCTTCCAAATAATCTAGAAAAAAATTTAATTAAAAAGTGCATGATCCCGAAAAACTATCTACATATAGCAAATTTGACTGCATTTCAAATGTACTCCGTAGCTTCCATGTAATTCCAAATATACAAATATTCGCAGAAATAGCAAAGTTATAAAGTTAAGCCAACAATTCCAATTCGATCACAGCCGCCTACCTCTACATGTCCTAAACTAGAGTTCCAAAATTCGTTAAATTATTATTTTCACGTTCAAAACAAGAATAATAAGAAATTTAAGAAATTTAATTTAATTTTACACTAAAACCTAAAATTCAAATTAATAAATTATTAATTTATACTTCTACAAGGATCTGTATATATGAATGCGATAATACGTTTTCCGCGGAACCAATCTACCGTGTAAATCGGAGGATGGGTGTATATGAATGAATGAATTCATCTGTCAAGGAGAAAACGAAAAGTACAGAATAACCACGATTATGCTTGTTTAGTTTCTATCCAATTTCGTCATATATTTATCCCCTCAAAATTTTGTTTTATGTATTTTATTTGTCTATTTCCTGTTTATTCTTTTTTAGTTGAAACTTGGAAGGGATAAATTATAAAACACTAAGCATGATCATAATAATCTATTCTCAGTTCTCACTCACGCAACAAGCGCAAAAACAAAAAATAGAAATGTATGTATATATTTAATATACTAAACCAAACATATAAATGAAATGGTATTTTATTTTACGCTCCTCTCTTAACACGTTTACGCAAATAGAAACAGTTAAATACATATTTTATATAATTAAAATTTATTTCAGAAAAATATGAATTAAAATAATGAAAAACACTTATCTTAGGCATCCATTGGAACCAAAAAAAGTCATACATATTGAAGATTTACATACACTGCGTACGTTGCGTTCAAGCAACGGTATCAAAATACATATAAACGAAAATTGTTATGTACATATTCTATACCATCCCAAGCGCACCGTACACAGATTAAAATAAATATACAATACGTACAACTATTCACTCCACTTATTAAATTCACGCAAATTATTATTGAAATTATTATTTATTAAAATTATCAACTATATCAATATTATACTTTTTATTAGTTAATTAAAATACATTTAAAATAAATTATTTATTTATTTAAAGGAGAGACAAAAACACGTCCTTCCTCTACGACGATCAATCGCCGACCCTCGCATGCGTGTTGTGGCATCGTGCAAACTAATTGTTGTTGATTTCCTACGGCCCAGACGGATTGTCTGATCGGGGTGAAACTTCAAATTGGGAGATTCCAGTGATTTTTGGCTGAAATTAATCCTTCAGAAGCGGCAGCCGATTAAAAGCTGTAGATTAATTTTCATACAAAATCATTCAGATTGATTTATTAAATTTTACCGGAAATGACGAGTTTTGATCAAAAAAAGTTTATTTCTTTAAAACTCAACATCTCCACAGTCCAAACCAAAGTTTTCTATAAATTGGGTAATCCATGCGAAATGTAGTGGACATCTGTGTACTGCAAATGGCAGCTTCCGTGCTTTTTCCATTTTTGCAGTGAAAATTTAATTTTCAACATGAGTTGACCTTTGAATTTTTTGAAATTTAAGTGGGAATAATGATTTTGTACTATACAAGACAGTTTTATCAAAAATCCTGTAGGTTAAATTTTTCGATTTAGAAATTAAGTGTGGTGTAATCGAGATCTATGCACATTTGTCGTAAAAGAAACATTAACCGCTTAAAGATATTTTGCCAGCCCCAAATTTGGTATGCATTGGTATCTTATAAGAGTATTTTAAATGTGAAGAAAGTAGTCCCGATATTTTTAAAATACACAGTTAGGTTTCCTAACTAGATTATCAACCTAACTTTAGTCAAATTCATATTTTAGACGAAATTTGATAAAAGTGGGGAACAATAACTGCAAACGACCGCATTTAGATTTGTTTCATATGGGCCTCCTCAAAAATTACACAAGGACATTCAATCTAAGATCTATTCAATCTAATTACCTTTCTCGCCGCTCGAACATTACTCCAAGTTAGAAACTTATGAAACCTATATACCATCCTAATAGCATTAGTGCGAAATTGTTCAATTTGCTAGAATTTTGCTGTTTCGAGACATTGCTGATTATTCACCGTTTTATAATTTAGTCCAGTCTCAATGCTTTTTGTTATTTGCTATTGTAAACAAAGAAACTCTTCATCTCTATTTGAAACTGGTCTCAAGGCTTATCGCCAAAGAAAATTGGTGTAGATTGTCAATATTTGAAACATATTACGCTACTCAATAGGTCCCACTCCTGACACATAGATAACTAATAAAAAGTTCACATCGTTTTTAGAAAGTACCAATCTTCAAACGATTTGTGTCAAACTTTTATGACAATCCGACCATTAGTTTACAAGTTACAGTTGTTTTAGTAATGCTTTTGTTATAAGCAAAGCATGAGTGTTATAGGGACTCTGTTCCATCGAAATCAACCGTCGAACGTTGGTTTACTGAGTTTAACAGTGACCGTACAAGCACCGATGATGCTGAACGCCCTGGTTACCCGAATACGGCAGTTATTTCAAAAAAGATCTAAAAATGCACAACATCATTTCAAAAGACTGTAAAGTGAAGTTGCTTGACATAGCTGACATCTTAACTTTCGTCCATGAGTAAGCTGTGTTCAAAGTGGATGCCTCGCTGGGTCACATTGACCGTAATAGACAGGTTTGTTTGCATCTGTATGTAATAAAGGATGAAACATGGACGCACCACTACACTCCGGAACCAAAACTTCAGTAAAATGAGAGTACAGCAGCCGGTGAAAGCCGTCGGAAGAGATCAAAAGCGTAAATTTTGGCCGATAAGGTTTTAGCCTCCCTGTTTTGGGATGCGCAAGGTATTTTATTAGTCGACTGTCTCGAGAAAGGAAAGACCATCAACGGCGATTATTGCATGGCGTTATTGGTGTGTTTGAATGGAAAAAAAAATGTGAAAAACCGCCCCAAATGCAAAATAAAAGTGCTCTCAATACTTTCTCTGGATGTGGCTCCCAGCGACTTCTACCAGTTCGCAAACCTCAAGAAAAGGCAAAGCAAAAAAAATGTTTATGTGTATATATATGTGTATCACTATTGCTATTTTAATTAATCGAATAAACTAAACAATTGGTTGTCTTTTTAGTGAAAAAATGAAACCTGCGGATATATCTCCAGACGTCATTGTCATCTAATTTAGGGGAGAAGCGTATCTATGTTAATTTTAATGCTATTGTTTGAAATAAAAGCCTTCAAAAAATATAGTGCTTTCACTCCGCATTGAAAATATTCCGCAAACTTTTATTCCACGATTTTAAAAAAATTCCTAACTCTAACCCTAACTGCCCCAGTGCCCAACAATTCAGACCAGACAGAAAATTTAATTTCTCTTTGAATGATACCAAACCGAATGGTTGGATGATGCATAACCTAATATTAAATTCCAAGTGTCAAGTGTTATTTTAACGTGTTTTGGATCACTTTGCTCGTGGAAAAAAGTCAAAATTCCTTTGATTGTAGGAATTCTAGCTATATGGAAATTTAAATGAAACTTCCAAGAATTTTAGTACCCACCCCAGGTGAACGCGAGTGACCTCTGCACTCTGGGCAATTTCTACCGAATTATGAATGTCCCATGGTCATGGAAATGTTCGTAATTTGGGCCAATATAACACGATGCATAATACTTTCAAACTGTTTAAAAGATTGACCAAATTTGGATCAGTTCAGTTCAAGGCCCCTACAACCATTTACGATTCGACTATGAGAACTGTATGTATAAATAAGAGTGAAAGTTTTAAGATTTCTTTAACAAAAATTATTCTGGAATGGAACTTTTATTTCGGTCGGCTTCGAATTAACGTCACACGGGAGGCGAATTCAATCCTGAGAAAATAGTACTGTCTAAGTTTTAAAACGCAAACGCGATACTTAAGTTCTTGACTTTAATGACCAACTATAGTGCATAAGATAGAGAATGCTTTCATAGTTCAAATTCCAGCAATTTGAAGCGACATAAGAGTAAAAAAGTTTGTCTTGAAAATGTCGACCAACTTCTCAACGCGATTGTATTCTAAACCTCTCTTGTCATCTCTGAAAAGAAAATTATTTACCGAAAATTAGTCTGCAAATTTAATACGAGTGGTCTTCATGTCCAAACAAACATACGTTTTGAATATGAGCCAAATAGGAGTAAACCTATAGAATTCGATCAATGCATGTACATATTATCGTTAATCGAAGCTTGACTCAGATTCTACTTATCGGGTCCATTTTTTACACACACGAATTTTAGACGTAAAACGAAAATCAATGGGAGCATCAACAGATCCAATGGTGTGAATATGGTTTCGAGAGTTTTCCAAGATTAGAGAATACAGCAAAAAACTATCACATTTGATGTTGATAACCGGTTGTGGAGTGCAAATCTAGCAGATTCAGATGTAGACCAGCTCAAACTTTGTAATTTTTGAGTTTAAGTGCCAAGCCTTTTTATCATAAAATGTTGAATATTAGGATTGAATTCCTAATTTTTGCTATATAATGTACAATACGTACCGTTGATGAGAGTCAACAGAAAAAAGTCCGTTCAACTGAATTGAACATTCATTGAGATTTGATTATTTAAACAAGTGATGAAATGGGGAACTAAGTTGACTATGGTGTACGGAACTAGGCTATTTTTAAATTGGTTTAGATTTAATGCTAAACTGTTTAAAACTTATCCCTCACTTGATGTTCAATATATTAGACCCACAAGTAATTCCGCAATTAATTTCATTGTAATGAAACGAACGTTTGTACAAAAGCTTTTAATAAAGTATTGTTAAAAAAATGTAAATAAAATGAAATATTCCCCATTATCAAACCTACAATATTTCACGCATTCTATATAAAAGGAGCACATTCGACACGTGAAAGTCATAAGATTTAATTACTCAGTGTACACACAGTGTTATTGCATAAATAATATGAATTTTTGTGTGAAAAATTAGCGACCTGGGGTGAAATTGTATATTAATTCCATATAGATACATTTCAGCAAGGTTTTCGGAAAAGGGACACATGTTGATACCTAATCTAAAAATTTAATCACAAATGAATTTTTAATGTAAGTATAGCTACATATTTCCCCCTTTGTATACATTTATAAACGGTAAAGCCACCAAGCGGACCCTTTCAACTTCGGTAATAACAAACAACACAAATTTTTAAACAATATCACCTCAATGCTAGGGAATTTAGTAATCCCCTCTCTAAACAAAAGATTTTTCCGTTTATTAATTATCACATTTCCAGTTGGTTTTCCAAACATATTAAACATTTCCCACCTATATATAACCCAACTGTTGTATACATGATTCATCATCTTTATTACTCAATACGTGTGAGTATATAGGGTTCATAAAAATTTCCGATCTCCTACTACATATATATTGAAAGAAGAGAAGTATGTACAACATAAACAAACATATAAATATCAACATATGATTCCTATAAGTACATATTAAGATGAAATTTTCCTGCAACTTTTCGTTTTTCTATAATTTTGTTGGGGTGAACGAATTTTCCGATATACAATATGCACAAAAATAAACAAACCATTAAATAATAACAACAATAATGGCTCGGATCTTACTCGTATTGTTATACTATGACTACAGTGGTTTTTCCGTATTTTGCGAATACTTGGAAATTCATTGTAATATTCGATAAATATGGGAGTTTAAAATCATTTTGTGGTGGCTGTGCAACTTTAAATAGATTGACTCTATATGTTCAGCTATTAATCTTATTTCTATTTACTCACTTTGGTAGGATAAATTTAAAATATATTTTTATGTGAAGATGATCCAAAATTGTACTGAGGGTGCACTCTACGAACTCTATAAAAATACATTATATACAGGAAGTTAAAAGGAGATACGTACTAATGACTATACTAGACACTTTATGCTTACATTGTAAAGTTTTTGCGATGGATCGCAAGTAGGATGGGAATGAAATGTAAATATCTTGGAAATTGGGGTAGTTAATGTTTTCTAAAATCTGATTTAAATACTAGCGCTTGTATTGTGTAAGCATTAAATTACAAAAATATGACTTAGCAATACGCAATAAGGTATTAACATGTACTTTAATACAAAAAAATCTCCCTGAGGATATCACATTTTCCTTTAATGGTTCCCGGTTTGTTTAAAATTTTACTAGATATTACTTATACGTGCTTAAATTTAACGTAGACGAAAAGTGACATGGTAATAGGGAGGTAAAGTAATAAATTCGAGTTCTAGCTGTTCCCTTTTTTTTCACTCCGTACCCTCAATACTCGTTAAGCTCTTCATTGTAGACCGTCCCAATCCAATATATTGAGAGTTTTCTACGATTAATAAAACAATTTATGTATGTATAAAAGTTACCCCCGGATGTTGGTTCTGCCAAAACAACATGTAAAATAGGTATTTGATCTATCAACCTTAAATAATAGTAAATTCTTAGTATAGCGCAGGTTATTAAAGTATTTATTTGACCACGTGAATCCCATTAGCTTTTTAAATGGTTTAGAAGTTTGAAAGTCCTAATCGTAACCTTCCAGAAAATAATACAGAACAAAGTGATAAACATATTAATTTTCGAGATATTCAATTGGATAATAATATTCTAAATACTTTGTATAGCGTGGGTTATTAAAGTATTTATTTTAACTAAGCCAATTCGAAAATGTTTTTTTTTGTAAATAATAAATTCAATTGGAAAATTATTCAAATATTTCATTATTTCGCCTAAATGTCACTTTTTTGTTTCCCAATACAAACACGATTTCGTTTGTTTTTGTTGGTTTATGACTAGGTTAGGTCTAACTTCAAAAGCGAAAAGAGGTTTCTTGTTTCTTAAATGTAGAATAAAATCGTACAAACAAATGATGGGATTGAGTTTTATTTTAACTCACGGTATATGTAAGACCAATCATTGTACGAGTTTAAACCACTCATCCTTGACAAATGAGATGCAAAATTGCAGCGAATATTAAAACGTTCTGAAAATACAAAAGTGTTAGCCAGTTCCAACTGCAAAACTCTAACAAAAACAATGTGAACAATACGAAATTCATAACTCGTTCATCTTCCGGTATTTTAATGCAACCTACATATATCTTATTATCAATAATGCCAAAGTCGAATTTGAGACATCTACCGGGAAATAAAATAATTAGTTAAACGCTAGAAATTTATTTTGCTTTAGTTCAAAGATAAGCTCTTTCATATTTACTCAATTCTGTAATTTAATATTTTACAGAAAATTTAATTTTTTTTAATAATACATTATCAGTTCTGAAATTTTTAATTTAAATTTTAAATTTAAACCAATTTGTTTTTTAAATTATTATGAAAACTACAAATTCAATAAAATCTCCAATGTATAGGCACAGAATACAAACAGAAGGGACATAACTCGATTTTTATATGGAAAAATTTCGATCGTATTTTATCCTTAATTTGTATGGAGAAGAGTAGATGAACTCAGTGGTTAAAAAAATATAGTGGCATTAATATTTATTAAAAAGTCGATGGAAAATCATAACAGTGTACTAATTGTGTCTCGTAACTGTCATTAAATTTGACATTCGACGATTTTCGATTGGAACTCACGATTTTCTTCGATTGTCGATATCATAATAAGGATTTCAAATAATTACAGAATATTTCACTTAAGAAAGCGAAATATAGTAGTAAACATAAAGTTTCAGGGATATGAATTCCCCTGCTCATCGTTTGATAATTGATCGTTTCCTCATTGAATTCGAAAGCTTACATTCAAAATTTTGTGTATTGTGGACTCACGCTTATGGTAAGCTTTTTCGGCAACGATCCTGGCAAAAATTGTTGCGTCTATTTAACATCATTAATTTCCCCTAATTTTCTGAAGAAATAATAATATCCATGGAAATTAGCTTCTATGTAATCTTCTAGAAAAATTAAATGATATTGGAAATATAGGAAATGTTTATTTTGATATATTTTAGCATCATAAATATCGAAGGCGACCATTTTCCTTAAATTATTATTAAATCCTGAGCCTGTGACTGAGAAGAGCTACACATAAACATAAATTAATTGGTCCAAGGTAAATGGTATTGGAATTCGCTTTAAAAGGATTTAAAAGTCAGAAACAACAAAAGTATTCGCAGTTATCATTAAAGGAACAAGAATTTAGTTCAGCCTTTTCTTAATCGTTACTTACAAATGATCACTTTAGACGAACGTTTCTCTAAGGAATTCTTTCAATTGGCGTGGCTCGGAGATCTTTGTTTGATCCGAGCCATAAAGCATTACTTTGATTCTTACTATACTGTCTTATCTATCTAAATATATGCAGGCCTATTGTGACACTTACCGTCGGATCGTGATGTTAAGTTACGTATATTTATAAAAACAATTGCAATCAAGCTATGAAAAATCTCTTGAAGGGGAAATATTATGGCAACTTAAGTAGTTTTATTGGTTACTGAATCACGTTACTCCGCTGTAATTACCATGATGACCATAATATTTCGTTGCCATATTTCTGTCCAGAAGTGGTAGATGGCCCGATGAACAAACTCCTCGAAAAGCACAGTAGCGACACACGCCTTAAGGAGAACACTAAACGTAATGTACATATGACACAAACTGGGATCGATCGCTATATTACTAGAGTAGAACGGAAAAGGGATAGTCCAAAAACGGAAAAACTACTGATAAGTAAGAAATCGAACGTTGAAAAATTCAAAATACCGCTAAAACCCGATTTGAAACGTTCACCAAAAAGAATGCGGAAGAGGGCCAAACTGTAAATGCAAATATTCAAGAACAGGCTAATCGAAAGTACAAGCTACCTCCAATCTACTTGCGTAAAACCAATACACACAAGGTGGTGCAAAAACTCAAATCAAGCGTGCTAACGAATGGAAAAACCTTTCATCTAATAAATTTACTTCGAGGCAAAATACACGAAGTAAAAATTCAAACATATACGGTCAACGACTATAGAGAAGTCATTAAGTATTACGATGCTTACAACAGAAACTATTATACATACTGATTAAAGTCTTCAAGGGTGTTTCTGTCGTTATTAAGGGCATCGATGTCCATGTTGAAACAACCGAAATTCAGGATGCGCTTGTTAAAGATGGATTTAAGATACAGAACGTAAATAGGATCATGAACCGCTTGAAGCAACCACAACCAATGGTCAAAGTTGAACTGGATCCATCCGAAAGCATTTTGAAAAAGGGGAAGTTCATCCAATATATAAACTAAAGTACCTCATACACAGACGCATAGCTGTAAAAGAACCAAAGAAAAGGATGGTCACTCAAGGACATATTGCAAGTTGATATTTGTGAGCGTTGTATGCGAGGAACTACACCAAACCAAAAGTTGACCAAAACCAAAGAAACCACACTGCAAACTACCGAGGGTACCCAATCTACAGAAATATTAGTCAATTGTCACGTCCAAGGAGGCAGTATAAAACTACACCAGATGCGGAGAATAATATACCTTTACATACGCCAAATGACTCTCATTCGCCCAGAACACCAACCACTACTCTAAAACTACTCTGAATAACTGTGTGCAACGCAGATTGACTGATGATGCAGTTAATGACAACAATGCAAAATATGCTGATAAATTATCTGAAAATATGCCACTGGAACGCAAGCCGTATAAGCCAACACAAACTCGAATTAGAAACTAGCAAAACACGAAATCGATCGTAATGTTAATTTCTGAAACCCACTTAACCGATAAACACAATTTCGGAATAAATGCTTACGAAGTTTATGACATAAAACATCCCTTGGGCAGAAGTCGAGGAGGAACTGCTATTATTATAAAAAAGAGGGTTTGCCATTATGTTCTAAATGAATATAGCACTGAGGAAATTCAAGCAACCTCAGTATATGTGGACCTATTATATGCAAAACTATCTTAAGGAAGTATCTCCTCATTCGGACACAAACTATTCATTATAGAAGGCCACCTTAAACGGCCTCAACCAAACCCACCAATTCGTCTTTCTAACAGTGAATGGGCTAGGAATGACAAGGGAAAAGCTAAATCCTTTGTTGATGATCACTTTGAAAGTGTATTCACTCCAAACCTTGGATTATCGATGGTTCAAACAGAAAATGTTGCAATCAGATCTGTGAGGAAATTTAAAATAAAGAAACCACTAGTAAAGTTTCTTATTGCACATCAAATTCAATTAAAGAAAGCCCTGGGTATGATCGAATTACAGGTGAAATCCTTAAACAACTGCCTGAGTGTGCCTTTGGGCGACTGGCTTAAATATTCAATTCAATTTACGAATCAGGATACATCCCTGAGTGCTGGAAATTGTCAACTATAAAAATGAGCCCGAGGCCTGACAAGGATCCTACCAAAGTCTCGTCATATAGACCAATAAACCGGAACTACGAAATATCATGCCTTATCATCAATTTGGTTTCGGAGCCGAGCACAGAACCATTGAGCAAGTGCACCGAGTAGCTACGGAAATAAGGTCAGCGTAAGAAAAGAAAAAACGGTGCTCCGCCATCTTCTTGGATGTTGCCCAAGCATTCGATAAAGTTTGGCACGCTTGTCTGCTTCATAAAATTAATTTTAAATTGTCAGAAATTTACCAGCTTATGAAGTCGTACTTGTCAAATCGCAGTTATTATGTCAAATACAATACCTCTAAATCAGACAAGAAATACATTTTGGCTGGAGTACCACAAGGTAATGTGCTTGGCCCAACGTTATATTTAATTTTCACTTCAGATCTACCAACGTCCTCGCAAATTAGGCCGTCTACTTTCGCAGATGATACGGCAATCGTATGTAGCCATAAAAATGCACAAACGGCGTCCGAAACTCCGCAACAACATATTTATGACATCGAAATATGGCTAAAGAAATGGAAGATAAAGGTCAATGAAGAGAAATCAACCCACGTAACATTCACATTAAATAAGCTTACTTGTCCACCTGTCACAAAGAACGGAATACAAATCCCTCAATCAAATGGAGCAAAATATTTAGGCGTTAATCTGGATGGACGGTTAACTTGGCGAAAACATATTGAAACGAGACCATATCAAATTAAAAATTGATAAAACGCACTGGTTGATGGGGAAATACTCAACCATTGACCTAGAATACAAACTTCTCCTGTATAACACAATGATTAAACCAATTTGGGCGTATGGGTGTCATTTATGGCAATCAACCTCAAATTCGAATATTGATATTGTCCAACGAACACAGTCAAAAATTCTCAGAATGATTACAAGAGCACCCTGGTTCGTATTATACACCAATTACAAAATATGCTATGCAGGGAAACTAGAATCTCATCCGAATTTGCTGGCGCGAAATCTAAAAGATATGTCTTCACGATCAAAGAAGAAAACGATGGCTGTAACAACATAGATTATAAAATTATAAAGTTTACTTATTTATAGGAAGTAGATTCTGCTCCTGCAGATTAACATAATTACCTTAGTGATTAAGATTTGACAACTTATAGTTATTTTCATGTTTGAAAGATTCAATAAACAAATAAAATTGTTAAAAAAATATTTCTGTGCATACAAAGTTCAGATATTCCAATTAGACAGTATTCATTAAGCGTGAGAATAAATAAAATTATGTTAATGGAAGCGATGTGAATTTCAATATTTGATGGAAATGAAGTTCAGGATGTTAAGGATTGTTCATCAGCAAAATGATTTATCAAGACAAAATTTCCCGTTTAAAAAATACAGCAAAAACGCGAATATATGGCTATTTAGCCACAATGAAAGCGAACACGATTGTGATTGTTATTTTTGGGCTGAAATATGGCTGACATGTATGCAAATGCGTAATTTTGTTCGAAATTACAATAATTCTGCAGCCAACTCACAATACCGAAATGTTCACATTTTATCTGAAAGTTTAAAGAATGCTTGTAATTGACTTACTATAGAATGTATCACACAGTCCTAACTGTAAAACAAAATACTATAACTTTATACCTTACCAAACCTTACTCAATTTCAATCAAACTGTGCACCTGTCCACTTTTTCTATATATGTACATAAATAGTTACATAAATAGTTAACAAAATACAACAATGAGTGATGACTTTAAATTTTAAGATGAGTCACCATCACCAACGTAACTAGCTACAAATTGAGTTCAAATAAATAACAAATTTCCAAACCTCATCAAACACGCGAATTTAATTCAATCCTTCCAAGAACCAATTTATCTTAAGGTCGCCCGTTGTATAAATATTTATGAAGGTCACGTTTAAGATATATTATACTAGCCGTATAAAACCTATTCTTCTAGTTCACCCGTTCATTCTAATAATAGACCGTACACACGTCTACGTATCCAATAATAAAACCCTAATTTCTAAATTTGGAAACGACTAGGAATTAAATATCAATTTACGATCATCCCTTTTATAAAAAACAAAATATAAAAATTTCCTGTTTTGTGCAAGACAAACGAATATATATACGTAAGCGACCCCTTCGCTACCCTCATTTATTCGGTGACGGATGTTGGTAGATTAGAATTTAAAATTTTAACGCAGTTAAATTCTAGAAAAGGTAAAGTATACGGCGACGCATCATATTAACTTCCCTTTTGCTTTTGTGTCGAGCTAAAATTCTGTATAATTTCAAATGGTACCCACGACCTTATCCATCATGACACAAAAACATTTAAGATTTTGCATCTGTGTGTGCGGTAAGAAATGTGAGTGAATTTATGAAATTTCCGCTTAAACAAAGTACTTTGGGTACACAGTACATTCTAATTAAATTGGAAAACCATTAAACATGAATAAATCGTTTGGATTAATTCGAAAATGTCATACCGAAAAAAAATAAATTGTTTATTAGAAGGGACCGCACCCACAAATTGTTTATGCGCTATTTTATTCGTGTACAATATTCTAAAATTGAATATCGATATTTGATGATCGTTTGAGAACAACAACAATCATAAAATATATATTCGAATATTTTCGTTTTGCTTCACCTATTGTTGTTGTGTATTATATGCGATCGAATTTAACGTGAGAATGATCGCATTTATTTTATAAATGATCCGCGTATGCGATATACATGTACAAAATACAAAAATTGAGTGGAGATCACGTTTTCAGTGTATTATGTATAAGATCGTATATTTTAAAAATATGTGTGGTGTGTTCGTGTTTTATATTTAAATTACATTACACCTCACCCCTT
Organism: Nephrotoma guestfalica; assembly: GCA_963691935.1. Lineage (NCBI taxonomy): Eukaryota > Metazoa > Arthropoda > Insecta > Diptera > Tipulidae > Nephrotoma > Nephrotoma guestfalica. The sequence continues at coordinate 250,974,951 of OY829914.1, forward strand.
TTGGGTGAAAACGAAAATTTATTTTACAAATTGTACAAATTGTAGTTGTTGTATTTCTAAGCGCACGACGCTTGGATCTTAAAATCTTACGCAAAAAAAAGAATTTAGAACTGACTGCTAAAAATACTGCAGGTAAACGATTGATTTTGGTTTCTTAAATAGAATACTGAAAAAGTTTTCCTGGGAAAATGGAATATTGACGATCTCTTTCAAAACTTATAGAAAATTAAAATCTATAAAATGTATGCTTTATAGATTTATAATCTTTTATAAGTTGTGAAGGCGACTGTCAATTTTCCCAGCAAAATAATTTTTGGCGAAGATTTGAGCACTCAGATGCAATAATTAATATTTTTTTTATTTATTTTATTTATTTATTTTTAATTTTAACATTAATTTTTATATATAAAAATCATTAAAGTGAGAATGATTACTAGTGGATTTAATGTCCTTTAAAAGTTCGTCATTCACACTTATATGTACAAAACATATACAGCAAATAGTGTCATAGTGACTAAAACTACATTACGCACAATAAAAAACAAAAATTCAAATACATAACAACTAATATAATATAATTTAATTAATTAAGAATGAATGATATTATAAATCACAAATAATCTTTAACTGATGACAACAGATGAGATTTTATCATTCGTTTAAACATAAAAATATGTATAGCGCTCTTAATATTTTCAGGTAAGTTAATATAAATATATGGCCCAATAAATGGTAATGATTTTCTGCTAAATTCCGTTCTAATTTGAGGGCACTTCAACTGACTAGAATTTCTGGTTGAATAGCCATGATCTAGAAATTCGAATTGTATAGTCGAAATTAATGATGGGATGTGTAGAGACTTAAACATGTAGATCGACACATACATCCCAAAAATTGGGAGAATGCCTATAGCAATAGTACGATAGAGCTCCACGGTAGGAAATAGGTGAGGCAGTTTATACATTGCTTTACAGCACCTATTTTGTAAAATCTGCAATTTATTCAGTTTCTCTTTAACAGCTGAACCGAAGGTAGAAGAAGCGTATGAGAATCGGGTATGAAATAAATTTTTTTTAACACATGTACTGGAACAAAATCAATCAATTTTCTAATCAACCAAATAAATGGGCAAACTTTGGGCAACCCACGTCATATGCTTGTCGAATATTACTCCAAGGTACTTGAATTTGGCCACACGCTCTATGGTGCAATTTGCTACTTGAAGTGGTGGTAAATCAATGTGTTGCAGACGTGGGGAGTGAAAAATTATATATTATTCAGGAAGTCTATCATCCGGTTAGCAATAATTTTTTCTAAAATTTTGTCAAATACCGACAAAACTGAAATTGGACGATAATTATTAACTAGTTTAGAATTTCCAGACTTAAAGATAGGTGTCACTTTAGCAATTTTAAGACAATCGGGGTAAACACCGGTTTGCAAAACCACATTAAATAGATCGGCTAGTAATTGTAAAAAAAATGGCAAATAATTAATAAATAACCACCACCGATATTTCGCTGCAGGAAGCAAAGAAACACGAATTAATACTACACACCATAGTATGCAATTTATTTAAATCATCTGAGCCTGGACTAGAACTATTTGCTGATACAGAAGAATCAACAGAATTAACAAAACTGCGATTAAATATATTAACAATAGCAGTAGGATCATGATACTCAACATCATTACAAATAACGGAGTGGATCCTATTATTAGAGTTATTTACCATGAACTGATTTAACTCTTCCAGATTTCTTTTTGGCTCAAATTATAAATTGTCAAAATAATGCTTCTTTGCAAAATATTTTCCGTTTTTGATCTTCCTATTTAGCAAATCTAATTTATGTTTTAGTTCTAAATTTGTACTGTTCCTTTTAAAACGCTTCAACATCCGGTTTTTAAGTTTAATTAAATCCCAGAGTTCAAGAGTCATCGAAGGACAAACACTTGCATTTTTAATTTTTATATGTACTTCCTTCAAAACGGAAAACTGTAGAATAAGTTTATTACACATATTAAAAATCCGTTCTAGCGTAGACTCAGGATTTCTGACGTCAAACACGGTACTCATTAAAAAATATTCAAAGGACTCATTAACCTTTTTGTAATTAACGTTCTTCATTAGTGTCCGAGTACAATATTTAGGCTTGAAGCGAAATTTTGAGAGTACAAAACTATGATCACTTATGTCGGCTTCAATGGTAAAATTCCGAACTTGCTCAATATTATGAAAACTGCTAACAGTGTGGTCTAAAATATTACGGCTCAGTGGAAAGAAAGTGTTTGTTACAATCATACCATGAGAGAGCAAGGTTGCGTTATAGTCTGAGATTAAGTTAGAATTTTTATTAACAGGTATGTTCATGTCACCAACTAAAATAAAATCGTGTGTAGATTTATGGTTTCTGAGAAGTTGTTCTAAAAAATCAAGAAACGATGCTGGGTCAGAATTAGGCGCCCTATATATTCCGCATATTTTCGTTAGATTAAACTGCAAAAGTTGAATGCATATGTATTGGAATGTTAAAGAACCATCATCCATAATTTTCATGGTGAATGGAATATCATTCCTAATGAACATATAGCAATAGCACCACCCGTTCTATCATCCCTACAAGAGAAAATACTTACGTAATCTCTAATATTATAAGAAAATTTATTTGAACTTTGAACAAATGTTTCCGAAACTACTACAATATGTATATCCGTTTTGAGTTCCGATTTGAATCCGATTTTTAAAGAAATTACTCCTGAATGGTGTGTGTCGCACGCCTTTTTCCAGTTAAATTTATGATTAACATAATTGATGGCAATTTCATAGTTGTCGCAAAACAAATCTTGGCTGATATATAAATTACATTTGGTAATAATGAATATCAATCCCTTCAGTATTTATAAGCAGCGATTAAGTCATATTATGGTTTATTAGCGACATCTATGAATTAATCGGTAAATATTTAATATGAACTAACCGTCAAATTTGGTAGTCGGAAAATTAATAGTACATATTTAAAATTTTAAATCCGCTCTCCAATATTTTTTTCCAATTCAAGAGTCTTCTAGCCCGGTGCAGAATGACGATGAGGTTTTTTATAATTCCTAAAATTTTGAATGAAACTACAGTAGTTTTGTGTAGAAACGTATTATATATGAACAAATATATGTTTCTAAGATTATAAAAATGATTAAAATGCGATTTAAATACCGCAATTTGATAAATTATTTTTTTAGGTTAGGTTTTAGCTTGTAAAAAAATCCGATTCTACTTCTTTTCTATTACTTACATAAACATAAATGAATAAAACTCATACTAGTACAGATATGCGTAAATATTTTATAAATAGAAAAGATAAAACACAAATAATTCAAAATTCCCTTATAAACTGCATATTTGTACGCTAATTTTCGCTCGTGTTAGTAGGAGCCAGTCAAAAATAAAAACTTAACTTAATAAAAAAATAAGAATGTGATAAATGGCATTTCAGAGTTGCTAGCCATGTAAATTTATTTTTTACTTAAGAAATTAAGCGCATCTTAAATGTTAGCTGTCACTTAATAGCGCGAAATTTCTCGCCAATAATAAAAAAAACTTGTACCAAAAATCTAAATTTGTATTTAATAAAATTCAGATTTTCATCTGAAAAATTTTCATTTTCAATGTTCTTCAACTTTCTGCCCGAATTGTGCACGAATTTGTTATCAAAATTTCGCAGCCACTCAGATTTAGTTTTTAAAATGTTCACTAAAGTTTTTTTTTTCAAATAAAATTTGAGATTAAAATTTTAAGATAGAATGAAAACATTTAAAATCAAGCACTCAAATCACTAACATCAACAAAATTAGAGTTATTTATAACTGTGTATTCGCTTAATTTTGAAAATCAAAATACAATAATATGTTAAATATTATACCTTCCAATTCAATTCATTTACATTAACCAGATTCTAATCATATTCATCCATTAAGCAACTATGTGCATACGATAATTTCGACCTGATTGAAGTGATGAAATTATCAGGTATCTGACAAAAATTATTATATAACACAAATTAAATGAAAAAATAAGGCAAATCAACAAATTAAAAACTACCTAACAAATGAAAAACATTAAACAAGTTATCAAAATTAAGAGACAGCAAACATTGTTTACATTGGAGAATGAAAATATATGTTTGTGTAAATGTGGAGATATAAAGTAAAAAAACTTAAGAAAAAAAGTGCCATAACATTAAAGAGGCTTTAAGCGTGTATAGGTTTTATAGGCCTGCATACATACAAACGCAATATTTTGTGATTGGGCCGTATACTTATACTGGCACTGGCTATTTATTTGCATACTGAACATTTTTCACACATACATAAATAAAACAAACCAAAATCGGTAATACAAATTTAAAACGTATGGCAGCGACTTGATTTTTGGCCGCAAAAATTAAATTCAAATTAATATTCAAATAAATCACCGTGTGGCTGGGCCCATTAAATAGAAATTTTGTGTCTCAGTCGTTCTCATGTAAATTTTTATTTTGTTCTTTCTAAAAAACCAACAATTTTATGAATTTTGCTATGGAATACCGCCATAATTCTAGAGTTTCGTTTCACTAACAAAAACATAACCAAAAAAATTGGTTTTTAAGGTTATTAATTAGTAAAATTTATGAGTAAATTATACAACATACTAGAAACAACAAAAATTCGATGATGTAAATTTAATGTGCGGGCGCGAATTGTGTTTTGCGAGTAAAGAATTAATAACGCAAAAGAATTACCGAGTGTTGGACCTTTAATCGTAGAAATTTGACAACTGGAGCGTAGGCAAACAAAAACAAACTACATAAATATTTATTTATTGCATGTTGTTTTGGCAAAAAAGGGAAACTATTTAAACCAAAAAGCGAATTAGGGAAAAACTTCACATTTCCACGCAACAAACAAAAAAATACAGAAAAGCTATTTCATTCGTTTATTTAAATGCTTGTGGGCCTTATATTATGTACATAAAATCCTTATTAACCACTAAAACTCTTCTGTAGAAAAATGTTCATTGTTAAAAACATACCACGTAATTCTGATCCATTACGCATTTTTCATAATAAAGTTGCACTTGTTATTTTAAATTTAATCTACACACTAAAAGCACGAAACGTATATATTTGAAGTGCTTTACATAATCACAAACACATTTAAACACTATTCACCATTATTATGAGACACAATTATTTTATTTTGACATTTTTAAACAACACCAATTGTACATGTACCAGCACGATACCCAAAAGACCAACCATTTTCTCGCAGTTAGTAGGCAGGTAGTTAGAAAAAATATCATGGTATCGCACAGAATGTACTAAAACAACAACAAAGTTAAAAATATTTCAACTCGAGTGCGGAACTAGTAGGCGGGGCAAAATTCATTTCACGAAATTTGATTGGTTTTGAGTACGGGAGCGAGTGTGATGCTTTTTATTTCCGATGTCATAAGCGCACAATTTACGCATGCGTAATTGCAAGTAAACCTCGTACGTGTTTTACAGGATTTCGATGCTCGTGTTTTAGACATTTTGACGTGGGATACGTACCGAATGTGACATATTTTCCTTGTTACAAATATTTTGCATTACTTTCAAAATGAATTTAATAAAATATGTTCTACTCCACAAAATAATGCGTTTTTATATGAAAGAAGTTTTTGCATAATCAAATAATTCTCTAAAGACCAAAAAATTTAGAACGAGAAACGGAGATGTTTTTGTGAAAATGCAATGAGTTTCCCCAAGTTTTTAGTAAACTAGCCTATGAGGATACATTTTTAAAGGAAATCGCCCTCTAAGCAACGTAAAACATACACGAACCGAAATTTATCAATCTCCTATGTAAGACTTTACAAGTGCAAATTTTGAAACATTTAATAAAAAGCGCACCTCCTAAATGCCGATCCGTTTCGCAACTATTGTTTACTATTTTTCCAACCATTAATTTACTTACTATGGAACGTTTATATATCCTAAATGTAAAATATGTATTCGCTAAAAGTTAAATAAACCATTAACAATATTAAATATAGTTTATCGCCATAATTCATTTATAGCAAAGATTTATTAAGATTAACCTAAAAATCTAAATAATAAATTTATTTACTTATTTAAAGTTTTTAATTCTCAAATCGAAATTATTCCTAAAAAACGGTTGGCAGATACTGTATACCAAAGAGAATAATTCCGCGAGAATAATAATAAATAATTTTAGTTCAATACAGATTGTAATTGAGGTTATATTTTTCGTTCTACAATACTTTTAAATAAAATTATATTTTAATATTAATATTGGTTAATGTAATAAAATATTAACTCAAAAATAAACATTAAATAAAAAGAACCGATATTCGTTTTGTTGTTATTTTCAAAATACGTTTGATAAGTTTTCTATATTTATTTAAGATGGCGGTCAGAAGTAAATAAATGTCAAAGGTTTGGCTTACAGAGAGCACTTTTATCGCCAAACAATTTCTACTTGTAAAAAAATATTTAAATTGTTTAATTCAAGTAAACTATTAATATGCAATAATGACGAATTACAAATAAATTGACTTCAATCGAAGCAATTTCAATATAATAAAAAGCCAAATTCGTTAAAAATTGTGTGCGCCATAAAAAAGGTAAAATGATTTTGGAACATTTTATTTATTTGATTTGTAATAAATCTTTAATATCTTTTAAAATCGGTGGAAATGTAGGTTATCTCGAAGTTTACCATAAATAACGATATTTTGGGAACTTTTTATTTAGTAATAAGACTGTGTCCGAATTGTGTGATAAGTATTTTTAGTACTAAATTTGTGAAAATACGGAACGCACCCGAACTATCGCAGTTTTTAGGTACAATTATTTTTGACAGTTACGTGATAATTTAATCGGGTAAAGTGGGAACTATAGATGGAATAAAAAGAATAAAAAAAATAACGTAAGAGAGCGAAAGAGAGGATTTACATGCATTCGACTATACTGAGAATAATGAATATAAAAAGAATAACAGAAATTGCGTTTAATTTTTTTTCATTTTTGCTGTCACTTAAAAAGAATAACAGAGCGAAAATTTTCGTCCAAGAATAAAAAACTTAATAACTACAACAACAAAACCCAAACAAATTTTAGTGCGACGAATGTAATATGCATATTTACTTTTTTATGTAAGGGAATTTTAAATTATTCGTGTGTTTTATCTTTTCTATTTATAAAATATTCATGTATACATATGCTAATATGAATATAATATCAGAAATAGTTTGCAATACACTGTAGAATTGTATTTTTCTAAACCTAACCTAAAAAAATACTTTATCGAATTGTGGTGATTTAAATCGCATATAAACAATTTTTATAATTTTAAAAACATATATTTGTTGATATAAATACGTTTATACTGAAAAATTTTGTAGTTTCATTCATAATTGTAGGAAACATATCACAAAAATATATGAATGAACTTAATATTTCAAGTCATCTATGGCCGTAACGTCAAATTGGAATAATAATTTTTTGTCTTCGTTTCTTACGTTATTTTTTTTATTCTTTTTATTCTGTCTATAGTCCAGCCATAAAACTTGTCGTATGGACTTCTTTAATAAATTAATATGATTAGAAGTTGTTTATAGTAAAGGATCCGAACTCAAGTTTATAATCACCTCTATTGCAAATGTCGTATCGATATCGATCGACAATCGACTGCATTGATGTCTATCTAAAAATGTAATAAAATGGGGCTTTAATAATGTCTAGTCGCAAAATAAATTTACCATCGGGAGTGGAATTTCGACGAGCTCATAACTCCACTCTGTCAGTCGATATTGACGCGACAAACACAATGTGGGCGAATATTCAACAGCAATATTGTATTTTGCTTTATAAAATTAATTCAGTATAAAGTTAAAATAAGGAGATTATCAAAAAAAATATCACAGAATTTGAGCAGCAAATTGAAAAAAAAAAATACAAAAGGTAAAATTGTTCAAGTTAGTGTCAAATATTTGTGCTAGAAAATATTTATCACACAATTCGAACACGACCTAAACATCAAGTAAGAAAAACACTTTTCTGCCGTAGGGCGACGTGCAAGTATTATGTGAAACAAAACACAAAGGTACCCCGGTATACGACCTTAATTCGTTCCGCCGTAAACCGAATTGGTCGTAGAAGCAACCTTTCCAATAAGAATACATAGTTTTTAATAGAATTAATCCGTTCCCATGTGAAAAATTTACCTATATAACTATGTTAATGGGTTCAAAAATAATTTAAACACTGTTATAGTTATTAATAGTGTTAGTTTAGTTATAGATAGTTTAGTTTTATTTTAAAATTTCTGCGCATGCATATGCATTCTGTTTTTATGATAAAAATAAAAATAACCGAATCTTGCGTCATATCTTGAGCAAAATTTTCTCAGCCAAAAAGGGCGTATACCGAGTTGGTCGTATACCCAGTTGCTCGTGTTCCAGGGTGGTCGTATACCGGGGTACCACTGTATACACAAAATAAAACAAAAAACCGTAAAACAACATTTTGTTTTGTTTTATATTTGGTTGGGTTAATAAAAAAACATAAGAAATGCAAAATAAATTTAGTTTTTTGTCTAGGTGCATGTGTTATTGTGGCAAAAACAGAGTTGCTATCATAATTGCATAATTAATAAATGAAAAGTTCTTAAATTAAGATTTTATTTGATTTGTAAGTTAAACTAAAATGTCAATATTCACAGTGAAGCGCGAGTTAATGTAAATCTCCACTGATTTTAGAAGATACTCTTAAATATCTAAATTTATTGCAAACAAAAAAGAAATTTTTATTGAACTTACCTACACTAACTCATGTAATTTTTTGATATAAAGAAATGGATTTTTATTATATTGGTATTGATCGAAGTATCAACATTTCTAGGTTTTGTGTGGCAAACCCCGTTTTTTCTTTTGCCACTTGGTCTGAATGCGAGACATTATTTCGCGGTGGTGGATGGAACATCATCCGGTATAATTACTAAAATTGCTATTTTATATTTACTTTATTGCAGTGCTTTAGTGCTTTATACAATGGCGCTGATATACATAATACATAAACCAATGGATTTAAATAATCCGTCCGTCGCCATTTAACTTTTCACACTCTTTCGTTGAGTTTGAATTTCAAAAATTAGAAATTCCATGTTTTTCTTTTAAATTTTTCAAATTAAAACATAGCCTAAAAATTATATTCAGATAATAGACCTTAACGGTCTATTATCTGAAAAAAAATTTTAGGTTATGTTTTAATTTGAAAAATTTAAAAGAAAAACATGGAATTTCTAATTTTTGAAATTCAAACTCAACGAAAGAGTGTGAAAAGTTAAATGGCGACGGACGGATTATTTAAATCCATTGGTTTATGTATTATGTATTATTTTTAGTAAAGTATACATATTTTATACCAAAACTGGGTAATGCTAATTAAATAAATTAAACTACAAAATTTGATTCAAATGGTTAAAGCCGGTGTCAACTCATCAGTGTGCCACATAAAGCTTTGTGGAATCAGTGGAACATTCTTCCGCTGTTCTATGGTTTCAATGCGTGTTGAATTTCTTCAGTTTATAACTTAACCACGTTTAATCTAACTGATAATTTTTTTAGCGATCCTTTCAAAACTTTAGTAGATTAAATAGTTGGTATACACAATAAATGAAGCTAATTGGTCAGTAGTCTTGAGTGCTATTCTAGTATAATACTGAAGATATCCTTTATTCGTTCTCTAAAGATTTAGGCAGAATTGCGAATGTCTTTCTTTTCTAGTGAGTGTTGTGAATGTTCTCTTTTTAATTACTTTCATTACTTTAAGTAACACTTCACTACGCAGGATATAAACAGTATAATTCAATTTTAGCAGGTTTTGCCTTGTTGTTTGCGAAACTTCACTGGATGTGTCCCAGTGTCAATACAAGAAGGCTTCTGAGTTCTAAAGATTGAGATAATTACCGCTGTACATTTAAATTAGAAAGCGTAATAGAATCATTAATATATATTTGCAAAATAACGGATTTTAAACTCTTTAAAGTTTTTAGATCTAAGATCGTTCCCTATAATTAACTCACATAATTAAGAATTGAATGACATCATTCTGAAGTGCATGAACTCAAAATAAAACGAAGTGCGATGCAAAATAATTGGAGTTTAAAATAACTAATCCAAACCGTGTTAAAAAGGGTTACCTGTAGTCTATATAATTTCTATATGCCCTCTACAATATATTCTGAATATAAAAACGATCGATATTCAAATTACGAAATTGTGTAATCAATAACGTGTATATAGACACAATAAATGTGTACGCTATGTGAATATCAAACTAAATAGTTCAACGTGTACATATTATGACAAATTATAGACATACATCAAGGTTATTGACACCCTCGATAATTATTTTTTTTTAAAACAATATAATTGTTTTAATTTTACAAGAACCCTTCAATATGTGTTAACTCAAGAATTAAAATGTATTTTCGCGGTCTAGTTAATAAGAAAGAATTTCAATGTAGCGCGAGCTATGTATGTATGCATTAAATTCTATAAAAAGGTGTGTAATTGCTTAATTGTTGCAGTCAACGTGGAAATGCTCTTATTAAGGGTAATATAGTGAATTTTTTAATAAAAAATTTCGTTTAATCATGTCGCATATTTACAACCTTGAGATTATGTAGATATGATGAATACAAAATTAATTCAGTTTGAATTCTTAATCATTGATTCATAACACTCAGCGAAGAAGAACCGTGTATGTATACTCAAATTTATCAAGTAATACAAAAATATTCTTCTAATTATCATCGCCGAGTATATTGACTAACAAAATTTTCTTAAGAAAAATTACCGGCCTGGAAACGGATATATCGTATGCTACACAGTATAGCAAACCACGAATTTAAAAATTACATAAACAAAAAAAAAAATTTAAAAACAAGACACACATCAAGTAAACCCATCCATTGTATTCTCTCAACCAGAACATTGTATACCGCACCATCGTGTATATTATACAATTAATTGAACAACAACTGTACGATGATGAAAATCTACAAAAGTGTTTTTCTATGTCTTTACATTGGCATGCTACATTACGGTAACAACGTCTCGAAGTCTATTGGTAAGATATAAATTAGTTAGGCTAAATTATAAATTTGGGATGGTTCCATTCGGATTTAAAATGGCATTTAAAAATCGCAAGCTGAACCAATATAAAAGTGAACACAAAAATGTTGCCAATTATATTGCGTAATATACTTGCTTAATGCATGTAGCTACATGTACAGAGTGATTGCACACCCACTTACAAAATCTATAATATATTGATATGGGTGAAGTGATTTTATTATTTTGCACAACCATAATAAGTAATCATATAAGACGTAATACTGCTTTCAAAATAAGTATATACATATATTCAGCATTCCATCACAGAATCAAACTGATAAAGGGATTTCTAAATGCAAGCATATGTAAGTCGTGAGTATGTAAACGAAATATAAATTGCATTTTGATTAACTAACGATATGATCAAATATACTGCTTTACCGACCCAACGACACAATGGTTAAAGTATGGGCTTGCATGGAGCTATGCAATATGCAGATGGTGATAAAATCGGACCTATAGCCGTACGTCCTCGATTTGGCAGGTGACTGAGTAAGGTAAGGACGTGAAAGGCAAACTGCGAAAGAGTTGGGAGTGCTACGGTTAATAAAAAATAAAAAAATATATATACTGTTTTGCAAAGTTATTTAGATGAATAAGAAGATCACTCAGAAATTTGAAGCGTGTTTATCGGTCCTGTCTATCTTTAACCTGAATCAAATTTCTACTATACCAATAACGCCGAGTTTCGAGGGATTTTGTACGTCATATTAATATTGGTACATATTATCCCAGTTTCTAAAATTGGTTAATAGACTGGCTAAACTTAGCTGGTGAGCTTAACCGTTAAAATTGTAAGTTCACAATGTTAATATCGTCCAATAGACAGGTGCTTAGAAAGTTGTTATAGAGAATTTGTGTCAGTAGAAAAGATAAATTGGTTTATACAGATCTTTATATTGCAGGATTTTCTTTTGTAGCATCATTTTTACATTTCTGACAGACTCCAAAATGAAACACATTTGAACTAGAGTTCTACTAAATTTTAAGAACTTTCTAAAATAGTCACATATCGCATTGTTCGAATCTCATCTCTTCGATATAGCTAGCATTATCACATATTTTATCCAACTGCGAATTTGATGCCCAATTGCATATTCAAATCTGCCTTCTCATGCATACGTACAAATATTTACTAGCTTTATGTAATTTTAAGTAACTAATTTGTCAACATTGAACATAACAAAAAAGGGAAACTTTTTGTCCCATATTGGTGGAACTATTTAGTGATCATATATTTTGGATACATGGGTAATTAAAATGGTATTTGTGCTGCTATCTATTGTTCAACTCTACAACAACCTAAAGCTGGGTACATAGGGCATGTTTCTACTTTAACTGTTTGCCATATGGAGCGTCGTTGGTTAAGGATAAAATGTCAACTTTTAACATAAAAAATTCCATGATGAACCATATTAAAAATTATTTATCGGCGCCGAAACGGGATTTACTGCGGTATTTAACACGTACGCATCTCAAACGTTTTTTGATTTTAGGAAAAACACCATTTTCCCTAAGCCAATATCGGAGGTTTCCCGATGATGTGAAGATAATTTAATAAATAAAATTTTCTCATTGAAACCGTATGAGCTAAATATGTGTCATATTGCGAAACTTGCGTGACGCTATATGTGTCTTTAAGGGGCGAACGTGTATTTTAAAACTATTTCATAAATTTTACTTTTGTTTTACTCTTACACAAAATTTCAGTTTTGGATCATTTCGGTGACGATCATTGAACTCATCGGAACCACTTCTTTAAGACATTGGTGTTAAATCTACTAGATTTATCCCAAAGATCATGCATTTTCAAAAATCTCAAAAGATGGCAGTGCGAGATGTTAAGGAAAATTTGACAGTTCGACATGAATGTGCAACAATCATGATGTACAATCAAAAAATATCGTTATCTCTATGCGGTTTTCTTTTACAAATTGAGTTTAGTTCAAAAACTTAGCGAAGGTGAATTTTGAATAAAATTCATCAGATATTGTTTTATCCTTTTCCAAATAATCAACAAATAAAATACCTTTTGTATCCCAGAAAACTTAGACCATACTCTTTACTTCTGAATAAACCGTTTTGGCTTTCTTTTGATGGATGGTGGATACGCACCGAATTCTATCCATTGTTTTGACTACTCGTTTAGGCAGGGTATAGTAGTGAATTCTTGTTTCGTCCATAGTTACAAATTGATGGACGAAATTGTTGCGAGATAAAGATTCGAACAGATTTTTGTTATGAGAAATCTTATGAAAAAATATGAATTTGCCGAAGCATTAAAATTGTTTTGTGAAAGACTGATGGCACAAAAAATTTATAAAAAACCAATTGTTGATAAAACTTCGACCAGTTTTGTTCCCAGTTTTCATTCAAAACTTTTCTGACTACGTCGGACATACTCGTATGAAGCAATACTTCGACATTCTTCATTGTTTTAGTCGTGAGTTGGATTGGAAACATTCAGCGATTTGCACAATCTGTAAAAATGTAAATTTTTGCAAGGTAGGCAATTTCAACAGCAAGAAGTTCAAGAAGTTTTTCAAAGCAAAACTTAATGTATTGAAGGTGGATTACTTGAAGCTGCTTCCCGTGAGGGCAAGGTAATTTGTTCGAAGAATAGTTGTGGGCAATCCATGTAGACTCCGGTATCCGAGATATTATAGTTAGACGTACTCCTCACGATGCTGTTCATACTGGTTGTCTTCAGAAGGAAAACCCTATTGGTTCATATTCTTGGGAGGAAATCTCAACCAGTGAATCGGTACCGTCAAAAATATCGTAACAGTTTTAAATCTTCCGGTTTTTCTGATCAATACCTCTAAGAACCCATCATCGTTGAAACCAGAGTACGGATTTTCGAAAAATGAGACTTGGGAGTTTTAATACTGTTTCGCAAACTCACTAAATGTACAAAACGAATTTTATATTTGTTTGATGTAAATAATAATAAAATTTAATATTTACATCTAGTGCGCTTACGAAACAACAGCAAAACTTCCAACTCTCAAGTCTCGGGTTTCGAACAAAATACGTTTACAGAAGGGTCATATTCCGTCTGCATGTCGCTCAAACTTACGTCAATTAAATTATCAGAGATCTCTGATTTCGTCTAGTGTGAAGTGCGAGTTATGCAAAAAAAGGTTATGCAAGCCGAGAAAGTTCCTTCAATGGATAATAATGTCACGAAGAAGAAGAATCGTCAACGGAAGCTCGTCATAATTTCTTATCGATACAGGAGCGACTGCGTCAATGTTTGATTTGGGATGATACAGTGAGATCGAACAGCCAACTTACAAGTCAAACGACAAAGTACTTAGAGAATATGGTGACGTTGAAGTTAAATTAAAAGGAATAGGAACCGTAAATGTCAGCAGAAACGGACAATGGTCAAATAATTTAAGAACGGACTGGTTTAAGGCAGTCAAGTTTCGGCTGGTAAATGTCAGCAAGGATATCCATGCAGCTAACCTCTGTCAAAGAGAAGAAATCAACGTGATTTTGACAACTGAGAAAAGACAGCATGATTGTGCAGTTCAATTTAAAAATTCCGAAGCACGGGTCTTTGTTCCAATTTCGGGGCTCACCAGCGCTTTCAATCATGAGCCATTATTCTATCGATATATAATTCAATACAACCCAACACAAAAACATGGCAACGCCAATGATTTCTCACGACCGGACCTGGTACGACATTAGATGTTATTGAAACGCGCTTGAAACTTGAAGTGCGATACGATGAACAACGAAACGGTTTTCCTGTCGGTCTTCGATACTATTGTTCAATATGTATAGATTGGCTGGCCAAACCTAATTCGCTACGATTTGCATTCTTACAAATTGAGAAAACTTTCATTAAATGTACATTATGGCGTTCTTAATATATATGGTCGGCGATTGAACGTGGTAAAGGAAAGACGTGATTTTTGTCTCTCCTTTAAATAAATAAATAAATAGTTTAAATATGTGCTAATAATTGATTAATTATAATATTAATCATAATATTATTTATTAATATATGTCTTATGAAATAAATAAATAATAATATTAATAATAATTTGTGTGTAAAGAAGTAATAAGTAAAGTGAAAAGTTATACGTATTGTGTTAATATATTAATTTGTGTGCGGTGCGCTTGCAATGGTGTGGGATATGTATACAACAATTTCGTTTATATGTTTTTCGACACCGTTGTTTGAATGCATCGTACGCATTGTATGTTAATATTCAATTTGTAGGACTTTTTTGATTACAAAGGATGCTTAAGATAAGTGTTATTTTTATTACTTTATTTTACATTATACATTATATTTTATTACATAATAATCAATGAATCGTATGGATGAGTTATTTGTGTTGTAGTTGTTGTGGTATGAAACAGTTTGTGACGACAGTTGCTAGCATTCATTCTATGTAATCTATTTCTATGAAAAATACTGTCGTGGTCTCTAACTTTTATAATTTTGTTTTTTCTCTCGCATACGTATTTTTTATAGTTTTTTATGTACACAGTGATTTTGTTGAATTTCGTTATATGAGTAGATGGTATTTTCTTGGAAAAGTTGAACAAATCACGACCAAAAAGCTAATTTAAAATTTGGATATCAAGTCTTTATTGCATGTTGTACTGAAATCCTTATTTCTTTTAATTTTTTTATTTAAGGATATACATATAAGTGAAAATATGGTATATGGGATGCGCAAAATATAAACAAAATGATCGTATAATATTCTCTGCTCTCTCACGGTTGTATTTATATTTTTGTAGTGGATTACACTAAGACTTCGTATTACGTTGTCTAAATGGGCGAATTTCTTTGGATTTGCACTAAATGTTCTTGAATGTGGATGATTCAATTTGTGAATTGGGAAAGTCGATTAGACTTTAATTGTTCATAATTTGTTGATTTGTTATATGTATAATAATTTAGACTTTTGTTAACTTTGTGAGATTTTTTGCCGTCGTTGTGGAGAGGCGGCTGACGTTGACCTCTCCTTGTCGACCTGGGTTGGCGTCATCGGCAAGGGGTGGATGTTGTCGCAGGTCGAGATCGCGCAAAATGAATATTGTACAAATAAAGGAATGTATATTTTTGGCGATTGGGAGGGGGTTATACTTTTTCTCTGTGGTGCGAAAACTGGATTAGATTTTGACGAGTGGTGTATGTGTGTGATTGGTTTACACAGGATGTGCGGCGAGGATGTGCTGCAGCTGTATTGCAGTGAATCTTTTTTGATATTTGGAGTGATTTGAATGGGTTTCGTTCATGGTGAGTAATGGCTCGGTGTCTGCGGTTTGTGGTGGTTGTTCGTTGAACGTTGTGTTTCTCAACTTGCGGAGAGTTGTGTTCATGTGTGTTCTGTCGTTACCTGTATTTATAAGGTATTTTTGATTGTTTTGAGTTGTTTTGTTTAGGACTTGAGGTAGTTCTCATTTGTTAGTGTATGAGGGCGGATTTGCAGTTTTGTATTGAATCATTGCCTGAATGTTGGATTTGTATGGCCAAATTGGTTTCTTTGCTTCGGGTGTTTTTGTTGGAGTTTGCCGTCGATTTGGCGGGGCTGAATCATTTTGGGAGTTTTGGTATGATCGGTCGTACGCTGAAGTTTTTGGGCTGTAGGGTTGCCATGGTTCGTTTGTGATCTGTCATGGATTCGTCACGGCTTTGTGAAGCGTGGTTTTTGTTGAATGGTGGTGTTGGCAGGAGGTCGCTTGGTGGATGGTAGTGGTTTCATGGTGGGAAGATTCATGCCGTCTGTTGGGATCGTTTCGAGGTAATTTTAGCTCCTGGATGGACATTGCATAATTCTCTTGGTACATTTTACTACGATTGTTTGTAGAGGTAGTTTCTTCCACGCTTTGATTTCGGAGATTTTCGGAGAGAGCTATTTTGGTGATGTTCCTTCATCCTATTATTCAGCGTTTGTGTAATAAATTGTTATATTTTTATTTTGGTTTGATTAGCGATAGAATTTTCCGTTTCCGTATTTCTTCTGTGCATTGAGAATATAGTGTAGGTAATTTATGATTAGCTGTTTTCTATATTGTATTTCCTTCATAATCCATCATTTTTGCAAGATTAATTGCAACTATGTTGGAGTTGGTAACGAATCCTATTATTTACCGCAAAATTGCCTTTTTGTGACACTCAATGGGTTACTAGTATTTTCTCACAGCTTATTAGCGATATTTTTGCTTTATAAAAAGAAATATTATTTGCATTGGATTTGGGATCTTAACAATCTTAACATAAAGAATTGTTTATCGGCAACTTCGTTATATCTATGTAACTGAAAAGCTAGAAATATTTGATATAATTAATATAATTATTCAAAAGGAAGAGAAGGTTTGTATACTTCAATACACCAACGACTGGATGTTTGTCATAAAATGCAACGTTGCCAATCTTAACTGTTTTAGTACAAGAATTATAATTATTAATTCCCAATTTCAAATCAACCCTAAATATTAATCTACATGTACAGTGCCGAGCTATTATATTAAAATTATTCGGTTCTCAGGAAATCTCATTCAAATATATTTAATATACGAGTACATATTATCCCTCTTTTAAGATACTGGTACGATTTATATTTAATTATAAAAATTATAAAATAAACTTATTTATCATTCATTTTAGAATAATTTTTTCAAATTTTATCTAGTTGCCTTTACTTAAATCTTACCTTCCAGCAGGAAAGCCATTGACGACACACTAATTACTAATTTACGTTTGTTACCAGTCTGAGATGAATCGTTTATGACAAGTCTAATACGAGTTGACAGGTCATAAACGAGTCGCATGTGTCATGTCTGAGATTAATTGTATGTGATATATCTCCAGCAAACGTAGAAGAAGTTCCAGAACTAGTGCAAAAGTAGTGATAAAAGTATTTGTTTCCTTGTGAAAAGGATGGGCGTCGGGAAAAATTCATCAGTTTTATAAAAAATTTTTAGTAAACATACGAAATTTTTGCGAATTCTAAATTATTTAGGATGGATATTTGGATGGATATTTTAAGGGATATTTGAATGCAATCCGGTAGTTAATCTAGTTAATCTGTTTTTTTTTTTTTGCTATTTTGTGTTCGCCCAATTCAACGGTTAAATACTAATGAATTTTAGAGTTATTTTGAATATAGTTCAAATAACTTTGGTTTCAGGAAATTCTACTGTAAGTTGCGGAGTTGCAGAATGATTAAATTAATAAATGTTTCAATTATTTAGGAAGCCGGAAAATATGAATTTAGAATTAAATTTCAGGAAATTTACAGATGCTTGTGAATTAATGCTTCATTGTAATTGCTGATTGTGTAGTTTAGAATTGTGTTGTCATTTTATTACTAACGACTTTACATAGGTGTCTGTAACGGGTCGAGTCAACCAATTTTGGTTAGGAAGCCGAAAAGTATTAATAGAATTAAATTTCAGGAAAATTCCAGATGCATGTGAAATAATAATATTTTTTCTTAGGTTGCCGTTTTAAAGAAGCAATTGTTGAAGACCAATACCATCGTTATCCATTAACCTATTAAGCCTTTATCCTTCATCTAGTAGATTAAAATTGTGTTGTCTTTGTGTTACTAACTATCGGCTATACCTAGGTGTCTGTAACCGGGCCGATTCTGTCCCACTTAACTAACCTATCCTTCGGTTTTGTTATGTGTAAAAAAAAGGTGTACGGTGGACCCGGCGTCATCCGGGAACTCAAGCCTAAGAACTTGGTCGTACATTCAAAATCAATCAATCAATAATGGCGTTCTTAATATATATAATGATCATATTCACTTGGTTATATTTAGCTTTAACTAGCTTGCGAGTTAAAGTCCTAAATGACATTGTTGGTGGCCTAACATTGGGAACAAAATGGGAATTCGAAAGTTGTTCGAACGAAAAATTAATGCTCTTCAAGTATATTTTCAATCGAAGGCTACCTGACTGCCTAGTGCCAGATAACAAGCCATAATTTACGCCAATCAAATTATAAGAGGTATGCCAATGAAACGAATCAAATATCTGTGGACAGCTTCATTTCAAATCTATTCAGGGTCTCCTCAAACCGTGTTAGAAAAGTATTTGTCCACTTGCAGTTTTTCGCCAGGTAGAGGTGGTAAATCATCAGTGGATTGGCTGCATGGAACACAGCCAAAGACACTCTTGTCTCTGATGCACCCAAAACGTAAAGAACGTTTGAAAAATGTCGAGACAAAGTTCAATGTCAGTCGTAAGATGCT
The DNA here is from genome assembly GCA_963691935.1 of Nephrotoma guestfalica. Taxonomy (NCBI): domain Eukaryota; kingdom Metazoa; phylum Arthropoda; class Insecta; order Diptera; family Tipulidae; genus Nephrotoma; species Nephrotoma guestfalica. Next base: position 250,994,403 of record OY829914.1, read on the forward strand.
TATATGAAGAATTTCGGAAGAGGAGTAAAGTTGTAAGTTGAAGCGAAAATAATGTATTGCGTTGAGGCAGAGTCACAGACATCAGAATCAGATTCGCCTAGTTTGACGCAAATGAACCGATACCTGTCTCACCTCAAACAAAACATCATCAATAGGATGATCAGTTTGTTCATGTTGGAGAAATTCCAATAGCGAAGTAACACCCATATAAGGTATACGACGATCACCAAGAGTGCTTAAGCGAAGAGTTACGTTTGATAACGACGAATACTAAATTATGGAGGGAGAAATGTAGCATCTTCGAAAACTCCATCTAGCGATCTTTATTAAATGATATTTTTGTCTCACATCTGATTCATTCTCGTATTCATTGAGCAAATTGAAGTTTATATTTTTTGGTATTTGATTTAATCGATGAGTTTTCGATTAGTACCAGTCGATACAAATACCTAGAGTTGTTGTCTTGTTGATTAACTTTGTCTGGAATCAAGCTTAATCTTCTCCAGAAGTAAATTCGATTGCGTGAGCAATACGCCTTATTCAATAAGTTTCACATTTCCTAGGTCTGTTTAATAATATAATTAAGACCACCTGAATTTAACACACTTATTGCAATAAATTATAAATATTATGATATATCGTTAACTACTTATTACATACACTGAGGGCCCTTTAGCGATATGAAAAAACTGGTTGATTACCTCAACATATACGAGTACTGTTTTGGTCCAAAGGTATCATTAAAATGAGTTTAATGAAAACACCTTAACTGCCAGTTTTTTTTTCTAAATTTTTAAAACAAAAAATTCAAAAATTAATCGAATTATCACTAATTATCAAAATAACCTCAATTACAAATTTAAGCCTACACAGGTCGATGTCATGTCACAGGTAGACAATCTATCTACATACTACATACATATAACATATTATGTAAACAAGAACATATATGGTATGTACAAACCAAAAATATAAAACTACCGAATTTTTAATGGTTTTATAATTTGAACTGCAAGCAATTTTTTTACCTCGCGGCAAATTAATTCCCGTATCCAACAAACAAAATTAATAAGTGCGCGATGCCGATGACCACCCATTAAAAAAATCTACGCCATTCCTATATGCCAAACCATTAATTAAGTTATCATATTAAAGAATCTACAGTCGGACATTTCAGCCGTGTAATTTATTTTTAACCAGATGTATTTTACGTAGCATTTTATCATACAAATTTAGCACAGTTAACAGGAATATCTTAAATAGTTTTATGGTTCATTTCCGGTGCTTAATATATTTTTATCAAAACCATTAAATCTAAATCATACATAGTAACTATACTACTGTCTACCTTACCGTAGCTTTTGTGTGAAAGTGATTCATCGGACGCGATTTTAATATTCACGGTTTATCGAACTCATGATTAGGCAAGCAATTATGTGAGAAAAGTTTATCGGTCCTTAGTTAACGCTCGGGTTAAAAATCACAGGGTTACTGGTTATCAATTAATAGGACCAGAAGTGACTTTTACCGTAGGCAAATAAGAGAAGTGCTTAGAGTACCAAGTTCACAAAAAAAAATCATGTGACTACCCAAATTACTTATAAATTTTTCAGCTTGGTTCATATATTAAGGTTTGTATTGGCCTAGATTGAAAAATTACTGATAGTTTGAATGGATCGCTAATAACAAATTTTCAAATTCTTTGTTTGATTTTTTTATAGTATTCTACATAGGGTCTAATTTTTAATTCAACCCGAGCAGACCAAAAAATATTTTATATTTTCTTATTCAACCTGAGTAATTTTACTCTGCATACTGCGTTTTTATTTGTGAACTGTGAATCGTGCATAATCGGTTCTTCAAAATTTACTCTGAAATGAATGTCAGTGTACGAAGAGCGTGCAAAGTGAAAAACAATTTATTACTATATGCACACCTGACCATTTTGTCCTGTACACCGTACAAATATAAGTAAGCAAATTTTATCTGAAAAATGATTCTCAACAATTTTAACTTCAAACTAATTTTTTTTCTCACATTTTTGTTATACGCTTAATTATTTAATTAATAAATGCTGTTTAATTATCGTGTTAAAATTATTTTATCAAATAATTGACAATTATTTTCAATCAAATGAATGGTGTAAATCACCATTGGTAAAATGATTCAATATGGCGGCAATGGGAATCTTATATGAAACCCATTTCCACCATATTATCCAATTGGATTCGTATACGTATTTAGGTGTTATTTTTTTGTTAGAAACTTCACGGGCTCTCAAAAATAGCAAGCATCAACTAATACTTACAATACAAGAATGTTTTTTATGGCAATTGCCATAAACTGGTTAGGGTTTGAAACTTTCCTCCAAAGTTGTTTCACAACAGTTGTTTGAGAGCCCAGCGTTGTGATGTTAGTATCACGTCGCATAAATATAATAACTACACAATCTAGACCCTAGGTGTCGCCATTTAGAACATTACGTTTTGACAAAATTCGGCCGTTGTAAACTTTGAAATTAATGGATAAAGCAATGCTCTCATGTTATTCACAAACCTTGTCAATACCCAAGTGGCATTTTCGGAGTCTACATTTTCAAAGATGGTAACCTTTCATGTCGAAATAACAGCACAAACACTTACAACATAATTAGTCTCTGAATATGGGCCTATGCGAGCAGCATTTCCTTTTAAATGTGTTATCCAGAGCTATTCCTGAAACCATTGTGTTGGATATGTAGGAACTTGAGCAATAATTCTGTGTAATATTAGCTATTGATGGTGTTCCCGTTTGAATGGTATAACCCGATGAATAGTATATGTCTCACACATGCCAAAATACGGAGACTATTATTTTTCCGGTCGACTGTTGTGTTTAGTTGCTTTGGGCGGCTTTCATCCTTCTCTTTAAACTCGTCGTAGTGCCGTGTTCATTCAGGTGTCTAAGGCGGGATCCAAATGTCATTCATTTGCATCATAACCAGATGCAAACATCACTCCGCAGCAACAACACGTTGTTTTTTTGATTGACTGCTACTAAACGAGGCACCCACGAGACTTTTTCATACCCAAACCTTCGATATCTTTATGATGTTAACTATCTCTTGCAACTTCATTTTAGGGTATTCGTTTAAGCAATTTAATGAATTTAATGTTGTATTGCAGCACATAATATGGCGATCAATGTAATGGATGAGTAACGAAGTATTTAACAGATTCGTACGAGTGAGCAATTGAACTAAGGTTAAGGGATTTAATCGATTATCTTGGGACACCAGCAGATAGTCAATTGAGAATACAAGATCTATTTAAAATGTTCCTATTCCTAAGAGATTTTTAATGCAAGCCAAAATGACCGAATATCAGATGTTTTCCAAACATTATTTTTAAAAAAAAATGGAATGAATAAAATTCCTTAAGCAGCAGCCTATTATCTATTCAAATTGACCACTCTGAATCAAATTAGGCGGAAAATGTTTTAACCACCTCTTAACTTTTACATTCGCTACATAATTTGGGTTAATTTCATTTTTCTCTATGGCCGGTCCTCTTGATGCTCCAATTAATTTAAAAATTTCGTAAAATTCAAAATTTTCATATCGTTGGCCTTGATTTTGCTCAATAAGCTGCTCGATCCCAACCAATCATGTTTTATGTAATGGATTCTTCCAAGTGTGCATTTTATTCGTTACCGTGATGGTCATTCTTCTAGTTAAGCGGTAAGGCGATATAATTCATTTACGAGTTGAATACGTTTGATCATGTAGTTGTCGTTATCTACCAAGCTTCTGAGGCCTAAAGGTAAGGGGTATAAATGAGGGGGGGGGGGGGGTAAGAGGTATAAGGGTTTACTGGTATGTAGATCCGAAAATGCTGAAGAGAAAGAGAGACCTCCGGTAACCTTTCTCACTTACTCATAATTTTTCTCAATTCTCAAATTTGAGTGCATGTTGGTAGCCATTTCATCCAGAATCGCAAGTGTTGCGATTCTGGATGAACTTCAAATTGCAGGTAAGCATCCTTTAGATCCTTTAGAATTTTGGTAAAACGTTCTTCACCAGCTAATGTGCACTATAAATTATCAAACAACGGCACTGGTTATTTGAAATCTTCGCAAATTCGTATGCCATCGTTGCGCTTCGGTATTTTAAATGTTCGCGCCATGGAAAACCAAACAATAATGGTTTTGCATGTTTCATGACAATCACTAGTAATTTGAGTGTGTCATTGTTGTAGGTTACATGTACGTCTGCTTGATCTAACGTTGGCAACTTATGACTGCTATATGCCATAAGAATAGGTGCCTGTATTAGGCCGGTTTACAGATTTGTTTCCATAGTTACTCATCAATTATGGAATGTGGCGCACCAGACTCGTAATCAAATTTAGTTTTGATGCGATTTATGGTGTAGATAAAAACACTGGAATCATCATCATGTTTATTGTCGTAAACGTCGGATGTCGTAAGCACTTTCCGAATGTTACTCATTTTAGTGGTTGCACTATTTCGTTGTTTCCAAATTTGTGCTCTATTTGTTTTAATACAACATGAGGCGTACTGTCCAATTCGTTTGCATGAATTGTATGGTACATTAGTTCCTGGATATGAAGTGTTGGATGTGTTTCTCGTATCCACAACGGTTGCATTGTCTGCTTATTACTTTTCTGGTTGTGGAGAGTGCCTGCTTCCCCGTTTTGACGATTTCTTTTTTCTGTGAATTTTGTTAACATTTAGTTGTTCACTGATTGTATGATTGTTTTTAATACATCGTGTTGGCAACACTTTTTTGGAAGTCACTCCACTCATAGTCTCTGCTAAGCTCTCTGTTATTGGGCTGCGTTGTTTTAGTTCTATTTCAGCATATTAATGGCGAATGCCCGTTGCAAAACGATCGCATAACCGCCAATCGAGATTTTCATAATCACAGTCACGACTAACTTCTAGTAACTCGTTCGGATACTGTTCAAAAAGGTTTCCTTCCGTGTGCAGTTCCAAAATTGTGATAATGCCTTAAATCGAGTCGTTATATGCGTAAATAATCGAATGAAACGATCCTTTATCGTTTTATACGAATTTTGTTCGAATGGCGTGGTGCCCGGCCATTCGCACAAGTGCCATTAAGGCACTTTAAATTCATGATGCGTATTTGGTGACAAATAACAAAGAAATAAATCCTGTTTTGCGTTCTGTTATAGTGAATTTTTATATAATTTCACGAACTTCCTTTTTGTCTGGGTTCTGATTCTCGAGTTTGTGATCTTAACGCTTGTCCAATTGTATTCATGAGTGCAATGTTGATCATTATCAACTCCGCAAATTGTTGAAATTCAATTCGAACCATTCTATTTTTTTGTAAATAAGTTATCTTGATTAGAATTGTTAATATCCTCGTCGCCATTATGTTATATTTGGAGTCTTTTGTAGATGATTATGGCGGAAATAACACAAGATGCTCTCGAATATGGTGTACTTAATTTAAATATAACGTATCAAACGCGTGTTGCGTGTTTTACAGAACAGAGAGAACTTGTTTAATGGCAATCTGTCATATAAAACGAGTGTGTTCAATACTAGTAAAGCTAGTTTACACTATAGGTATGACTCGCACCGATAAGTCAGCTCGAAGGCAGATTTGAATAAAGCTCTTTTATTTTAATTTTGTCATAGACCTTGGTTAATTCAAATTTTGTTTTAATTTATTTGCAGATGTTTCTGGTATATCACAGAAATGGAATAAATTACGACGTCGCTGTGCATCATTTAAATCAATGTCGGGTCCATCATCCCTAGATTCAGACACAAATCTAATTTTAAACGACCATCCCCAACAATATACACAAATTATAAGTTGCAGTGATAATATAAATCATCACAACCATCATCATCACCACCATCATCATCAAAACGGTCATCATCATCATCATCATCACCATACGCACCATCCAAATGACCTGTGGCTGGAAGAAAATAATAATAGTAAAGCAGCATTAACAGAAGGTTATCGAACTATAAAAATGCCCGTTCAATATCAACAGAGAATACCACCGATGGACGATGATTATTGGAAAATCCATGAAAATGATATAAAACTGTGGAAAATCAATAACAGTTCTAGTCCACGAAAAAGTTTTCACAACTACGAATACCATATGCAACAGCAGGCTGCACAAAATTATCATCACTATGATTATCCGATTGCGATTACCAGCAGCAATGGGACCAGCAAAATTAGTTATGATTTTCTAGACAACTATAATTTGGATGGTAAAAAGTCCGATAAACTCAAATACTACGATCCACATGATTATGTTGTGGCGCACGATGATCTTATAAATAATACCAGTGGCACAAATAGTGACGGCAAATTAAATTTATCGAAGAAAAAGCTTAGTATTAGTAGTGATGTGAATAGTAGCGGTAGTAATTCGAGTATAAAAAAGGAAATAAAATTTCCTAGCTTTAAGGCTTTTAAATCGGCTTCGATGCGGCTCCCGGGTCAAAAAACATCGATACAAGAGGTAAGAATATTTTATATGTACATGAGGAAGTAATAAAATAAGCAAAAGACCAACCCAAATATTTAATAAATGAAATTTCCCAGCATGCCGTAAACTACTTTTTACCTTAAAGTAAATTATAAAAAAATAAATCGTGACTCAATTAAGTTGGATTTAAGAATTATTTCTTTTGTAATTTTGTTAAAATTAAAATGTCAATATATAATATTACATGAGCAATTAGATGGTTAAAAATAAATATATCGACCATATCGCGAGTTGGTGGTGTAAGCCATGAACTTAGTAAATGTTAGATCATCTTGTGTTGCGCCCAAAAACAAAACATTTTTATTATACAAATCCATATGCACATTCGCTTCCCACCAAAACTAAAACTATTAATTATTAAAACAATTTTACAACTATACCAAATTAGGAATACACATGTCAATATAAACCAACTAATATTATGATTATCTGTTCTGTTTCACACCATCCATAGGTACAGCAGTTGTTGCGAAATAAATTTAATCGTATCCAAGTAGGATTGCGTAAGAGGCGCGCACTTTCGGTACAAGAAGTATTCAACTCAACCAATAATTCCAAGCAGCAACCAACATTTTATGTACCCTCACCCATCGATGGCAAGGAGCAGCACAATGATTACACTGGTGGAGAGGACGAAGATGGACCACAATCGTTGCCATATATACAACCCACAAAAAATACTAGTCATGAACGTATTAAATCGAAACCGAATGGCAATACTGTATCGGCTCGGCATCGATATTCCCTAGGCGATTGTTCAATTGGGCTGCTCAGTCCTAAAATGGTGTCCGATAATATGAAAACTAAAAGTAGTAGTAATAGCAATAATAATAATAATAAATCTAATGGTGATATAAAAATAATTCGTTCGCACAGCTATAAAAATCCGGAAAATGGTGAAACCAAAAATGTTAAAATTGTCACCAGCCCCCAGCAGAATGGTTGCCTAAATCAAAAAATCTCAATAAAAACGAATCCAATAGCGGCTGTAGAACAAACCAATACCACATCGAAACCAGTGTTTGCAATTGGTGGCCGTGTAAATATGCGTGATAAAAATACAAGTGATATCATAAGTGCGGATGGAACGAAAGGGTCAAAAAAATTAATTCGGCCACGTCCCCGATCCCATTCGCCGCTAAAATTTTTTTCAAAAGACACACCCACAAGTAGTAGTGATAAAAAAGATAGCAATAACAATACGACAGTGAATAAACAAAAAAATCGTGAATCATTTGGATTCTTCGAAAGGATCAATCGATTTATTGGTCATCACAGCAGCAGTAGTAGTAATAATAATGAAAATAATAAAAAATTACCACCACTGCCACCATCATCATCGTCGGCCAATAAGAATCGATTAAGTCAAAATTTAAATGTAACAATACATAAGAATAGTAATAGTAATGTGGCAATACCCAATTCAACAAATTTAATCATACAACAGGAAACACTTAATGAACGTGAGAGGAAATCGAAACAGGTAATGTGTAATACGTTTTTATTGTTTTGCTAGGAATTTTTATTTTTATAATATTTTGACGTTCAATAAATTCTTATACTGTTTACATTTTTAGTATTCCCTTTCAAAATATGCGACTGGGTGATCAATCTGACTATCAAAATATTGGTGGCGGGGCAAATATTATTTAGAATGTAATTAGATATTTTTATGTTGTCATGTAACAATCGTGAAAGGTATATCTACAATGCAGTATTAGAATAGGTATGAGTTCGGTCTTTATAACATCTTAAATGATTGATGGCAAACACAATCGATCTATAGTAGATTTCCTCATTTCGTACATCTAAAATTAGAATGAATTCAAGACTGATTCAAGAGACATTTCATACAGCTTTTTATGGAGTCGTCCGCTTTTCCGTTTTCTCCCAAATATCGATATTCATAGAAGCTATGACCATTTTTTAAAAATTATCTTGAATGGGGTATCTAGGAGAGATGTTTCGAGCGACTTAACGCAACTACGTGTTGCGTTCCTTTACCATTTCGATGCTACTGTCGTCTGTTTTGTCATTTTCAGAGAGTTGCAGACAATTACAATCGTGATTTGAATGCCGTGAACATAAATAACGAATCTTTGTAATACGTAGCTTCAGTTGTTCGTTTGCTGCAATAAACCTCGGGTTATAAATGACCTTGGTTCGGGTTATATGCGGTCTGGATCGGGAAAATTTGAAAAACCGCAATTAACTGGTCAAATATGATGCCAACTTTTCCACAATGACTTCGTAAACTGCAGAAGTGCGTGTAAATATTAAACGATCGTTTCTTAATCCATTATAAATGTTTTCCTCTTCAGCCCAATGAAGCGGTGTATTTCATTGGCATTTTTCGGAATCGGATATTACCGATTACTTTGTAATGTGGTGTTCTCTGCAAAATTTCGTTATTATCAACGTCGCATCCAGTCCAGATATCTATTTCGAAATAAAGGAATAATTTAATAACTGAATCGTGAACTTTGAAATGACCTTGAAGCTTGTCGGAATTAAGATATAATGCATTTAACAGGCTAAATGAAATCACAAATGAGCTGATTATCCTTATGGATGTTGATAGGATTGAAACCTTTAAGGTTAATAATAAAAATACCGATTTATCTTTGTGTCTGATGAGACAATCGTTCAACAAAGGTAAAGGGAATCTAACTTCGACGGTGTCTTTGCATGGCCAATCGTTTCCATTTTTTCGGTATAAGGACCACTCTAAGGATTTATGTCAATGGTTTTTGGGTAATTGGAATTTCTCACTCAAAATCAATTTTAACTCGATTAAAAAAATTGATGGAAATTGCGAGAACTTCATCATATTCAGTAGTTCTTCGAATAAAATAGCTCTTCCTTTTCATCCTTAATGGCTCAGGGTCCACGAATGGTTGGCTTAGCCCCCCACCACTAAAATCAAAATATTTGGAATACGAGCTTTCAATTTAACATAACTTTAGTTTTTGATAATCGTTTACTCATTGAACCGTTGGAAGACTACCTTGCATAGTTTCTCGTCTTACTTCTGAAGCTTAATTCGTGAATTGCTCGATCGTCGCGTTTGTCGTTTTAGAATAATTTAATTTGAAACAAATGAAAGATACGTATCATTTACGTGACAATCGGGCTTACATTAACTTTGCTCAATGACAACATGTCTCAACCCCAATTCAAATATTCAATCCATATTTATCAAACAAATTAAGGTACATCACACAAAATCGACGACTTTGTATATCTTAAACACAGTAGACAGTTTTTATAGTTCTACCCGGTCTGCTCTCTCTTGGTGGGGGTTTTCTACATTTTTCCAGTCACTGATTGATCGTAATTCGTAATCTCTTGTACTTTCTCAAAATGTTGTTCTCCATTAGAAAGTGAGTAATATTAAGGCAGAGAAGTAATCCCAAACACCCCTACCTTGAATTCATTAGTGTCACATATAAACATACACACTCCACGAAAACCACTTTTCTGCACCCGGGAAGCTTCGAATACGTACTGCTCCAATTCATTATTTCTACCCACTTGCTGTAGGTTGGCAGGTAGGTTTCTTACTATTAGAATTGCAAGGATTAGTTTTTCTGACTATACTACTTTTTCGATACGTTGGCTGTATGAAAAGTACTTCGATACTTTCAAGCATTTTCAGTACTTTTAAGAAAATCTTAGAAATATCAGAGAAAGAGGAGGAGGTTTGTTGCATTCTTAAAGGTCTGCTGTAGACAAAATTTCAATGCTTCCTTAAGCGGTTAATTATTAGGGAACCTAGGGAATGTATGTAGCGTTTGTATTTTTGATAACTAATTATCTTCCGCTTAACTAGAAGAGATAGGGGTTCGAACGATATATTTGATTTTGAGACTACCAAATATGGAAAACTATCTGAAATACATTTGGATGGAGTGTTTAAGCAATGCAATAGTAACTTAGGACTTTAAACCTGTTCTTCCCCGTCGTAGGTTCCAGGATTAACAAGAATTATATTATTCAGAATACTGTTAGATCATTGACGTGATGCAATAAGAAGGTTTAATAACCAAACGCGTGAATAAGAACAAACCCGCAGATTTAATACACTTATTGAGGGAACAGGGGCATCGTTAAACAGTCCAGTACAGCCAAACAAAAAATACTGGATACTAAATTTCAAAATTGGTTGTTGGTTTTTCAAAAAATCATCCAATTCGTAATCAGGTGCTTCGGTAATATCATGGCTACATTTTGTATAGTGGATGAGGCATACTTTCTGGTAGTGGTTATAAGCGACACTGGTAGCTTTTTCTAGATTAAGACTCTCCAATTCCAGGGAAATAATCCCTTTGTATTTGTAGTTTCGTTGATGAATCCAGTAGCACTCGATATTCCTGTGCATTGTTGTAGCCACCTAAAACAATAATTATACTAATGTCGGTAACAGAGTTGCTCCGACTTGAGAATGAAGAGCTTACATGATTTTAGCTTTAAAATTCCTCTAATCTTCTATTGCCGCGGATACAGGTGAACTTGAAATGACTTGGGAATTATCGTTTCGTTCTTTATTGGTATTGTCGGTACTAGATTTTCTATAGGAAGTTTCATGAATTCCTCGGGGTGTGAGTGAGACTTCTATGAAATACCTCGCGAGTCTAACAAGGCATTCCAGTGTCAAGAGAATTTTTGGACTTTTAACTACATTCGGGACTTCCGGCGTTCTTCAAATAACTATTTTGTAAGTAAATATTTATATTCTGAATTATATCTCAAAGTAATAGTTCTTACTGTGATTTTTTCGGAGCAGATTTTTTAAAGAGTAACGTTTGTTCAGTTATTTACTGAATATTTATAAAAATACTGCGATTTTTTGGATAGTCTCCACAAACGAGTAAATTTAATAGAACACCCGATTATTTATGTGCAGGATTTTCTTTGTACTACCGACTATTTCTGATGTAAGTCGCCACTCACAATTAAAAATGTGTAAGACATTTAATAACTTTATGTAAGCTTAGATACAATTATGAGATGTCTATACCGAATAATGGCACCGGAAATCTACTATGCACAGATAGTCCTTCTTTCAGTAACGTGGTACAGATCATGACCAACCACAAAAGAAATTCGTTGTTTGAACTTTAGTAACGCGCCTTCCAAACGTCAACATTAACTAAAATTGCGACTTGGCTCCTGCAAACTGCTATTTTGATGTGAACACAAGCAGACAGAACCGAATTTGCCTTGAAATTTGCTTGTCTAGTTACATAAATATTGGGGATTCGGCAAATAATATAAACTAAATTTTTGCAGAAAAATTGAATTAAAAAAATCAATCTTTTTTTTACTTAAAGTATCATAACTCTCAAACAGATAGACATACAAGATACCCACTTAGATCTGAAATAAATTTGTTAAATAAGGGTGCCAAGTTGGTTGATATACGTTAAACATGTGGGAAGTTATAAGAAGGTGAGTAATGTACACTAAGATGTCAATAACAGCGGTATTCTTTTAATGCGAATATCTTTTGACGCGGAGCAGTTAGAAAATTGAAACAAAAAAAACCTGCAAAAATATTTTTCATTTAAAATGTGTGTACTGTCATTTTTGCAGAACCCCCATTTGGTTAACATATGCGCTGATTGGAATGCTAAATTTAATGACAAATTCTAACCCATTTGTCGAAACAGAACATCACCTCTTTTGAGACATCAACCTTACAATTCGCCATGCTACAACGGTTGTATAAATTTACTTCTCTAAATTATCTGTTACAGTAATCATGTTGGTTTTCGAGTTTAGAATAGAATTATTACAAATTTGCACTGTCAAATCCGGTTCGTATCACTAGATTGTGAATACAGTTATATAAATTGACGGTTTGACAACATCAATTCTCGTAATTTATACTACTTCCAGAACATCCCGAAAATATCGGAAATAATCTCTCAAACACATACACCACTACCACATATTACAAATATAATCAGAACAGGTCCCCACCTTAAATATTTTATAGAAAACATAACTTCTAAATATGAATATTCATAATTGTTGTGTTGATTTTATCTTAACTGGCATTTTTTGTTGAAATATACTGTCAAAACTTCTTCATGAGTCCGTGATTCTTTATTAGAAATCAAAATATTCAAAAATAACAAATATAACAAAGTTTTTCTTACCTTAAGTGAGCCAAGGTCAAAAAATGAGTATATTTTTCCATACAAAATCAGCAATATGGCGTTCCTCTAGTTATTCTGTGCCACTACCGTAATACTTACACCATTGGAATATTCCCGAAAATACCGAAAATATTCCCACAATAATTTTACTGCTATTATCCACTAACACTAAAACACAACAACACATAATTTCCACGTTATTTATTAATTCACGTAACACCATTTATAAATATTTTTAATCACATCACTAATTTCATTTTCCCGCCACTCTAAACTGTTACAAAAATACTTCTAATGCTTAAATCTAGATGACACTATTTTTGTAAAAGGCATTAAATTCTTAACCCTTGGTTGACCAACGAACACTGAATTCATATTCCACCCAAGTGACCAATCCAGTAGATCTAATTTATTTGCTTATTGAAGCTCGCCACACTTTGATTCTTTCGTCATGATTCCTATCACTTTAAAAACTCAATCGACGTCCACATTTGATGTTTCTCGCGTTTCTTAGTTTATGTATGTGTGTAAAATTATTTGTTTTTTGACTTATTCGTATAGTAAATAAAGTTTATTTTGTATATTGGTTGAAAAAAATATTTTTCAAAAACGACGAAAAAACAAGATCGGCTTGAAATATTTTATCTTTGTAGTAGTGCAAAAAATCAGTAAAATCAAAAAAAAATTTGTTGGGAAAAGAGTTCCTGCAACAAAATTAGTTTGTTGGTGAAGATTAAGGAAACGGGGAAAGAATCAAAGTGTGAACGGCGGATTAAGTCCATTTCAGAAAATATGCATCGCCTATTTTATCCAACAGAGAGGGTATTCCACATAGTTAATGATCCTTAGCGAATTTCACCTTAATTATATTGTGTTACGGAAAACAAACGAAACGTCAAAAAGATATTTATGTATTTTGTTCCCAGCGAAATCTATGCAATTTTAGTTTTGATAATTAAAATCACTTGTTAATCAAATGTAATATTATATTTATTTTTAATGTGTTTGTGCACTTCGTGTTTTACGAAATACTGTGATGTGTAAACTAATTACCTGTACTTGTATTCTTCAACGCGGTAACCTGTAAGTTTATGAGTAAATCGGAATCGCACACAAAAATTCAGCGATTGTACAAAAAATGGTCTAAAATTTCAGCTTTAATAAAACGATTATAATAAAACGGCAAAAAGTAGACAAAAAGAAGAACTTTTATTTCTACATTGGATAAATTTTTGGTGGAATCCGCCAAAAAATTTGTTTTTTGAAATACTAATTGACATGTTATTGACAATTAGGTATCTGTATTAGTTGAATTACAATTAATCTGTATTAGTTGAATTTGTCACAAAAAGTGACAAATCTACTTACAAAAACAGGGGAAGTACAAAACAATTGCATTATGTGTAGTAAAACTGACCCAACAAACCCAAATTTGAAATTACAAAATTGTTTGTTGAAAATTATTTATAAATTATTATCGAAATCGTTTTTTGAGTGAAATAAAATAAAATAGTTCACATAAATAATTGGTAAATATTTAATTATATTTGTTCAACCGTACATTTATCATTCCACAATTTGTTTTGGATAGTTGCGTAGTTACAGCAGCATCCTTACATTTAAAGATATGTAGTTGTAATAAAAAAACAATTCTGACATTAAGCATATTTCTATTTTTCAGTATTTAGAAAATTATTTAGTAAATTTTGATATTATGCTCTAGTAACCAGGAAGATCAATAGTCACGTCACAAGAAGTGGTACGACTAAGAGAATAGGGGTCGTAATATGATTAGGTCTTTGAAATAAAATGTGTTGTGATTTTTGTCATAATAATAGTTGTTTTTTCTGGCATCAAATCAATCGCCTACTTTTCTATGATGCGGTTCATCATTACCTCTACACAGTAACATAAATTTAGAATTTAGAATTTTATTTTAGTTTATAAAAGTGTTTTATATACTTGGCCATATAATTAAAGTAAGTAATTATGATTCTCTTGAACCAATCAAAAATCACAATACCGTAAATTGTCACCCATTCACATGTATTTATCTAGATATATACATGAATTGTATTCTCACATGAATGTAAGGAACGAAGACAATGGAGTTCAACAACAAAATAACTGAAACTGAATACAAAGTGTATGTATATGAACTGACGTACATACATGCCATGCCAACTAATAACATATTCATCTCCAATTCTATTCAAATTTTAAGTTTTAACAAAAATTTCTCATGTAGATAATGATTTAAAAAAAGAGTTAAAATGAATAATTATTTCGAGTGACATAAGTGAATATTGATCATCACATCGTACACGTATAATAATACTCATCCAAAACGAGAACAATAAACCGCGCGAGGAACTATAAATTATTAATATTTAGAGGTGTTATATCAAGGAAATAGCGCGGTAAAAGTGATCGGTGATCGTAGCTTTTATATTACGACTTTACAAAAGGTGATACCATGACAGAGAAGAATATAACCTAAAAATTACACATATAATAATTAAGTTAAAATGATCTTTAAAAAAATAAAAATAATAATAGTTATAAAAGTGTTTGTCTTTATTGTTTCGGTGGTATAAATATAAGATAAACGAGTATATAGTTGTATTTAAGACACCTACCACTGATAAATATATTTCTTAATTACGGTTTTATCCATGACTTTGAGAATTTATTATTTAAACGGTCTGGAACAACGGTTGCAACGGTAAAACTTAAGATTGCTCAGATAACAATAATTCTTTATAATTCTTCGAAACATCATTTACCGAAACTGAAGTACATCGAAAATAAAAATTTACAATTCTTTATAGACCTTATCATTGTACTACGTTGCGTGTTTAACTGCATAGTTATGTAGATGGCTTAAGTAATCCAAAACTTCATGAAAGGCATCGTGCCGATCGTGCGTGATCTATATGCACGGATTTATTCAGAATTTCGCCCCGTTTATTTAGATACTCGCTACCGCGAGTAACCTTTATAACTGGATTGTAATTTGAAGTGTTTTTCAAAAGCATATACTTCCAGTATTTGCAAATACTTCTGAGGACTTCCACCCACTTTTACCTTTTTATTAAATTAGTTTGATTTAGCTACCAGATTTTTGCATTTGTTCACTTTGGCTTTTGATAGCGTTTTTAAATCGATACTATCGAAAATGTGCTACTATGAAATTTTTCGATAATATTTTTTTTTCGTTATTAATCGAATATATCACGTCACCTGTAAAGGTATCGAATGTCGTTGCAAATACATAAAACATTCATAAAATTGTATTAAAATATTAATTAACATAAAGATTATGACAGTAGTTTTCGCTTTCTAAATTCAAACCGCACACTTGCAACAATTGTCCTTGTGCTTTATTAATATAGCCATAGGGAACACAAGGCTTATTGAAAATTAAAGTTTAAACTCGAACGCCATGTCTGTCGAAATGAGTGGTATTCGTGGAAGTAATACGTCTTCACCTTTATGAGGTTCAATCAGAATTGTAGCTTCAATTAGATTATTCAACAATTTTTTAACTACTAATCGTGTACCATTGCATAACTTTGGCTGATTGATGTTTCGGAGTAATACAATTGACACTTCAATTTTCAAATTCAGAATGTGTGACGGCAATCTGGGATCGGCGAGTAGATTAAGAATTTCCATTGGAAAATTCACTACTCCACTTTGGTCCATCACGGAGTCAGTTTGACCTGCGTTAGACCTGTTTAGAACGATGTTGTTCATATCGTGTACGCGAATATTTTTAGCCGCGAAAACGGCTCTTCTGCTCAACCATGCGTGATTTTGATAATTTGTTTCGATGCTTTGGAATACATTGTCTAATGACTAATAATTCTTCTTTTGGTAAATTCAAAGAGCCAAGAGTCACATTAGCGGTTAAAAATGTCGACGTAAACGATATGAGCAACATCGTTCTAAACAGAATCGCAGGTCAAACAGTGGCATACAAATCTTGTGACTCCGTGATGGAGCTAAGTGGAATAGTGAAATTTCCAATGGAATTTCCTAATTCACTCGCCGCTCCCGGATTACCGTCACACATTCTGAATTTGAAAATTGGAGTTCAGAAATGCGACAGAAATTATATGAGAAGGTGGTTTTTCCTGTTTCTGAATTTGTAGGTATAGTGCCGTTACCGACTTCGAGTCGGTTGGCCGTTTTGAAGTTGAACTCTGATATTCGTTGTTAAATGCAATTTTTTTAGCAATTCATTAGCTGGAGTCAAGCGAGGTGACACTGGAAGCGTTCGCCTGTAGTCACCGAATAGTAACATTAATGCTCCAAATGGGACCTGATTATTTCGCAAGTCTTTCAATGTATAGTCCAATGCTTCCAATGAGTTCTTGTGAGCCATTGTACACTCATCCCATATAATGAGACCCGAAGAACCTTTCTTATTCCTGATGTTTTAGAAATGTTACATGTTGGGTTTTCAGAGTTGAATGCACTGTTATACCTGCTCCATCAACGTGGCAGCAATACTTGAAGAAGCAAGTGCTAACACAATATGGTCGTTTGAACGGATTTTAGCCAGGATTAAGGTCCAAAAAGTAAAACCCACCGGATTGGTCGGCTACAGCTTATATGATGGTATCAAATACTATATTTTGCTCTTGCAGCAGTTTCGGTGTATTTCCTTGGACGAACAGCTGTAAGTCATATATGTTGTATGATTGCTCTCTGAGCAATTCTCTCTCGAATGTTGCATTGACGGATCGGTGCTGTCACACCCAATTGTGCCAACAACTTGCCACATATTGCAAGTTAAAGATCCTCAATGAAAATTAGCGCTTCATTGTATATTTCTTCTGTGAAATCCAAGCCATGATTATTATTTGTTCCTTGACGCATTCTGTGCAGAATACTTTCGACCAAGTAGTCTTTGTATTTCTCCCACAATTGTACTGGTTCTGACGGGAAACATGAAGATAAAATAATTACAAACAGCGAAAGTATTTGAAATGGATTGGCAGTAGCAGATGAGTCTACAATAGACTTATCCCAATGATTATCGTTTTCCAGCAAATTAAGTGCCCCGCACGCACTCCGAGACTTACTTAAGCAAACGTAAATAAAATCAATTTGCATTGTTCGGATGTACAGAGTATATTCTTCCTAAAGCATGTGATGAACATATTTCAGATTGTTCAACTACTGCTTTGCTTCTCTTCCTTCTTTCAAAATTATTTCGTGTTGCGTTCCAAGTGTAATAAGTCGGAATGTCTGCATAAATCAAACTTCGTTCAAAATCATCAGTTTGACATAATTGAAAAAACGCTGTTAATGTTGTGTTCGGGAGATTTGTTGCTCTGTTCTATATGTTTCGTGCCGTGAATGAACAGCAAGGCGAAGGACAGTTGGATCCTTTTCTTGGATTTGAAATTCTAAAACACGACAGGGCTTCATTGCTAATATATCTTCCGACTTGGTATTGTGAGATTTCATCTAATTTATGAGGTTTGTGAATATGACTCCGCTCTTTTTATTAAAATATAACACATTTGCTTGTTTAGAAAATGAAAAAATTATTTATTGAACGTATGCTCCAGCTGAATCTACAACTTTCCCTCATTTTTCAGGCAATTTACGGATTCTCTCTCCGAAGAAATTTTGGTCTTTAGAGGCCATCCAATCAATAAGCTAATTTTCGATCTCTGCGAAAGAACTGATGTTCAGAAAGAGACGACTGCATCGACCGAAATAAGTAGTAATCTGAACGGGCTATGTCTGGTGAGTGCGGCGGGTAGGGTAGAACTTGCCAGTGCTGTCCTTTTAAATAATTTTTCACAACGTTTGCAACATATTGTTTTGTATTGTCGTGCTGAAAGATTAATTTGTTATGTCTATTCGCCTATTCTGGTCGTTTTTCCTCTATAGCCCACTTCAAACGTGCTAGTCGCTTTGGTTGCGATCGACCAGCTTCACCAGGCTTCATTCAAGATTTTTTTGCGTTTGGGATTCTCATAATAAATCCATTTTTCAATTCATTCGATGTAAAAAACCTTTTCGTTTTTGTCTTTGAAGAAGTATTTCACAAATCGTTTCTCGACGTTCGAGCTTCGATGTCTCTTTCTTTTACTTCGTGTGGAACTCAGTGGCTAGATTTTTGAACCGTCCCGATTGTTTGTAAAACGTTTTGCAAAAATTGATCGATCAACATTTAAAGCTACCGCCAACTCCGATTGTGCTTGAGAAGAATCTTCAGCCAATAACGTTTCTAATTCAGCATCTTCATATTTTCTTTAATGCCAAAATCATCATTTTTAAATCCACCATCTCATCGAAACCACCCTTTGCACGTTATATTCAATGGAGCATGCTCACCGTAAATTGTAATGTGCAATGTGTTATTCGACATTTTCAAGGAGTTAAAAATACCAGTTGTTTACACTTCAACCAAATGACGGATATTGCGTTTGACAACTGACATCAAGTACTATGCCCATTTATAGTACATCTAAGCAGTACTAGTAATGACACCTATTGGGAAAGAGCGGGGTCATAATCACACTACTTGCTTTCCAATCGATCACCGCAAGTACTTGGAAGTGCGAAAAATGTGTATTGGCTAAAGTGTTGATGGGAGAGCATAAAAAATGATTAAAGCAAAACATAACCTAAAATGTGTAGTTTATTTGTTATGCCGGAATTTTATATAAAATATCTATACCGGAATTTTATTAGCGCTTCACATATGACATTCGATATTTTTGACAGAAAACTACTACACGTAAAAAGGTAGAACAGTTGTGAGTAGTTAATTTAGCAAAAACAAAAACCTTAAGTGCTTATTAGTACTTGATGTGGTCGATTGGAAATAAACTAATATGTCACAGAATTGCAGCAATCGAGTAAACATTAGATACTGCAGATTTAGGGTGGCCAGACGTACTCCTTTCTGGGGTATTGATGTATCCCTTTTCCCACAACTAATTTGCAAAATACTCTAGTTCAAAAATATGAAATGGGGTACGGAAAAATACCCCAAATCGACCAATACTTACATTTTTATGCTTTTATAGATTTAAATTTACGAAGCATTTAAAAATGTTCAACCAGTTCTCTTGGCCGCTCCGAATGTTGCTTCTAGCTAATGAAGCGCAGTATAAAATGTCCAACAAGACAAAACGTATCTTTTATCGCTTAGTAAAAATAATTCATTAACGTTCTAGCCAACATCTGACCCTCCCCCATGTCGAATATATGCTAATCACAACACTTGAACACTATGTCGACTAAAGACAACAAAATAATTTTAAGATTCCCACCATCTGAATCTCATGAAGTTCACATGTCAAAGCGCTGTACAACATTTTCATATCGAACTCTTTACCCCTGATATCACATTGCTTTCCCTGTTCTCTCTAGCTAAGGAGAAACGTGAAGTGTTGTGTTTGTTTGTGAGTGTATGCTGCGCATTCACACAATCTCAAACCGTAGTCGTCGGCTCATCTGTAAAATAACAAAAAACAAAAATAGCTTATTTCGGAAACAAATTATTCCAAAAATAAAACGAAAACTAAGGCGAATTTTGGTGAAAATCGTTTTTTTTTTAAATTCTTCATTTCCGATCAAATTCCAGAAAAATTTACTGGGCCAATTAAGATGCCAAGTCAATTTAGAATCCGCCTGGTTCCTTCGTAAAGTTCCAGGAAAATCCTGCATCTCCCTCCCAAAGCATATGCAAACAAGAACAAGCTCCTACAAAAAACAGTTTCTATCAAAATTAGTCATATATGGAAACTAATCAGGACCAGCCTTGCTACAACATCAACATAGAATCGACCCATTCCTAACCGACTCCCTCCCAAACACGTTACCAAAATACCGCCAAAAACGAAAAAGCTCCAAAGGAAGTTGTCTGCCTCCCCAACTTAACAGAAACCTCCAAGTATGAAGTTCTATCCTGAGCAGTTAACCCACCTGGGACGCAGAGTGGCTTAACTATGGCGAAATAACAGTTTACTACCAAAATCGTCATTTCCGCCTAAATTTTGGAAAATGATCCTGACCAGCCCTATTACACATCCAATCCGCTCTCGAACGATCAAACGATTCCATCGCAGATGCTAGCTTCCAAAATAATGCGCAGATGCTAGCTTCCTAAAAAACATCAAAAACGAGAAAGCGTAAGCCAAGATAAGATAACCTGCCACATCCGATGGGCCAACTTGCGCACTTGCACCTCCCAACAGATGAAAATGCCCAAGTATGAAGCTTCATTAAAATAAGTCAATCCTTTTGGGCTGCAGAGTGGACACCGACAGACAGCACATCGAAACCCTCACATTTCCACACTTACTCCTACCCTATAAAAGAAAGAACTTCTTATTAAAATTAATCCAACAATTGTCTATTTTTAACCAATTTTTTGGATCAATTTTGAAAACAAATCCTTAATTTAACAGTACCCCAATTTAGGAATTTTGGTTTGGCCACTCTACGCAGTTTACTCAAAGAAATATTTGCAACTAAAAACCAACCAGCTGCAAAAAATATAGACAAAATTGACCAATATTGTACGATGAAATTCTTTTCAAAAGATATTCCACGCCAATTTGCTACATTTATTAGATTGCAATAATGCCATCACAATTAATAAAATACGCACACGAAAACAACACTTATAACAAATCACTTTGGCACAATAATGAATTTAAAAATGACATTCAATGAAATGGGAACCCCCGAAAAACAACTGAAATAAAAAAATATCAACAAAACCCAAAACAACGCAAGTTCGAAAATACAAAAACTCAGAACGAATTATTGGGTCTAATTTTGCAGTGGCCCAACTCCGAAAAAAAACGAAAAGTGAAACAACGCATAGTGACGTGTTGGTGTACTATCTCTGGCCTCTTCTTACTTTTCCCCAGCATAATAATGCAATCGGTAATAAGTGGCGGCCTACTCGGTTTTTCGGTTTATTTTATATTGGTCGAATAGATAAGGGCAACAACACTTAAAGATTGGGTTTAGTCAACATTTATTGTTCAATAAAAAACTAAGTTGCCGGTTGGAAAAATCAACCCAGTCTTTACGTTCATGTGTGAACGTATCTTTACATAAACTCTTAACTCGACATGACTTCTTCTAAAATATGACTTGACTAAATTATATAAAACTATTTTAAGTATCTCCAAATACACATGTACTTCATATATACAAAGTCACAATAAAATAACAGACTACTGTAGAGGTAGACACACCTGCCAGCAATTTAGCGTACAGTCACATCTAACTGTATATTCGTAAATACCTTTTAATTTGCTTCCCTATCAAAAATTTATTGTCATTCACGCAAATAAACAAATTGAAATGAAATACAACCAACCCATACATGCCACCATGTTGGTGAGATAAAAATAAAAGATTTGAATATTCTTAATTTGGGATCCTTTATACCGTTACATATTACTCATAATAACTAAATAGAAGATGGGTTTGTGCGGTCGCACCAAATAAGGTAACTTGTGTGCCATGCCATGGCGACTCATTACTTTTTTTATTGGTGTAGAATTTAACAATTCTTACGATATTTTGTATTTGGTTCTTTGTTCAAAATCAATAAAAGTTTTAAGGAAGTTCAAATACCTTCTTAGAATAATTAATTTTTTTTGATTAATTTAATTTCGTTTTTACATTTGATGGAAGTACAGTTTTAAGTGTGAATCTTTGTTTATTTTTTGTTAATTCCTAAAACGGTTGCGCATTTTTTACTGTTCCGGATTACAAAATCCGGATGACCAATTAAAGTTGAATTAGTAAGATTATTACAATTGCGTGTGATGAATTTAGCGTGCAATGCACACGCATATACGGTAAAATAAAAAATTATGAAACACATACTGTGGCGCCCAACATGGGGTTTGTAGATTAAAAAACTGTCTTTGTAGGTTACATAAGTTCCTCTGACTGCAGAAATACGTCAAAATTAACGTAATTGGCTTTTACGAGTTTATGCAACAAAATCATCTTGACTTTAATTTGTTTCTTATTAAAGTCATTTAACAACAAGTGTTAATTTAATTTGAATGTCTTAAATTAAAATTAACTGTAAAACTGATTAAATGTTGTTCGAATACTTATAACAATCGTACATATACAATCTGTAAGTTTAAAATCTATTAAATACAATAAACAACAGGCGCTTCTTGCGTAGGTAGCGGTGCGCAATAAAATCATAAATTTACATCAATAATTAATTGTAGGCGGTCGGTTCTCATTATAAAACTTATATAATTTAGTAATTTATTTTGTTATGCCGTTCGTGTTGTTGTTTTTTATTTAATTTGATTTAATTAAATAAAATAGCAACAAGAGAGTTAAAATTACTTAAATACAGAAGAAATATTTGATTTTCATGTTATGTCTTGTATCTGACTACGAACGATGACGATGTGTGATGTTATCTTCAAAGCTTAAGCTATTATTCGGTTAGGGATTGCTTTTTCAGATCGGAATCCAGCTTTTTGAATGCCGCGTTCGATAGAAAATAGAAAGAGAGAGGAACATTCGCCATTCTACTCAGTACTTAACTTTATGAAGTGAGGTAACTACAATATTTTATGGAACAGAAATTTAACCAAAACAATCATGTCTGGGATTAAAAATAGGTGGCCATTGATATTGTTACCATTGATATATAATTTCACAGCAAATCACTAATTTCACTTGCACACTGTTCACTGGTTAAATTACAACTGTTCGAGATTATTATTTTTATTACATACACCGCCATGCGTTTTGCAATTGTAAATCACTTTCAAGTAGTGGTATTCGCGAACATTGTACGTCATCAATCCCCTCATCTTGACGATTAACGCCTTTCTTAATTCCAGTACTTTTCATGATGATTATCGCAGTTGTTTACAATTGCTTTCGTAATCTCCATATTCCCCTCCACTTGGAATGCCATTCTAAAATCCAATTCCCAATCATTATTGCAGAATTACTAGATCCGACAACATCGTTGATGTGAAAAATAATTATTATATTCTTCAACTTGGTTTGACCTCTCGAACTTTGGGTTGCTATCACTTGATGGTGTGCCTTAACCACTCGACCTTCGAGAGTTGTATGTGTGTTGAGTAGAATTCGTAACACTACCCCATCTTAAATCTACTCGTCCACTTTCCTCACGTTGT
Source organism: Nephrotoma guestfalica (assembly GCA_963691935.1). Lineage (NCBI taxonomy): Eukaryota > Metazoa > Arthropoda > Insecta > Diptera > Tipulidae > Nephrotoma > Nephrotoma guestfalica. The sequence goes on from OY829914.1 coordinate 251,018,295, forward strand.
ATCGTCGTAATCTATCAAAGTCTACCACTTCCTTCTTAGTTCTGCGGCCTAGTTCAATCCGGTATACACCATCGTTAATCCATTTGGGTGGTCATATCTCATTTTCATTCTATCGCTGGCCTATGCGAGATTCCTTCCTACTTAGATCGGCTGTGTATGTATGCCGTGCGACTGGCTCGGTTTCTGGTAACCCAAACTTCAAATGGTAGGCTCTCTGCTAAATACACCTTGGTAGGCGAGCTTCCTATTGTATCATGCACTGCACTGCGGTCTAGGGGATCATGTCTAAGGATTGGCATTGACTTTTTTCCGCAGATGATCTTCCAGTGTCCGGTTAAACCTCTCTACCATCCCGTCTGATTGTGGAGGTAATGGTGTGGTACGAGATTTATTTATGCGTTAAGAATTTTGCACTGTTTTTGAAACACGGACGACTCGAAATTTCTACCTTGATCCGAGTGTAGTTCTGACGGTACTCCGAATATACAAATCCAATTGTTCACCAATGTGTCGGCTACTGTCCGGACTTCCTGATTCTCAATCAGACAGGGTTCAATCCACTTGCTGAATGATAGCCAATACACACCAGTATGTAACGATTACCATCTTTTGTTTCTGGAAACGGACCGGCGAGATCCATTGCTATTCGTTCAAATGATGCTCCAACATTGTATTGCTGCATTCTCCCTTTCACCCTAGTTTGCGATCCTTTACTCGCATCACACACTTCACACTGTTTACACCGGTATTCAATGTCCTGGCAATTGACCCAATAAAACCGGTGTCTTGTTTTCTCCAAGGGTTAATTGATTCCCAAATGTGCTCCAGATCCTCCACCGTGTGCTTTTTGTAGCACTTCTTGTACTCGGTTAGCAAGTAGCACAGTTTGATGTTTATTATTGTCACAGTCAACCGATTTCCAGATTCTTACTAGTATTCCGTCATCTATTATCAGCGAGCGCCTCTGCGCCCAATAACTTTTAACAGTGGGGCTTTGAGATGTGTTTGGACTTAAATACAGTATTCGCGATGACCATGTAATACTTACCTGGGAAACAAACTCTCATCCTGAAATGCATTACATAAATTCCATAAACCTAAAAATAAAGATTGTAGCAATTAATTAATACTTACCTTGTCATCCTTAAAACTTACCTTTTCATTTAATGCAAAACAAAGGAATCATATGTAAACAATACACATAAAATAATTTGGCCTTGAACTTGAACTTCAATTTAGGAATTTTGGCAAACCAAATTATCTTATGGATACTGTACACAATATTAATGTAATTTCACTTTATTTGTATTATTCACTTTAATTCGTAGATACTTACCTAAAAACACAGCAATTATCATTATACAAAACTAAGAAATTAATATTATTAATTAATTAGAATGTACATTTGATTGTTATGCCAACCAATTTTTGTGTTGACATTTCATTAGTATACCACTACTAATGCAATGTTGATGCAACCAAATTTATTATAGAGTGCGGTTTATAATGCCATCTAGTGACCGGTATAACCCTATTTTGATAACACTCTATGATAAATGGAAGAGATTTTGTAATTAACTTATAAGGAAATTATATTTTTTTGTCATTATTATTGTAATCAACCAACGAGGAAACAAGTAAAAAATAAAATTAGCGAATTTAAAGTAGCGCCTAAGAAAATTAAACCAAGTGTTTTGAGTAGAGAAAATTCAACTTAAATCACGCATCCACCCAAATCTGAACCAAATAAACATTGAAATACACAACATATTTTCTGGTCCTTCGAGCCGGATTTGGGCATCAACGCTGTTTTAAAAAAAAAAAAAAACCGGACATCTTGAAAAAAAAAAAAAAATTTCGAGCATCATCATCGCCTGCCGCTGTACGGTACATTGGATAGCAGCCTCGTGGTTTCTCGATCGCAAAGGTTCCATCATCATCGCCTGCCGCTGTACGGTACATTGGATAGCAACCTCGTGGTTTCTCGATCGCAAAGGTAAGCGTTTTACATTTTTAAGTGATTAGTGATTAGTGAATTCGTGCAACAAATGGCCGACGAAACCATAGACGCCGACTCCATAATTACTCAACAGCATCAATTGCTCGAGTATGTGCACAAGCAATTGACGAATTTTAAAAAGGATCCGGCAGTGAGGAAAACAAAATCCTATTTCGAACGTCGTTTGTCCTGTTTGGATAAATTTTATTCCGAATTCCACGCAAATCATCGTCTAATCATTCCTTTAATAGACAAAAACGAAGATTATCTGAAAAAAGATATTCCGAATCAATTTGAAGAAGCATTTCTTGATTCAACTGCCGAAATAGATGAAGCCTATGCACTCGCATTTCCCCCGTCTACCCAATCGGATAGACGAGCATCGTCAATGCTTTCGCATACGGAACCTTCAAATGTGCGGTTACCAAAGTTGGATTTGCCTAAATTTGCTGGTAATATTTTGGAATGGCCTTCATTTTTCGATTCGTTCAAACAAATTCATGGTAGTCTAACGTTGTCTTCCTCACAAAAATTTCAATACCTCAAAGGTTGTTTACATGGCGAAGCTGAATTAAAAATACGGCATTTAGCAATCACCGATAGCAATTATACGAACGCCATCGACGAACTTGAGAAAAATTATAATAATAAACGATTGCTATTCGCGCAACAATTGAACGCATTTTTGTCACAAGCAGAAATCAAAAAAGATACTCGGGAAGAAATCCAACAATTATTAAGCTTTTCTCGGGCTTCAATGCATGTGATTTCAAAATTAGGTGTTGAATCGAGTGAAGCGATTTTTGTTCACATTGTACTGCAGAAATTACATCAAGATACCCGAACATTCTGCCTCCAATCGTTCGACGCAAAGAAAATTCCATTATGGTGTAATTTAGAAAACGCAATAGAGATTCGATTAGCTTCTCTTCCGTTCAATAATTCAAGTGATGCCAAGAAGCCATCCTCCAGTCCGAATGCATCACTTTCCTCGTCTAAGGAAGTATCAAAATGGAATAAAATCACGCCCAATTCAGCGAATAAAAAATCAAATTCATTCCACTTATCTAATTCAATATCAGTACAATGTCCACATTGCAAAGAATCACATATTCTACGAAAATGTCCATCATTTCTCAAACTATCCGTACAAGAACGCAAAATAATAGTTGAGAAACTTAGGTATTGTTTTAATTGTCTCGGATTCAATCATGTACTGCCAAGTTGTCCAAGTCAAAAGAATTGCGCCACATGTGGTGGTCGTCACCATACATTACTTCATTTTGTGAAATCCAATGACGGTTCGGCTGCATCACCATCTGTGCCTAACGCTACTACACAAACTAAAATATGTAGTCACGCTACAAAACCAACAAATCGAGGCAGTCAAGTATTATTAGCTACTGCAATCATCTATATTCGTGCTAATAATGGGGAACTTATTCCATTCCGTGCTTTGGTCGATCAAGGATCACAAGCCACCTTAATCACCCAATCAGCTGCTCAACGTTTAGGCTTACCTAAAACATCCCTTCGTGCTCAAGTCAATGGTATTGGTAACGCCCAAACTAATCAAAGTAAATCTTCAATTTCAATTGCCATCAGATCATGTCACGACGACCGTTTCGAATGTCACACTAATGCATTGATTCTTGAAAAATTGACATCACAATTGCCGTCATATACCGTCGATTTCACCGATTGGGATCATATTCAAAGGTTACCTCTAGCGGATCCACATTTTTCGCAACCGAGCCATATCGACTTACTTCTAGGTGCCGAAGTATATGCTTCAATCCTACGACCAGGTCTATGCCGTGGAAAAATTGGGACTCCAATCGCTCAATATACTGCTTTGGGATGGATATTGTCTGGTGAGATCATTCAAACTCATCCTGCGACCATTACTGTATCCAGCTTTCATTCTCAAATCGAAATTGACTCACTTATACGCAAATTCTGGGAAATAGAAGAGATCCCATTTGAAAGGACATTATCCAATGAAGACAAGTGGTGTGAAGAGTTTTTTCAGCGAACGCACAAACGGCAATCTGATGGTAAATATGTAGTCAAACTGCCACTCAAAACACATTATGATTCGAACGCAGTCATTGGCTCATCTCACAAAATGGCGTATGATCGGTTCCTAAAATTGGAAGGACGTTTCCATCGAGATCCATCATTCCATTCAGTATATTCTGCAGTTATCAACGAATATCTTGAATTAGGACAAATGGAATTGGAAATTGCTCCCGAGTCGGAATACAAAACCATCAAAAATGGAGTCTCATCCTTTCAATGTTGCTATTTACCACACCATCCGGTATTCAAATCTACGAGTTCCACCACCAAACTTCGGATAGTTTTTGATGCGTCTGCGACGACGTCGAATAAACATTCACTGAACGACATTTTATTATCGGGGCCAGCACTTCAATCCGATTTACCATCTGTCATCATCAATTGGCGTTTCTTCAAGTATGTTTTCACAAGTGACATTGAGAAGATGTATCGTCGAATCGATATGTATCCGCAACACACTCAATATCAGCGAATTTTATGGAGAGATTCACCGGATGAAAGCATCAAAACATATCGATTGAAGACAGTGACGTTTGGAACGGCTAGCGCACCCTATACCGCAATTCGTGTAATGCATCAGTTAGCTCAAGATGAAGAAACCCATTTTCCACTAGCTGCATTCGCTATTAAAAATCAAATGTATGTCGATGACATACTTTCTGGAAGTCACACAATCGAATCGACTATTGAACTTCAACACCAAATCATACAATGTCTTCAGTCAGCCGGATTTGAATTGAGAAAATGGTCCAGCAATGCACCACCAGTGTTATCGGCAATTCCACAGGAGTATCGTGAAAGTAAATCAGATTTCTTAGTCGGACAAAATGACTCGATTAAAGCACTCGGAACTAAGAATCATACAAAACGAACAATTTTGTCCACAATTGCTCGCTTATTTGACCCATTGGGATGGATCAATCCGATTATTATAGTCGCCAAAACATTCCTTAAACGTTTGTGGTGCGAAGGACTTGATTGGGATGATCAGCTTCCACACAATCTAGCTAACATTTGGCAATCATTCATCGAGAGTTTGAACAGCGTCAATCAACTCACAATTCCTCGTTGGATACACACTGACAACAGTCACCAAACAGTCGAATTACATACGTTCTGTGATGGATCAATACACGCGTATTCTGCTGCAACGTATGTACGAATCGAAACAGTTCATGGAGAAATTTTCGTCCATCTACTGTTTGCCAAATGCAAGGTAACTCCCAAGCGAGCTCTTACAATTCCAAGAATTGAATTGTGCGGAGCAGTTCTGGCAACTAAATTGCATCAATACGTCAAGTCAAACCTCCAAATTTCGTCTAATCAAATAAATAGTCATTTTTGGACCGATTCAACTATTGTTCTATCATGGATTCGAGGAGATCCCAATCGATGGAAAACATTTGTGTGCAATAGAGTTCATACAATTCTCGACACTAGCAACATCAATCAATGGCATCATGTCTCTACTTCAGATAATCCAGCAGATGTTTCAAGTCGTGGTCTAACAGCTGAACAATTACTCCATAAGAAGCTATGGTGGCATGGACCGTATTGGCTCAGAGAGAATGCCTCTAAATGGCCGGAATCTTCCGTTCCATCATCAAACTTCATCGAAAAGGATATCGACTCAGAAATGAAGAAAAGTTACATCATTGCATCGATTACTATCGATCCTCAAGAATGCATTAGCCGTCGTTATTCATCGTATATTCGTTTACGTAAAATTACTGCGTGGATTTTACGTTTCATCAATAACTGTCGGGAAAAAACTATCACTTATCGAACCACTGCAGGTTACTTAACTCTTATCGAATGGAACCAGAGCGTTATTCCATTACACAAAATCGTTCAATTTGAAGCATTTTCATCAGAAATCGCAGCCCTCAAACACCAACAACCGTTACCAACCAAAAGCAAACTGAGTGGTCTGAATCCATTCATCGATCTTGATGGCATACTGAGAGTGGGTGGCCGTCTTCGAAATTCGTTATTACCATTTGATCAAAAACATCCAGTCATCATTCCATCAACGCATCACTTCACAAAACTGCTAATCGAACATTGTCACCGAATTTGTTTGCATGGAGGTATTCAACTTACATTGAACCAAATTCGCAAAAGCTATTGGATTTTACATGCACGTCGAATCGTCAGCTCACAATTGAAAACCTGTCATGACTGTTTCAAAGTGAATCCAATACCACGCTCACAATTAATGGGAGATTTGCCTCATGTAAGAGTTCGACCTACCTTTCCATTCTTCGCCACTGGGGTTGACTACGCAGGTCCGATCAACTTTCGAGTATCAAAAGGACGTGGAAACAAATCCTACAAGGGCTACATCGCTGTTTTTGTTTGTCTCAGTACGAAGGCAATTCATTTGGAACCAGTGAGTGATCTCACTACCTCAGCATTTCTAGCCGCACTACAAAGATTCTTTGCTCGTCGTGGATTTTGTCGAGACATGTATAGCGATTGTGGCACAACATTCATCGGAGCAAACAATCAACTGAAAGCAAATGAAAATGCTATCAAGAAACTATTCGACAAGGAAATTCTGCCAATTCTTATCCCACATGGAATACAGTGGCATTTTATTCCACCCTTTTCACCACACTTCGGTGGGCTTTGGGAAGCAGGCGTAAAATCGATAAAGTACCATTTGAAACGAATAATTCCAAATTCAACACTCACCTTCGAAGAAATGGCAACTGTACTTTGTCGTATCGAATCATGTCTCAACTCGAGGCCATTATTTCCGCTCAACGACCGATTCGATGATATTACCGCATTAACTCCAGGACATTTCATAAGAGGAGATGCTTTATTAGCACCGCCCCCTGAACAACCAATCGAAAATTTGTCGCCAGTCAATCGTTGGCATCAATTACAAAAAATCATACACGAATTTTGGAACGTCTGGCATAAAGAATACCTATCAAGACTACAAATTCGTCCAAAATGGAATCAAGTCAAGGAAAACATCGCGATTGGCGAATTGGTTTTGGTAAAAGATGAACGATTACCACCTAACCAATGGAGATTGGGTCGAGTCATTGAAGTTCATGAAGGCAAGGACAAATTGGTTCGAGTAGCTTCATTAAAAACAGCGAATGGAATTATCAAACGTCCGATCGTCAAATTATGTCCATTACCTCGTCAAGAGCCAGCTGACAAAAGCGTAATTGATCAGCTCCAATCGATAAAGGAGCGTCTGTTGCACACTAATCAAAATTAAATAAACCTTGCTTTCATTGTAGCTATCCAATGTACCCACCGTCATCTCGTCAATCAACACATTTACTCCGCCGAGTCGTGGCGGCGTAATAACCACCAAATTTCAACTGATTATGGAGGAAATGCCGATCAGTTTTTTATTTATTTCACCAAGTTGCATCTATAATTAACACCATCAGGTCATGTGTAATCAATTAAACATAATTAAAACACAATTCTCTCACAAAATTCTCGTTTCTAGATACAACGAATATATTACGAATATCAATCAAATGTGCCACATAATCATTGAAGATTTATCCTGATATACATCAGCCCGGGCGGCATGTTTGGACTTAAATACAGTATTCGCGATGACCATGTAATACTTACCTGGGAAACAAACTCTCATCCTGAAATGCATTACATAAATTCCATAAACCTAAAAATAAAGATTGTAGCAATTAATTAATACTTACCTTGTCATCCTTAAAACTTACCTTTTCATTTAATGCAAAACAAAGGAATCATATGTAAACAATACACATAAAATAATTTGGCCTTGAACTTGAACTTCAATTTAGGAATTTTGGCAAACCAAATTATCTTATGGATACTGTACACAATATTAATGTAATTTCACTTTATTTGTATTATTCACTTTAATTCGTAGATACTTACCTAAAAACACAGCAATTATCATTATACAAAACTAAGAAATTAATATTATTAATTAATTAGAATGTACATTTGATTGTTATGCCAACCAATTTTTGTGTTGACATTTCATTAGTATACCACTACTAATGCAATGTTGATGCAACCAAATTTATTATAGAGTGCGGTTTATAATGCCATCTAGTGACCGGTATAACCCTATTTTGATAACACTCTATGATAAATGGAAGAGATTTTGTAATTAACTTATAAGGAAATTATATTTTTTTGTCATTATTATTGTAATCAACCAACGAGGAAACAAGTAAAAAATAAAATTAGCGAATTTAAAGTAGCGCCTAAGAAAATTAAACCAAGTGTTTTGAGTAGAGAAAATTCAACTTAAATCACGCATCCACCCAAATCTGAACCAAATAAACATTGAAATACACAACAAGATGTAATTTCGTACCTACGCGGTCGTCTACCTTCTACCAGCCTTTTAATTACTGGCCCAATTGCCTCATAAGCTTCTTTCAAATCTTGTTTATCCCAACCATGTTCCGATTCAAACTGGATTCGTGCAATAATCGTTGCTTACACTGAACTGCACATGGCCTTCTTGATAATCCATTTGCATTGTTGTGCAACATACCCCGTCGGCGTTCAGTCTTGATAGTGAAGGCTTGGTGTCGATCTTACCATCTAGCCCCTTGCTCCTCGGGTTCCTTAAACGGCATCAACCATTTGAGTGTCGCATGATCTGCTCGAAGAACAAACTCTCGCCCATACAGATATTTGTGGAAATGTTTAACACTGTCCACCACAGCCCCCGATTATCTGCGTCTTACACAATAATTTGTCTATGCCTTAGAGAGCGATCGGCTATAATATGGAATACGTCGCTCTTCGCCCTCTTGCGTCTGTGACAACACTGCACCTATCTCCTTGTTGCTAGCATCCGTATCCAAAATAAATATTCCATCGGCCGGCGGATACGCCAAAATAGGGGCGCTGCATAATTTCTTCTTTATATCTTCAAATGTTTTTTGTTGCTCTGTGTTCCACTCAAATAGTTGACTTTTGCGGGTAAGGCGACGGAGACTTCGTGCAATATCTGCGCAGTTTAGCACGAATCGTAGCTAGTATAAGTATACTCCTAAGAAATGTCCCTTTAGTGCAGGCCAATCCATTACTGATACTAACTTCTTTAGATCATTTCGCACACCATTGCTTGAACAGTCTGCACTTCGTTGCACTTTACTGCAATCCTGCCGTCCTGATCGCTTGTAGTACTTGTTTACGATTGTTACGTGTTCGTCAAATGTGCGGCCCAGTACAATGATGTCATCTAAATAAACGAGACATGTTTTCCAATTTAGTCCTCTTTAAAACCAGCTCTATTAATCTCTCAAATCTACCAAGGCATATTGCATAATTTTGAATTATTACCACAACTTGATTAAGACCGTTTCCTGCTGAAAATACCATTTTCTCTCTATTATCACGGTGGATTGCTAGTTGCCAATATCCGCTTTTCAGATACAATGTACTAAAAATGTTGGCTCCTGACAGCGTGCATTTTATTTAATTTACGCTAATCAACGTAAAATCGTGTTGTCCCATCTTTCAAGACAAGAACCACTGGCGAACTCCATGGGCTGCCAGACTCTTCTATTAGTCCATCAAGTTCCATTTTCTTAGTTAATTCGGCTGTCTCCTTCTGCTTCGCGAGCGGTCCTCGTTTTGGTGCTTGCCGGATTGGAGTAGGGTTTACCGTGTCGATTTTATGTTGAATAATATTAGTTTTTCCTAATTCTTCATCATTGAGAGCAAATGTATTGACTGAATTAGTCCAGTGCTTCCACTGCGACATCTAACTATTCCGCTGGAAGATGGCTGCACATTGAGCGAATGAGCTTCTTTTGCCTATAGTTTGGTGATCGATGACATTGTTTCGTCCTGCCGCTTTCCTGATTACATTTGCTGATGAGCTCACGTTCAAAACTCGTACTGGTACTTTATATTGCAATTTCATTATCATATCGTTGTTTCTGATATTCGCAGGCGCTAAAATTAACATCTTGGTACTCCCAAGGTCACCATCAATTTTCGCATAGATGACTTTCGCACATCGATGGAATCTCGACCCTGTCTTTGGCTATAATTCGCAAGCCGCATTCAGTCCGATGATTCATGCGTCAGCTATTCCAACCACAATGAACCGATGTTTGAACCGCATTTCACCTAACGTTACTGGAAAGGTACATCCTCGTTTAACTACGGCAAACTAGCAAGTTATAACGGACCGTAGTATCTATCTGCTCTGGATCTACCATATCAGGACGCACCACCGATTTTGAAGCTCCGGTATCCAGTGTAAAGGTGCATTCAAGCTTTGCCAGTACGCCAATAACAGCGATACTTTTGTAATCTGCCCCTAGTTGTGTGATTTTAACGGTGCTCTTAGGGCATTTTCTCCCTTTCACCTCCTAAAACTGTTGTAACTTACTTTTCCGGATCCATGTTTATTAAATGAGACAAGTGTTTACCTTAACGAGTCTCGTACAATTTCTAACTGCCTCATTTATTCTCGTTTCTTCCCTCGTACGTCAGCTACTCTCGAGTGCAGGGTACTTGGTTGCTTACAATCCCTCATATAATGCCCAGGTTATTGGCATTGGAAACATCGAAACTGGGACCGCGATCGTTTTCTTTTCTTCCATTAGCTCGAAAGAGCCTTTACTTGCGTGATATCTTCCAAATCCAGCTTGCACAATTTTACAGTATCAGTGGCCAAACTTGCTTAACTGCCTCATATTCTAAAGCCAACGCCAATACGTCATTCATGATTTTACCTCTAGTATAGGTTCTTAAATACAGTTTTAGATGGTTTTCTTGACAGCACTGATAAACGCGTCCACTGTTAGTTCGTTCAACACATCTGCAGGCTTTCCCCATATAGTTGCCGCTTGCTTTGGAGTTGAATCTTGCATAGTTCTCTGGCATGTGACTGCCCGTATCTTAGTTCCAACTCTGCAGTCATGATCCGCGCATAGCTTCTTTCTGTTGCGGATACCGATTGCCAGGCATCAAGAGCTTTCCCACGAAGAGCCAAAATAAGTGCGTTGAGCTGCTATTCTGCTCCCAACAATTATGCTGCACCGCCGCTTGGAACTACACTTTAAAATTTTCGAATGGGTTTTCGCCGTCAAATGTTGGAAGCTTTAAAATTTCCCTTGAAGTTTCAGCAACTGATTCGGTCGAAAACGTTTTATTTATCTTGAATAGTTTGTGATATATGTGTCCAAGGTTGATTTCAGTTGTTCGGGTGTACAAGCGGATGTACTGATATGGTTGTTCTATTTGCTCCATCGCTCCGCACTGGCTAGTACTGGCGTCGTGATGATTGTCGCGATCTTCGTCCTCCTGTTTCATCATCCTCTTCCTTGATTAGTGAAAGTGTTAATTCATTGTACTTCCAGTGAAATTATTTTAGTTAGAACCAAAACCGTTTAAAGCTTGGGACGTGTGGATGTAATATATCTAAAAAAAATTAGATCGGTAAAGCTGCGTAATCAAACTTTTGTTTACGAGTACGTTAGTAACGGTATAATGCAATAGCAGTAGTTATCATTGCCTTTCATTTAAACGCCCACTTAATTCGGTCGTCTATTATTTTACCTATCGATCGAGTTCGTATACGTAACAGATTATGTATTCATAATGATGGTACATAGTAGGTTTAATTTTTGGCGTAAACATCCAAATTTTAATATCTTAAACAAATTTTGTCTAGACTTCTGATTTCCATAAAATCGATTCAACGGAATTTCTGCAGAGACAGTTCCTGAGCTTATGCAAATTGAAAAAGAATTTAAATTCATGATTGTCTGCGTACGATAAGTCGCAATGTAATGTGGAAAGATCTCAAACTGACCATAAAACCTTGAATGAATTTGCGAAATTACTATACAAGAATAAAACATTTATTAACGAATATTTAACGAAAGATTGATTAATTAGCCTATTGAAATTGGTAGATTACCTAAGACTTAAACAATAGAATATTTATTTTCTTAGAACTCACACACAAATTACTCGTATAAATACACATCAATTAAAACCAAGATATATTCATGTGGCACCACCTTCAAATATCACGATCAGAATTAAAAACTAATTTGTCATTGCACACACAAGAAAACCCACAAATATTGTTTTGATTACGAGCAGAATAAAATTCTATTATGATCCAACAAAAGAATTATTCTTGATTTTAAGACATGATGATCAACAATAGAGCGAGACTCCACCAAATGTTGATGTAGCGTGTAAAACCACGCATTCAAATCATCAAATTGTTAATAATTATGCAAAATTCGGATATTAGAAAATAGAATTTTAAATGTACGGCCTTACGTATAAGGCAATGTTAAATCTCCATCTCAACTTACTCGCACGTGTACCAAACATAGGCTAAACGTATGAAAGACGCTCGTTTTCTATTTTACTTACATTTCTGCCTGAGGAACGGTCAAGTTTATGTGGAGAAATGAACCTATACCTGATTTAGAAATTTGATTTTTCAAGTATTTAGGTTTTGCTATAGTTTGTAACTGTATGTTGTCCAATAAATCGTTGAGTAACCCACGTACAATTGCTCAATATATGCGCGCATACTTAAAGTGTATTCTGTTGGAATGGAATCTATCGTGTGAAAATAAATTGAAATTTGGAAAATGATGCACACGAATGAATTGTATATGCACGTCTACGTACACATATATGTAGAATACCAAGATTTAAGAAATTGTTACGATTATTATGAGAAATCGATATCTGGATATTCGATATACTTCCGGAATTTAGTTGTCTAGACTGTGGGCGTGCAGTTTTAGTATGTGTGTTCAAAATACGTAACAACAACCCAAATTGCTAAGGATTACCTAAAGTTAGGATGATAATACATAGCTTGGGTTTCAGATACTCCGACTCTAAGCTGTAAATTACAATTTAAAGTTCACAACTGTCGACTAAACCATGTTAAAAATTGAAACATTTAATTATATAGTTGCAAGGCAGGGGTATATACATAATCATACGGGGCCAATTCGCAACCAATTCCCGAAAAATGGTGGTTCATTACATGTTTGCATTTGATATTATGTGGTACCAGCGATACGAAACTATCTTTATTGCCGAGGCAGCTACGATGACATAACCACCGAAAGTGGATTTGCTGCAGATTTGAAAATATTGATGTTTGTGCAACGACCACACTGTGCAAACCACAGTGAAACAGCACGGAACAAGAGGCAAAAAAGATCGCTAAGACGCCAAAGATCAGCTACCAGGCCGATTATTGTGAATCAGTTGCATCAACACGACGCTTCCGTGGAGGATCACGAAATTTCAATATACGTGGAAGCCTTACTGTGGTTCCGTTAATCCTTCTCGACCAGAAAGATTGTTGAGCCAACAATCGAAATCACCACGAAATTGAAATTGCAACTCGATTCTGGAGCGATTCGAGGTACCCAATGAACGTCCCCATTGCAAGCGTCTGCACTAAAGTTGAGCAAAAGGCAATCAAAAAATTGGATGGGGGAATTAAGCAAAAATTTACATTGCTCTCATTGATTCATTGGGTTTGTAAATACAACAAAATGAATGCAACTTTAACATTGAACGCGGGAACCAATGATTTAGCAATAGCAATAGGGGCTAAGTGTCTTTCGCAGCAGCTAAAGTGATTGAAAATGAGCTCCGGAAGGTTATATTAATGGAGACCGATGGTAGCTGTCAAAAGAAAAGACGAGTGTGTTCGGCCAACGCCAGAAGAAATAATCTCGAATCTGAGGCAAGAACGAGTGTTCAGCAAAACAGATATGGACGAAGCTTTCATGCAGGTGGATATGGACGACGAATCAAAAATATTGCGACCTATTTCGAGTAAACCGCCTTCAACCGGTTGTGAAGACAACACCTTGCATTTTTGCACAATTAATCGACACAATGATAAGCAGAGCTGAAGGTATTTTTCCTTTCAAAGTGTTCATTTGACCAGAAATTGTTGGAGTTTCTGGGCCAGACGGCCGACGCAAATGACTTAATGCCCAAAAATATCGACAGTTTGCATAATACGTACGACAAATTCGTAGAACACCAGAAAGACAGTTGGCAATAACGTAAAATTTGTGTGGCAAAATGTTTCATCGATAGGTATATTTAGGGTCGCAAATTCAAGCTTCAGACCGATCATAAACCGCTGTTCGCGATTTTTGAATAGAATAAAAGCATTCCGGTAGACGTATCTATATCCATTTGCAACGATTCGTACCAATTTTACTCACTTACGATTTCATCATCAAATACGTGGACATGGCAGCCTAAAGTAGTTATACGCAGATTTCATCTCACAATTGATTACCGGTCACGAAAAACCAGTTGAAGAAGTTGTCATTAGGAGAACCGCAAAATGCATCAACGGGTGTCTCGCAATTGATACAGCGAAACAACTGCCAATAAAATTTAAAGCCCTGCAGTACGAAACCATATGCGAAAGATTGTTAAGAGTCGCTGCAGATAAGGGAGCCAGAGGTTCCAACATTTTTCGCTCGACAAGGAGAACTAATGATCATCCAAGGTTGGGTTTTATTGTCGATCGCATCATCGATCCGAGTTTCTACCGTAACCACATCCTTCCGAGCTGCACTAAGTTCATTCTGGAGTCTTCCGTGTAAAACGATTGACACGAAACATAGTGTATTGGCCATCGATCGACGAAGACAAACACGAAAACTCCAACCAAGTGCACGTTGTATTCATGGCCAACCCCAAAAGGTCCGTGGTCAAAAGTGTCCATCGATTTTGCAGGACTCAAAAATGGTTTCTGGTACCTGGTGATCATTTATGCATTTAGCAAATGTTCAGAAGATTTTAAAATGCAACCAACAACGGCTGAAAAGACGCTCGACCGCTTGACGACGATTTGCGTTATTTTGCAATCGAGTACATCAGAATGACACCATTTTACCCACAGTAAAACATGGGCAGCCTGGAAAATTGATTTGAATGGAGGACGAATGTTAGGATGTAACATTAATATGTATGTTGTGAGTGAGGTGATAGTAAAAATAGTTCATATCATAAATGCGATATTTAGGTTGAAATACGAGACCCATTTCCTTGTTACCAACAATGTCCAAACTATTTGAAAAGTTACTATTTATCAAACTTAAACCGATAGACAGAAACAACCTTTTTCCGAATCATCAGTTGTTTTCCAAAATTATCACTCAACTATTGATCATGTACGAGTACATAGAATAAGCAATGTGATTGACATAGCATTAGAAGAGAAAAGCACTACCACTAGCAGAACATATTCAGTGTACTCAAAGAGGTTGAGTAGTTTACTTTTAACAGCCAATAATTGTCTGAGATTACAGATAAAATATTCTCTTAGAGAAGGTCTGCTGAGCATTGTCTACTGTCTTCTTTAAGAGAATGTTTGTTGAAAATAGGAATGGGTAAGTCATTCTAGAAGACAAAAGTGGAATAAATACTGATATCTTACATAAAAGAAAGATACCTGAGCTTTAAGCAAGATAACGAATACTCTGAAGTGAAAGGAATCAACGCAGAAGTTCCACAAGGCAGTGTTTTCGATCCCATTCCCAATTTATTATATGCCCGTGAGCTTCCAATACCTAAGAACAGAACAATAACCACATTCGTCGATGATGAGCTATCATGGCAGTAGGTGACAGTCACTAAATAAGGACAGAGAAGATACAAACAGCCATCGAAAAAATACTGAACTGGACCAGATTATGGTGCATAAAACATAATGAAACTCGATCAATACTAGTTGATGTTACAAACAAAAGATTATTTAAACCATGAGGGTATATGAACAATGAAGAAATACCACATGCTAACACTGCCAAATAACTTGAAGAATTGGAGTTAGAATACAAGAAAATGTATTAATTGCCGGGAAGCTATTCTCATTTAACTGTCCAAAATAAACTGAACACAACTAAGACCCCTGTCGGAGTGCAGCACTCATCTTTCATGCCAGTACTATAGGCTAGCATGGAGCTATACAATGCGCAGATGGTAGTACGAAAATTGGATCTATAGCCTTACCTCCACAAACTGGCTGGGAAACGGCGAAAAAGTAAGGACGGGAAAAGCGGGCCGCGAAAGAGTTGGGAGTGCCTAGGCGTCTTTTAGGTTAGTATACTTTGAGATATCTAAAGGATTATGAGTATGAGACATCATACTGTCAATAACATCGATTGACTTTCCTAAATTTCAAATTTTACTGGTGTTCAACGGGGTATTACATTTCGGGAGGAAACGAAGAATTATATCATGCAAGATATTAAAGCTAGAGTTTTAGTTAAACGACATGGTAAACTGTGTTTGTGTTGATTCGACGCTTGTGAATAAAAATTTCCTTAGAAGATATAATCCATTGCGGACAATCGAGGAAATTGCAGCCTAAATTCAAAAAGTTAAATATGTAATCCTCGTTGACTGTAAAATTGGGTTTAGCAGATTCGTATCTCCGGCTATTGCACACAAATGTAGATTTTTTGTCGACAAAGGAACATTTCGGCATTTCCGGTGCTAAAGCAAAATCGCCGGTTTCGAATTTTTTTAAAACGGACGTCACATGGCAAGTATTTAGAAGCAAGCAGTCACAACTTTGATCCTTTATTACTTCTATACAAAATGAGCATTCGGTTGCATATGCATCAAAGGCGTGGACTCCCGCTTAGCTAAACTATCCACAGATAGAGAAGGAGGCAAACTGCTTTACGATATGTTTGTCAAAAAATCGATTCGTATACAGGGTCGGCCATAAGTACTAAACATTGTGTTTTTCTTATTTTTTTATTGAAAAAAAAAATAATATCTGTTAGATGTCTGCCATCAGCCTCTTCGCAAGCTGCTGCTCTTTGCTGTACCTGGTCCATAACTGAAGCGAAAATTGCGGTTGATCAATCGCAATAATTTCATTTATTATGTTGTCTTGTAATTATTACAATCCTTGCGGTTTATTTGCGTATACACGATCTTTCAAAAATTCCTACAAAAAGAAATCTGGTGGTGTTAAGTCGGGTGACCATGATGGTCAATTAACATCTCCAAATCGTGAAACGATACGGTTACCAAAAACCGTTCGCAGCAAATTCATTGTTTCCCTTGCAGTATAAGACGTAGCTCCGTCTTGTTGAAACCACATTTCTTGAATATCATCAAGTTCAGGAAACAAAATTTTTTCTAACATAACCCTTTAACGCTCACCATTTACAGTCAATGCATTGCCATCTTTGTCTTGGAAGAAGTACGGGCCGTACATCTTGTCTGTTGATATTCCGCACCAAACTGTTTACTAAGTGGATGCAACGGACGCTTTTTTTTTTTTTTTTAATCCATGCAATCTTTTCTGAGGCCGATCAGGTAAATATCGTGTTAAAAATCTCAAATAAAGTGTTAAAAAATAACCTTGATAGCATATAGAAGATTTGAAATACCTCGGGTCAGTAATAACGTCATCAAATAAAAAGCAGACAAGCAACAAAAGCCCGAATCGCTGTCGGACATCGAGTTTTTTATGTCCAATCAAGATTATTGCGAACTAAACATCTATCGCAGTTGTCTAAGCTCGTACTTTATAAAGCATTCATGAGACCTGTGCTTGTTTTCGGAAGCGAGAACTAGACTCTGAACTCTAATAACTTTTATGCTATACTTTCGAGTACCGGATGAACCAAGAGATAAAGTGACTTCTCGGAGGGAGCGATATCATTGGATTCATTAACTTTAAATCAATTAGGTTGCTGGGCTACGTTTTCACAACAACGAATGATTAAAAAAGTGTTCCAGCAACAACCAGCCGGTGTACGTCGTAGAGGAAGACCACAACTGCGCACCCGAGAGATTACGTCGAACAATATCTACGGAGTACGGATAATACTCGTAGGATGTCGAAATTGGGGGGGGGGGGAGTTTAGCAGGTCGAACGATGGATCGAGACGGATGGAGGACCACCGTTCAGACGGCATAATCCTGTAAATGAAGCATCTACTAGTCAATGAAACCATCAAAACATAAAGAACCATTGTTGTTAACTAAGTTCCCAGCCTTCTATTTGAAATAGGCCAATAGTTTTTCCGGGTTTTTCGACTTTGAAAAATTGAAGCATGGCACAACTGGTGAGGCCATCTAGAAGCTAAAGTCCTGGTTCTATGTGCACGGTATACGGTGTGCCACAATGAACGGCGAACATTTACTTCTATACTGTATACGTTCAGGTACCCAGTTTTGTATTGCATATACATCGTTTGTTGCTGCCTTGGCGGACTTTACAATATTAAGGGAATAGTATTTGTTAAGAGTAGTCGAATCTCTCGCCATTGCTCAAGTGTAAATTGATCATTCGATTACAAATAATTCACAAACACTCTATTATCTGTTGCTTTAATATGTGCCTTTATACCGTGTGTTGTATTTAATAAATAATTTATAGTTAGATGTAATCATGCAGTATAAAAAATGTGGGCAAGAAGTTCATATTTGGAAATTTATTGAATCAAATTAAGAATCTGTCGTACGTTTTTCTTAAAAAATTTTATATTTTTCGATGAATTCGATGTCACTCGAATCGAGATGTGTGTCAAAACCAATAAGGTTGACTTAATTTTAACACACATAAATAATTTTTGCGAAGGATGCTACGAAGAATTAATGTGAGGTGTTCATCTCCCACAATTCTGTTTATATTACACTCGTAGTTTGATTTATTCCATTTGTATATATACCACTGAGTGTAACACGATAAATTGGTATACCCGCGGCAGACAAGTGGTACATGTCTGGTTAATATATTAGTCAATTAATGACCTAAATCTTTATATATTCGAGTACTTCATGCATACGAGTACGATTTATTTATACATAAGTATATGCAATCTGGCTGGTCATTCCCCCGTTTTTGTTGTTTATTTATTTTTTTTATATATACGAGAATTTATTTTAAAAAAATTGTTTATATGCTGAAGAAAAGCATTCTGTAAATATAAAATATAATGATGACAATCTTCATCATACTCAATTACTCAACCTACTCGTAATGCTTCTTAAATTGCTTGCAATCACAATTTGTACACAAAAAAATTATTTATAAATCTGTATGCTTTATGAAATTATGTATTATCATGCTCTTTTTGTTTTGTTTTTCTGTACAATTAGATAACACAATCAACGACATCAATTGCTGATAAGACAGCTGATAAACATCATCATCATCATACTAATGGATATCTTGGCGAACGAAAAAATCATCATCATGTTACACACGATGAGAATGACTGTGATGCGGCAGAAGTGGAGGAGAGTAAATTTTGTACACTACCGCGGAATGGACCGAATGCGTTTACGATAAGACAGGTAGGTTTTGTTATAGTTAAAAAAATATTTTTTATAGTTTCTGCGAGTGTCAGCAAACAAGTTAGTGAAACCCATTCGGATACATAAGCTGCAAATATTTCGCGATTTCGGAACCAGCCTAAACCAAATTTTGGCAGAAGTTCTAGTAACTCAATATTATTGCTGAAATCCGATTTGTAAGATTGAGGTTCTAAAACCAAGTTAATTCTTTTGTGCATCGTTGCGGCGGAACACTATGTATGGGAACTGTACTTTGAAAAATTCAATTATTGGTGGAAAACACCCATTAGCCCTTCCCACTCACTTTTACTTAGAGAATTCTTAGAAACTGAAAGTACTATAATTGCAATGTTTCTGAGAAGCGATCATCTCGCTCAGTTGAATGTCAGAGTTACCGGGAGATCATTATGGCGATTTTATTCGCGTTATCTAGTTGATTGCGGTTACATTAGCTGGTTCATTTCAATTTAGAATATAACGATATAGAACTGCTAAGCCCAACAAGGTTTTCTTGAATTTTTTTATTGACAAATTCAACTGCCTAGACGTACATATCATGTTCTTTGCTTAAAAAATTGTGTGATATTTACCAAGGTTACGTAATTTTTAAGATGGAACTTAAGTCGTTTTTAACTATTTAATTTATGAATTTTCCAAGATGTTCTCGGTTTCCCAGTTAGGTGCATTCTTTTCGTTCAATGCTTATTTTGGGAAAATCGATACCTTGAAAGAACAACCATATTAAAAAAGACATATTATTTACAACTTTCTTTTGTTCCCTATGTTGTCTTGAAATTTATATGGAAAATTATTAAAGTGCCATCTGTATTTCAATAGCACAAATATATAATCGAACACAATATTTTTGTTCTGATAACTAGTAGAGTTAGCTTTGTTTACTTTTTATGTGGATGTTTCAATCATTCAACGAGAAATCTTCATGGAGAAGCTCCTATGGCAATTATTAATTGCTTTACCATCAAATCCAACGACTGTCTTATTCGCCAAGTTAGTTTGGTTGCGATGTATATTATTCGGATTGATGAAAGATGAATGAATCCTGCCTGAGATGGCGTCTTGCTGCGAGAGTTACGATGGTCTTATAATCGAAGGCGGCATGAATCCTCTTGCCTCTTCGGAATATTAATAATAATTCACCCTAAAGTGAGAACGAATAAAACAAATGCGTATGTAAAACAAAATTTTTATTTCTAACATAGAAATATTTCAGGAGTTACTTGTTCGTTGTCAAACAATAAGAATCTTACAATTGAATGCACCGGCCGGGTCTAAAACCATGGTGCACACTTTCATAAATACAATGTACCAAACCTGTTACAACTTTAAGTGAATTACACCAGAGAGTCCGCTCACTAATTTCAATACCTCCACTTTTACTTACAAGCTACTTTAAAAAAATATCACAAAACAAAAACTTATCTAAAATCACATTAGATCTTCTGTAGCATAACGCCCATCAATTTGTAAAAATATTAATGTTTACCTATTACCAAAAGGTAAACTGACTGACTTAGTCATTATGTCGGCCGCCTGTTCATCCGTTGCCGCATAATCCAAATTGAAAGTTACATCCTCATACATCTCTCGGATGAAGTGAAATCGTACGTTCATGTGCTTGGTCCTCTTATAGAATTCCGGAATTGTGATTAGCCGATTCGTGCTTTGATTATCCCGAAGGAATATCGGCCTGCACAAATCGATTAATAAAATTTCGGATAATAATCGATGCAGTCACACCAGTTCTTTCATCGCTTACCCCGCTGCTATGTATTCGAACTCTTTTGTCAAAAACGCCACTGATTTTTTGCGGTCTGAGCCCCAACTTACAATTCCATTGCCAAACATGAATATTTACCGTGTCAAATCAAATTCCCATGTTCATTGTCCGCTTCATGTATTTCATAATGCGTTCCAGCGCATTCAAATGCACTGCGCTGGTTTAGCCAAGTGTCGATTTTGTACACTGTCCAATGGAGTTGCAACTGCGTTGCATTCCGGCCATGCCAAAACGATTCAGTACCGTATGCGCATACTCCTGCTAATTTATATGAAGCGGTCCATTTAGTCGTTGTTCCATTTCAAGCCCCAAGAATTCACTACGCAAGTATGACCAGAAAAATTGGTTCCTCTTTTCGTTGCAATCAAACCGTCGTCAACATAAATCGCAATTATCATCATTCCATTCTTTCCATTACACACAAAACACATGAATCAGATTCACTGGCCACAAAGTCGAATTTTTTGATGAATGATGTACACTTTTTGTTTCAGCAGCGCAATCCTTCTTGTTTCAATCCGTGCAAGCTATTGAATAGCTTGCTCACTCGTCCACTGCCATCGTTAATTCCGATCGGTTGACTCATATAAACGTTCTCTTCCAAATGACCGTTCAGAAAAGCTATCTTTATATGTCGAACTGCTGCAATCTGATTTGTTTTGAGGCAGGCAGCGTCAGAATTGCTCAAATCGATGTAAATTTACCACAGGGCTGAACGTTTCTGTGTAATCTATGTCATACTCCTGTGTGAACCCTATACTACCAATCGTTCGTGTCACTTATATTCAGTGCAGCCATTATTTTTCCAGAAGAAAAAGACATCACGAGCTTTCTCAATTTTGTTGGTCTCCGGATTCCACACTCGATACGATTTCGAATGAAATCGTCGGATATGATACCGACGAACACACACTTGACTGCCTTTGGATCCAGTTTTTGTCGATATTCATTATTATTATTAGTCATTATTTTTACCGTGCCATAATTTATACGGCGATTTCTCAGGCAGTGCTCGTTCCCGTTCGATTCAGTACGTGCACTGCCAAATTGATGGCCTCCGCCCAGAATTTGTAATCCATCTGATTCGAATGAATCGCGATATTCCACAATTATGCGATTGTCACGTTCCACACAACCATGCTGCTCCAGTGTATACGGTACAGTTCTCTGATATTCAATGGCCATTGCTCAATTTATTGAAAAACTTTTTCAATTCCGCATTGACGAACTCTGTTCATTGTCATGGGAATTGCAAAACCACAAACGAGTACTGTAATTATTACAACAACTGGAAGTTCGAATCTAGGTATTTTTATTGCCGATATGTACACTTGGAAAGAAACAGCAAATGTCTCAGATGATATCGCTCTTAGAGGCTTTCGCATTTTATTAACAGGTGAGTCCGCATTATGGTTGGAAGGAATAAAATCAAATATACATTCCTAGGACGAAGCTGAAAAGGAGTTGAAAGCAGCTTTTGGAGACCAACGTCCAAAATACATGACATTTCAGGAAATGTTTAGTCTGAAACAAGGTAGTGATGTGATTTTTTTTTTGCAATAATACGGGTATTGTTTGCAAAACTTAATATGGAAGGGAGAAAACACAACTTAAAATAATTTACGGTCAGATGTCGCTTAAAATTCGAGAACGAGATAAACGAAGTATCATTGAAACATATGACAAATTATTAGAACTGGCCCGAGCTGAAGAACTTTTTTTTAACGAAGTGAAGGTGCGGAGAATACAAGCATAGTCAAAGTTGGGTTTCGAACAAGGAAAGACTGAGTCAAAGTCATAATTGTTTTAGGCTGAATAAATCACCAAACACGTCATATGATAAGTTGTCATCGTCCGAAAAAAGTGCTATGGGTGTGGTGCAGCAAGAGTAGTGAGAACAAGTTGTCTGAAGTGTAAATGAAAACCAACTACCTGCACACCATCAAGTGCAATAAATTTCAATAGTTTAGATACTTGTGCAATCGATTTGAAATCCCGGGACAGACTTATTTTAATCATCTCCCAAGGCAACAGCGGATCCAGCCTGCTACAGATACGCCATCACGAGCAATGGCTTAAAGAAACGGGTATGCCATTCACCGAAATACATGTTGATGTTAAGCTGGCTGATGGGTCATGGAAAGGGAAACCTGTATCATGTAATCAGTGCGACTTTTCGATTGTGATTAGTTAAAAACTGTGTTAATGATGTTTTTTGTTTTCTGTATTGCAGTAAAAACTACAATTCTTGGGATTGATTTTATCGTGGATGCTGGAACTATTATCAATTCCGGACAGAGGCTATTGTGTTTTAACGACGATCCCAAAAGCAAAGGGTTGCTCAAATTTGAAGCGTGTAAGCAACCTGTTTTGCTAGATTTTGCAACAGTCAAGCTTCGACTAGATGAAGGCATGGGAATAACGGCGGACGAAAATCGTAAAGTGGAAATATTGCCAATAACTTTCACTGATAATTGTAATACTTGGGTCAAACTAAATTCATCGAACCATAGCGATCCTGCCTTATCAAATGTCTGGACTCCGTAAAACAATATTAAAACAAAAAATTAATTAGATGCTTGATAGGGATGTCATCAAAGAGTGTGTGTCGCCTTGGTCAACACACGTAGTTATGATACCTAAACGAATAAAGAAAGTGTGCGTGGATTATAGACGTTTAAATTTGGTCACAGTTACGGATTGCTATCCGTTACCTAGAATCGATGATCGTTTGCATTTGGCCACTGCAGGTTAAGCTTAGCAATGAATACCGGGATAAAACCTCACTCATTTCGCCATTTGGTTTATAACAGTTTAAACGAATGCCATTCGGGTTGAGAAATGCGCCGGCGACATTTCAACGACTCATCGACCGATTTCGAGGTGGTCTTCCTAATGTCATAATTCTAGCGTATCTAGATGATACAATTGTGATTTCAAACAGTTTTAATCAACATTTAAGTGATCTGAAGATGATTTTCCAAAGATCACAACTATTTACAGTTCCTGGGGCATGTTACAACCCACGATGAGATAAAAACTGACCCGAACAAGTTATCTGCGATTTTCTACATTTCTAATCTGTTCATGGTATCGACAATTAACCAATTTGACAAGGAAAAATGTACCGTGAACCTAAAGCTGAAAATTCTGCTTTTGAAAATTTAAAGCGTTTATTAACGGATGCTCTGATTTTGCGGCAAATGGAGCCTAAGAACTCGTTTATCCTGATGACCGATTCAAGTCGCTATGCTTTGGGTGCTGTACTATTACATGGTGACGGAGATGATGAAAGGTCAATCGAATATGCAAGCCTTTTGTTAATCGCTGCGGAAAAAAACTACAGCACCACTGAACGAGAAGCACCCGCAGTAGAATTGGCATTGACCATGTTCCGAGATTACATAGACGGGGCTGAAATCATAGTCACTCATTGGCCGCTTAACCATGGGTATGGTTAATCCAATCATTTAATTTAACAATTAGTTATACTGCACAAAAGTCGAATGTGGTGGACTGTTGATTTTGATCACCTACAACTCACGAGCAGATTTTCGAATCCCCAGCGAGCACCAATCGAGTTTAAACAAATGCAGGTGGAATATTTTATTGCGAATTCCGATCCGACCGCCAGACATTATGCGGTTGACCGAACTCTGTGGAAGATTGAGGCAAAATATTTCTAGCTTGTAATGCGCCGTTCAATTTCCGAGTTCTGTCGTAATTGTGTGGATTGTCAGAAGTATAATGTTTTAAATTTGAAAGCCAGCGGGCTTTCGAAATCTCCGATAATGGCCCAACTAATGAAAGTTATGTTTGTCGATAGCTTCGGACCATTACCTGAGGCTGATATTGGCTATCGAGACATGCTGATAGTGGAGGATGTTGCCACACAGTGGATGTAACTATTTGAGCTCGTCTCGGCAACTGCTCTGGTTTGTACAAAAACTTTGATTGACGAGTTATTCTTACGTTGTGGACTACCCTAGCGGCTCATTTCTGACAATGGATCGCAGTTCGTGAGCGTAATCTTTCAACATACTAGGTGCTATTTGCCAATTGAGATCTTCATACTGAGTGACCGACGTATTTATCAAGCATTAGATTCGTTATGAACACCACAATATGTGAGGCCACAGGCCACTGATAAAACGCGACAATATTCAATCGGATAATTTCATGCTACAGATTTCTCTGTATTTGAGGAAGTTACTGAATCGCCGATAGTGACAAAACTAATAGGACAGTACCATGTGTCATTAACTTTGTATTCCGGAGACAGCACTTTATTACCTACCAACCCTATTCGACGTCGAGGACGCCATCACCATCAATAGATTAAAGTTTTTTTGTTGTGTTGTTTAAACTTTAACGAGACATTTTAAAGTTTAAAAGGAGGAGTTTGGTGGCAACCGCGTTTCCCTTGTTTTTTTTGTTCTAAGTAGAGCGAATAATGGAATAGGTAGTTACTCGGCGTTGTACTCTAGAGAAAGAAAGTGAAAAAATAAATTAATGCTATAAAATATTGTAAACTATATGTTTTGAAATGCCACTGTAATACTTGGAGTTCCAATTCTCAAGTCATAGCTCAAGCATCAACGTTTTGAGAACCTGCTTTGTTTAATAGATTACTTTATTTTATAAAGCAATGGAGTTTCATTTTTTATATTTAAACTTTTATTTAAATCCATATTTTAACAATCAAATATTTTTTTCATTTCTAGGCCAAATTCACCAAAGGACCCGGCACCAAAGGCCTTGGATTTTCAATCGTCGGTGGAAAAGATTCACCCAAGGGATCGATGGGTATTTACGTAAAAACCATCTACGGTCATGGCCAAGCGGCTGAAAAGGGTACTCTAAAAGAGGGCGATGAAATTTTATCGGTAAATGGTAAACCATTCCAAGGGCTGTCACATCAAGAAGCAATCAACGTGTTCAAATCGATAAAATCGGGTGATGTTGTGATTTTGGTAGGTCGCCGAAATCCCAGACGAAAACCAAACGATTCGAATGAATAAATTTAATAAAAATACTTATATCTATTAAGTATAATTAAAAAACAGCTTTTGTGCCAAATTAAACCATATTTAAAATTAACTGAACGTACTACACATTACTAGATTTTATATGTAGAAATAGGGTGTCGGGGCAACCGGGCCGAACTTCAGAGCTACTTTTCATGCAAGCATATTATACTCTTTTTAAATTTCTTTACATATTTTAATCAATAATTTAAATTAATTAATAATATAAATTAACCAAAGGATTTATAAATTATTTTTCTCGTTTTCTCTTTTAAATAATAATAATTTTTCAATTTTCATCATACCAAAGTCGAAACCATTTTTTTTTGTTTTATTAAACTTATAATAATTAACAATCGCAAAATGAAAATAAATAAATAATTAAATTACTGGATTATTAAAACTTAAAAATATATTTTTTATGATTTTTATGTTTACAATAAAATAAATTCATAATATTTAATAGGATTAAGATTATAATTACTACTATTATAATTCATAATATATTACGTAATTTTTTGATAAATATATAAAAAATAAATAATCATATTTATGTACACCAAATAAATAATTGGTTTCAATTTTAATTATTTAGAAATAGATCGACACACTGCTCACTAGGGTTACTCCAAGCGCATTGCCTAAAAATTATCCAAGTATTAAAGCTTAATTACAATTACAAACACAATGAAAAAAAAAATCTAGCACCAATATCTTCAGCATCGCTTTTTGCAGCTTACATGAATAGGCTTAATCCCAATTTTTTTTAGAACTAGCCCACAAATGCCCAAACTCATAAAGAAATATTTGAGTGACTTGGTGAAATTTCAGTACCATCCTATAATCTTTCCCCGGCCGAAACATGCTACGAACTAACTTCTGACCACTCCCCCTGGTTTTAATAACATTGAGCACGCGGGTCTTAAATTCGGAATCAACTATATTCTTAACGAATTGACACACTAATTTGACCCAATGCAAATCTAGACTAATATAAGAGAGTGTTCATTGAGCATTCGACTTAAATCAAATTCTGGGAGTGATGAAGCAGTACAATGTCTAACGAATACGTTAGAGCAAGCAGCAAAGGATGCTGCTACATGCACCACCCGTCACAGAATAATCGGCAGCTCTTAAAGAACAAACGTATACTGCGCAGGCAACGGCATTTATATAGATTTCCTAGACTTAAATCAAAATTAAATAAAGCTACCAAAAACCTGAAGCTGCCTGAAGAAGTCGAAGAAATTCAAAAAATGCTTCTTAAAATACTTAATTCAATTAATTCTTCAAGAGCAAAGTATTATATCGGATTATCAGTTTCGGTATATAAAAGATCATGGAGCCATAGAACAAGTGCATATAGGTTTGTATCAGAGTAAAACTGCTCATTAGCATTTTTAGAGATCTCTCAAGTTTTCGATAAAGTATGGCAAAAAGGATTTATACATAAAGTTAACGCGGACCTTCCTACTTCAAGTTAAGTAACAGTTTCAACATTTGCAGATGATACAGCATTATTAGCTGCACATGAAAATCCTCAAATAGTGTCAAGAATTCTGCAAGAACACTTAAAAGAAATAGCTTAGTAGCTTTCCAAATGGAGTATAAAGGCAAACGAGCAGAAATCCACACACATTCGAGTAAACGAAAACTTGTCCTTCTGTGTAGCTAAATAACATCAATTTAGCCCAAGGCGAAACCATTAAATATCTAGGTCTACATCTAGATAGAAGATTGACATGGAAGAAACATATCGAAACAGAACGCCCTCAAATTGTTAAAATAAACTGGCTAATCGGAAAACATTCTAAATTAACTTTAGACTGAATCGATGCCTTAAAAGAAAAGATCCTTTAGATCTAGCTAAGAAGTCTTAAGAAATTGTGTTTAATTAGCTGGTTAGATTTGAAAACATCTTATGGATTCCCAAAAATGGGAAGGATTCAAGAATAAAGCCAAAGGCAGTTTAAAAAAATCTGCTCATCCTAATTTGAGCTAATAATCGGATTGGGAAACATTCGCGTAAAATTATTGTTAAAATATCAATCGAATTTTTAAAACTAAATTTCACTGTAAGAATGGCTAAACTCCAGAACAGCATTTAAAATTCATGCTAAAATTCTTTTAACATCTCCTCCATCGTAATTTGGTCTAAGATTAGGAACAGGCCAAATTCAAAAAGTTAGAACAAAATTTAGGCTAGAATGCCAGCAATCTACTCGTACACCAAAATGTAATTTTAGCAGCATGTGTTTTAAGAGTTTACCACTTTTTGACAGCCTATTCTAAACTCTAATTTAGACTAGGCGCAAGTTTTAATTA
Source organism: Nephrotoma guestfalica (assembly GCA_963691935.1). NCBI lineage: Eukaryota > Metazoa > Arthropoda > Insecta > Diptera > Tipulidae > Nephrotoma > Nephrotoma guestfalica. The sequence continues at coordinate 251,046,871 of OY829914.1, forward strand.
ATGATCGCCAATTAAAATAACATACTACAGTAAGACTCGAACGGAATGTTCTCCAAGGGGCCAAAAGGGCATAAAGTGTTATCCGTCACATTACCACCACATGAATGAATCACGACGTTTTTATTTTACTTCTGCCTGACCGACTTGTTTGCTGGTAACCCAAATTAATTGTTACATGATACGCTCTGTTCCCGGTAAAACGAGTATCGGTGTACTTGTGGTATAGTCATCAGACGATTAACGATTAGCCCAAGATGGCCAGCCAAAATGCCTACAAACTGCCAGCTCGACAACCTCATTGCAGGGAGGTGCGTGCTATTTAAATTACACCACAACAACATAGAAACAACTAATCCAAATCTGGGAAGATTATTCAAATTACCTAATTGGGTCAATAATTAATCAAGCATTTTAAAATACAGCCAATAATTGGCCATAATCGGAAAACCTCCTCATAGTCAGGCAATTCAGTCAATACCAAAAGTAGTTACACGAAAATCTCGGAAAATGTTTTACAATTTATGAAGGAAATCGATGTTAAACTAATCGTCAATATTACCATAAACAGCTCAGAAGCAACAAAGTTATTGGAAGCATTTATTTAAGCCACTAGGATGCGGTAATTCATTACTAATGCAGAGATATGGTTGGCAGGAATACCACAATAAAAAATTAAAAATGTATTATCAAGCCTAGAATTACTGAAATTCCTCGTCGGATCGAGCACACTAGTCATATAAGGGCTGTCTCGCCATATTTGTATATGTGTGGTGACAAACTGTGTAAGCATGGCATCGGATTTATCAACACAAGCGTACCTCATCATTTACATGAGATTTTCATGTCTATCTACAAATAAGACCTCAATTATTTGTTCTGATATTTAGAGCGATAACGATACACATTTTTCAGGTTCAAATCATGAGCTGGAGAAACTAAGAACTGTCAAAAAAGTCACCGCGGGCAGCTTCAAATTTCGGAGTTCTTTGGGAAGCTAATGTAAAATTAACAAAAAATGATCTAAAACACACGATTTTGGAACAAACGCTGATTTTTACAGGATCGTCAACAGTAGAAGCACACACTGTCTGTTTTTTATTCATGGTCATTAAGCCCAATTACAAACGATCAATCAGACCTAACTATCTTTTGACATCAGGTCACTTACCGCCCCGCCACAATAATATTTGGAAAGCAAAAACTCGGTAATTTAACCCAATGTTTTCATTATAGTTGGAAAAATAAACCAATACCTGGAACAGAAGGTACTAAACCTCCCACAAATTGTTTAATGGCACGAATAGTTAAAGTGCATCCGGGCAGCGATAACGAGACCCGCGTGGAATTATAAACGAAATGAGCTCTTATCAAAAGATCAATACCCGAATAAACCCTCTAAGGTCCCTCGATACTTCGAAATACAAATTAGTCACAATTGTTACTATCTTGCTCAAACGCAAGTTCACCGACATTTGTCTATGGTCTTAAAAAATTACACTCAATACCACTATCAATAATTATTCCGAGTAAACTATCTAAAGAAAAGAAAGCAAACATATAAAGCCGTGATTGGATAAGCATATAGGTTAAAGAGTTTTCGAAGATAGCTTCGTTTGAATTACTTGATTAACGTTACTTACAAACTTGAATATCTGAGCTCCGAAGAGGCAACGAACAAACTGAATATGAGAAATCTCACATAATCTTATGTTTCTGCTTTACAACCGCAAAACAAATATAAATTATTAAACCTCACTCAATTTGGTATTTTACACGATTGATTTAGCTCCTGGCTTCACTCGCAGATCTGGCAATTGCGCCATGCTGACTAAATTAAGTGACTAGCCACAATAGCACCTTTATCATGCCTCCCATATTTATGGTTGGTTTTGATTCTCATAATTACCAAGGATATCTCTATGATCACATACCCAAAGAACTATAACTTCGATTTGTCACTGATTTAAGATTTCAATACTCTCCCACACGAATTACGAGGAAACAGTGTTTGAGTCAATGGTATACGTGAAGCTGTCGGATGACAGGTCTGGCCCTTACAGTCGATTCAAATGCCACAGGCAACTGTCTTAAGGATAGCAAAATTTCTGTTGGAAACCCAGTTTCGCTCTTTGAAAGAAAATATAAACCATTCTCCGCAGAATTAGATACGTAAGCAGGCCGATCCCAACTAAACCGCCGCTTACTAATCCATCGGTCGGCATGATCATGTCCCCATTGGAAATGTAAGATGGAACATCGTATGCCCACTCATATATTTTCGTGAAGGCCATCAAGGTTTGTGGTCGTTATTATATACCCGAAGATTGAATGAACTTCAAATACAGAAATCTGTAGCCATCAAATCGAACGATCTTGCAGGCCAGACTGTTAAAATGAGAAATTAAGCAGATATGCAGGTTAGCACAATATCTGCAGATGCACTGTTAGCACAATATCTTCACAAGTCATTCACCAAAATTCGTAATAATTTAGAAAAATTATCCTTTTGTTCTAATACGTTACTACTATGAACTAGAAAGATCCAGGTGGCGGATTTAATTTATTTTTTTCTTATTAGAACAAATGTGTTTAAATCCTCTTAATCCATTAATCAAACAACAGTTATAAGCCGATTTCCGCATGACAAAGAAGAAACATAAAATTTTGAAGATTCCTTATATAATAGCATAAGGAAGCTTATTGGTAATTTAGATTTAGCACTTAGATCAGGGCTTTTGCTTTACTGACATTCCGCTATTTTATTTGAAAAAAATCCTATGTAGTGCAGCAAGTACTTAAGCAGAGTGGCGCAGTGGAAGCGTGCTGGGCCCATAACCCAGAGGTCCGTGGATCGAAACCACGCTCTGCTAAATTTGATTTTTGGTGTTACAATTCTATAAATACGCATTTTATAACAATTTCCAAGTTTGGTTGCGGTAATTAGGGCGCGATAATCGCCGCATGATCTCGATTCGCCACACCTCTTTCGCACCCAGGTGCAATGGGCTGTAAGACGGTCTACAAATACCCTTTGTAACCATGTACTCGAATTCCTTTTTGGCTAAAGCTAATTTCTCTGTGGATAAACGAGAATGCAATTAAGGGTCCGCAAGTTGTAATGTGATTTGTTATACGTGGTGTTTAGCAATTGTATTCTCTTGGACCCTTGGACGGAAAATGTAATCTCTTTCAACTTCTCTAATAATCGCAACCCACCGACATCTATAATACTAGTGTTGATCGCACTTAAGATTGGCGATTCGGATGTTGACGCAATTACTTGTCGTCGTAGTTATGGGTCTACTAAACATTTATTCTGGGTATTGACTATCAAACCAGAGTATTTGAGAAAATCCGCCCTATATCAACGCCGAGATCTAAATCTATTCGCCGGAAACCAAAAGTTCTGACTTTCGAGTCGATGTTCTTTTCCTCTTTGTCATTAGCAAGAATTTCGGATATATCAGCGCCGGTGTCAATTAAAAAATTGGTTTTGGTGTAGGATCAAATATTTGTAGGCGACAATTTGATAGTTTGAGTTCCCAGGCCCTCGTTTGTCAGTTTTTTTAGTTGTTTGCTTTAAATTCTCTAAATTGGGAGCAAGTTGATTTACAATATCTTTTTCTTGAACCGTCTACGGAAATAGCATACCAACTGGTCTGAACCTTTTAAAGCAGCGGAATGTGCGCTGGACGATCTACTTTGTTAGCGTGGTTTACGATCAGGATTATTTTATGACCACTCATGAATACACAATAATTTCCTTCAATTGCAACAAGATAGAGGAGTCGATCTGATTCTCAGCGTGACGGAGTAGCTGCAATAGTTCCATATCACTAGAAACCTATAATAACCTGTGAATTTGTCTCTGTGCGGATTGGCCTTAGATCTCTAATGGCATTTTTTACATCGGATATGCTTGATTTGATTTTGCTGAGAATACATTGCTCTGTGATCCTGCGTGATACGAACGAAATGAGCTTTAAGGAAAGTGATGGAATAATTCCATCTGAGCTAGGGGTTGTGCCCGCTGATGATTCTGATGATAAATTATTTGCCCCTGTTAGCAAGATTTTCTTAACTTGTTCCTTTGCTCTCGATATCTGATGTTGGAATGGTGTTTGTGGCGGTTTCTATTGCTGGCTGAACCCTGAATTAAAGTATCATCCATCTTGACGTCTGTAAGACTGTGTACTTTGTAAATGTGGTCGTCTGAAAGCGACGGTTGTGTGCAAATTTGGATGTTAGATAATTGTGACTATGGACGCTATGGCAGCTGATAATTGTGTTGTGTATGCACTAGGTGGTAGATTGTCGGCAAATTATGACTGTGGGCATCTAAGGCGGCTGATTGTCAACATTTGTTCTGCAGCAGCTTGATGACAAAATTGATGGGAACTACGCTTATATGCGTCCCCAAATCACGTCGCGGTCATCACGCATTATGACTTTTGGTTGAAATTCCCGTAAATTCTACTGACAAACGACAGTGGGTGCCATGCAACTGTATTCTGCTCCGACTTCAAATATAAGAAGTTTTTTTAATATTTAAAAATATTTATGTGGTATGCTTTTGTGGTATAATTATTTTTCTAATGAGTTTTTAGAATCATTAGATGCCTATTACCAAACTCGTTGAATTTTTCGCCCGTTTATGTCTGTTTTTAGATATGAAAACTAGAATTTTAAAATAACATTCTAAAAATGGTGAAATTTAAATGTATTCCTTTGCCAGCTGCTTCACTAGGAAATCATATCTTCACAATCACGATAAAAGCCTGCTATTAACCATAATCACACAAGTTGAAGAAATAATTCGTAATAAGAGATCTAACATTTTGTAAAACATTGGATAAAGTGAGTTAGGGTATAGTAGGTCGTTAAAAACATACGTCCACAAATGTATTTTTTAGTTGAGGCCGGGCAATTATCAAGCGACCTCCTTAACTTCCTAACTATCAACCAGATTCAATTATTTTTCGAATCAAATATGTAAGATTCAATTTCGCAGATCTCCTGATTGATTGCCTTATTATAAAAATCACAAGTAGAATGTCGTTGTGATGAGGTGATGTAAAATCGGAAACGTTATAACTATTTTATGTTCTTCTTAGATCCAAGAAGTAATATTTTGCAAACATTAGGAGCAGAGAAACACAGTGGAAGTAGTTCGGAAACTGAACTTTATGTTTCGTGAAATGTTCACGTACAACCGTAGGTTTTGCATGGAAATTAACTGTACGAGAATTATTAAATGTTATGATTAAGCAAAACATCTAACTACATTCCCAACTAAGTACGTTAAGCTCGATTAACTTGTCCAACTTCAAAATCGCAATCAAAAATTCAATCGCAAATAGAAGAGAAAATTTAAATTATTTAATAAAGCGATATAAGTTGTAATGGAAACGGTCAGATAAGCTATACATTCACGCTGTGTAATAGGTGGCATCAGTTCAATGATACTATAATCAGAGTGGCGAAGTGGAAGCGTGCTGGGCTCATAACCTATCTTTTACGACTCAACGGTACATGTTTAAAACTTGAACAAGCCTAAAATTATAACTAATGTCTAATTACATTCGTACTAAATTAAGTAAGTTGAGCTCTATTAGCTTAACTAGTTTTATATTTGCTTAGTAATTCAAGCTTCCAAACATAAAACTAATATTGGTACGATCCCTATTTATATTATTAATTAGAATGATACTTAACTATAAAGTGGTAGTAAATAGAAATGGTCGCTTTATAACGATTCTGTAATCAGTAAGGATCCTGCTCCTCCCATTTTGCTTAAACCTGTCAATAAACCGTGCATGACTAATAAGTTTGGGCGAATCAATGTTAGTATTAAATCAAAACGGCTAAGTACATTTTAAATTAAGTAAGTTAAGCTCCCTTATTACAACCTAAAACCTAAATTCGAAGAGATGAAAAAATTTAAATTATTAACTGGAGTAATACTATGTAGTACTAGTACTCTGTAGTACTAAATGAAAACGGTCGGGTTAGCTAGTGCTCACAACCCAGAGTCTCGTCGAAACAACGCCTTGCTAAATATAATTTTTGTTCGGTTAAATTTGACAGTGGAGCTGTAATATTAAAATGTATTACTGAACTCGGTGATTTAAAAGCGATCTAAAAACGAAGAAATTTAGCTTTAACATGAAAGTAAACTATACTTAATTAAGTTTGGGGAAGCTTCAATGGTAAAATGACACTAAATGTACTTTTTAAATAAAAAACAAAGGTTCGGGATAAAGTTTAATGATTAAAGCTAAATATCTAACTGCGCTCTATATTAAGTAGGTTAAGACCCAACTTTTAAAATTTTATAATTACTATAACCCAAGCAAGAAAGACGCAAGTCGAAGTTTGGTCAGAAATGGGCAGATTAACTATGTCCTTGCTCTATCAAGAAGAAAATTGAAATTTGATTGAAAATTGATTAAATTGATGCTATTTAGCAGAAAAGCAAATAGTTAGGTATTTACTATTCCATCGTATATTCTAAAACCATCATGTGTATAGTAACAGAAGCAGAGTGGCGCAGTGTAAGCGATCTGAGTAGTAAACAGTAGGTAAGCATCATTTCGATATCATGAGAGAGGATGAATACCCAACTCTGCTAAATTTAATTTCCATTCTGTCGAATTTATGAACAAGAACGAATGGCCTAAATAAACTGACTTTAGTACTTACTTTCATTTATAACTTAATTACGCACAAGTACTGGTTTTATGATGATTTCATTTCAGAAATCAAGCTTTAAATTGGAAATAAACTGTAGTACATTCAAAATATATCTAGCATCTTTATCTTGGTTAATTTTATAAATGTTTAATAACCTGATTTAAATTAAAGTAAAATGTCATAATACATTCTAAATTAAGTAAATTAATCTCGATTAAAACTTTGCTTCTTCACTTGAACTTGGCTTCTTTACTTGAGGTTGACTACTCGATTGCCCATTTGTCGAGTTTAAGAATAGCTTATTAAAAGTAATAAGGTCAACGAGTAATAATAACACACCAACATAACCTGCCTTAAATGACTTCCTTCCAATTATAACGGTAGATCGAAAATAAATTTCAAATATTTTGCATTATTCTTAAAGGTTTAAAAGATATGTGGATGCTTTTATTTTGGGAGCAAAATAGTTTTAATGGTCGCTATTTTGTTGAAAAAAATCATATACCTACCTACCCTTCGGAATTTCAAATAATTGTGATTGGCCTAAATAACTCTGAAGGGTTGCTATTTTTTAGGAGATTAATAATAATGTGTAGTATCATCACTGAAAATACTGATTCGTCATTATCTTGAAAATTCAACAAAAGGTATATTGTTGTTGCATTTACGACAGAATGCAAAAAATTCGCGTTCTAGTGAGTTATCTGAAGATGTTCTTACATTTTTCACACATTTTCAGTGATAAATTTAAAGTAGTCGAGTAATCGTTTTCCGGGTTTTAACGGAAAGTAATTCAAAACGTGTTTAATTTTGTACTTGCGCTATTCGCCACCACAATAAATTAAAGCACCCCGAACAGCAAAATGAGACAATATAATTTTTGTAGTGGAATGAAAAAGCATTTACTTATTTCTTTATTTTATTTTGTAAATTATAAATCATATAAATTCATTCAATCAATTCAATCATTCACAAATTATTAAACACAGGATTAACAAAAATTCAAACAATCAATATTCACTCAATTCTCATTTGCATACAAAAATATCTTAGCTAAAACATTTTTACATCCAGATTGGGATTCAGTCACACTCCGCAATATGTTTAACTTTTGGGGATCGGTCAATGAAATGCTTAGTGATTTCGATATTAAGTTGATGCAGCCAAGAATATCATCGGTACTTAGGTTACGGTACTCAATTATGTTTAAATCTTTGATCAATTTTAACGTATTGGCATGTGAGGCAATGGCATCGCGGGACATTTCTGCGTTTTTGTTTAGATTTATTACGTAGACTACGATTAGTTTGAGATTCGAAGCAAATGATTTTGTTTTAAGGATTTCATTTATTTGAAGAATGAAATTACGATCTTCATAGGCGAGATCGTCAATAAAGAGAATATTATGGCCACATTCGGAGAATTTTAATTTTTGAATGTGTTCGACTTGTTTGTGAGCTGTTTCTTCAGACCAAATGTAAAATTGAATATTTTCTTGCCATGGGAATGATTCTTCGATAATACTGGTCGTATACGTTTTTCCTACACCGGTGTTTCCTATCAACGCGAGTGACGAAAACGTCTCATGATGACGGAACACTTCAACTATTTGATCAATAGAGTTCTCCTGAGCGATTAACTTCGATTTTAAATTTTTTGTTATATTATCATAGGTAAATTCTTGTTTACAGTAATCCAATTTACCGTAGACTAAAAAATTTAAATTCTTCTCGTAATTTTCAAATAATTCGGTTCGAATTCGGTCGCTGCACATCACAGCGGCGATTATGACGACGGGAAGAAGGGTGATTAAGCATTTTAACACACGACCGGATTTACTAATGCTGTCGGTGTTATTTTTTCGTCCAACGCCCACATGCTTAAGGTCCTCGGTGCTTAACGTTAACTTGCGAATACGCTTCTTAACTTTGCCATCATTTAGCTTTTGCCGTTTTTCCGCTGTATTGTCCGTTTTATCATCCAAAACCATATCTGATTTTACGTCCCCCAAATCAATTGTCTTTGGTGAACTTTTAACTGGGGTCGTGTCCAATTGTATATCTGGCTCTAAAACTTTTTTGAATTTAAATTCATAATTTTCATCATCATTCAACAATGATTTTATGGTTTCTGGCTTTTCGGCTGGTTTTTCTGGACTCATTGTGACGTCAAAATTACGCAAACTTGCGAAACCCCTAATTGAAAATAAAATTGTACAGTTACTAAAGAAATCAAAAATATATAAGTAAAATCAACTCATTAACTATGCTAATTTATTCATTTTAATTCAAAAAACGTAAAAAAATTAAATAAAAAATTCCTAACCTCAAAATTTTTCGAAAAATATGTTAGCGTTGTCCAAATTATACCGTATATTATACCGTTAAAATCATATAAGTGGCATATATTTTATTAATATAACACGCCGTTCCAATGAAGATCAAGTTTTTAACGAAATGAAAATTACAGAAAATCTAAATTAAATTATTTTTTTATAAAATCCGTGTTGTCAAAATTTCAGTTAAATAAAACTAAAACAAAAGATTGATAAATAACAATTAAGTTCGTCGCAAATTAAATTTCTAGTGCTGCCATCTAACTTCGAAAAACGTAGAAAATTCGATAACAATGTCAGAAAACCAACGAATTTCGAAGATTGGAAATCGAAAAACGGCCATTGCTAAAAAAATAAAATTCTTTTTCCGGCTAACGCCATTGCAAGTGGACTTGTGTTAAAATAAATAAATTCAATGTAAGTGATTTTAATTTGATTTTGTGTAAAAAACTAGATAGAAACTATCTTAAAATTAGTTTAAACTCGAATATAATTTGGGTTAATATAAATGCTATGTGTAAAAGAATATATTGTTAAATCAACTTTGTGTCATGATTTTTTACACGTGGTAAACCAGTGAAATTGGGTCTAAAATGTAATATTTTTTATGTTTAGATGGCGGATGTAGATAATTACGATTTTGATGAACCCGGAGTGGAAGCCGCTGTTAGCGTAAAACCCGCGGTTGCACCACAAGCGGAATTACCAGAAATTAAATTATTCGGCCGATGGAGCTGCGATGATGTCGAAGTATCCGATATGTCACTACATGTAAGTGTGCAGAAGAAATATTAACTCGATCCGATGCATAACCTATAATTTTATTATAGTGCTAATATTGTTCATTTTAGGATTATATTGCCGTCAAAGAAAAATATGCAAGATATTTACCCCATTCAGCTGGGCGTTATGCTGCAAAACGATTTCGTAAGGCACAATGCCCAATCGTTGAGCGTTTGACGAATTCATTGATGATGCGTGGTCGCAACAATGGTAAAAAATTGATGTCGGTCCGTATTGTTAAACATGCATTCGAAATCATTCATTTACTAACTGGAGAAAATCCATTACAAGTAAGTATTTAATTTATATATTTATTTGTTGTCCATATCGACGCATGGTTCTAAGAATTATGCTGGAAACATGTTAATAATCATATAGGACTAGAGAAATTGGGGTAAGGTTCAATATTTGTCACGTACTGTAAGCTAATTTCATGTGCGACTTCTTTGAATCTACATTTTTTACAAATCACGATTCATATTTATGACACATGCTTTTTTGTTTTCGTTAGATCCTCGTCACAGCTATCATAAATTCTGGACCTCGTGAAGATTCCACACGTATTGGTCGTGCTGGTACAGTCCGTCGTCAAGCTGTTGATGTCTCTCCACTTCGTCGTGTTAACCAAGTAAGTATATTGTTTACATATCAAGTAATAAATTCGTTCCCTTATTGCCTGCAACATATTTCATATAATGTTTGGTTATGCTTAGAACGAATATTAAAATAGGTATGAATGTTTGTGGATTGATTATGTTCAATTCTCGCTATCCAATATCTGAACATATTTATATTTTTTTGATATATTTGAGTGTATTAAATGACAAATTTAAATTTTAGGCTATCTGGCTGCTCTGCACAGGTGCACGTGAAGCTGCATTCCGTAACATCAAAACAATCGCTGAATGTCTCGCTGATGAACTTATTAATGCAGCAAAGGTAATTATGATGCTTTATTATCTAAACTTGGTTCGGTATATTAAACAGTCCTTTATAATGTTGTCCAAGTAAAACTCACTTGGACAGCTTCGCTTATGGACAACAGCAAAATGTTTTATCTATCCTGTCAGACATATCTAAAATAACCAGGATTAAGCTGTTCGTGAAAATAAAACAACAAATTCATCGATTTTCTAAATAAATACTTATTATTATATGCAATTATAAATAATTAAATAATTTTGTTTAAATTTTAGGGATCATCAAATTCATATGCAATCAAAAAGAAGGATGAATTGGAACGTGTCGCCAAATCCAACCGATAAGGAAATGAAATTGTGTTAAAAGTTCTCAAAATAAAGTTGGGATCATTTTGAAATTATTTTGAATTTTATTGTTGTAGTTGGGGTGATCGAACGGGATACCTCAACTTAAGTTTTCCTTGGGCCGTAAGCGCACAGCAACACTTATTTTATAAATGGATATAGGATTTGTTTCTAGGGTGATGTAGTTAAATGTGCAGAAAGTGTGTCGAGGATAGAATGAGAATACCAGTTTGATAAATCTTAAAGGAATTATTACTCACCACAGTCAGACCAGAATAGAGCACATAGCATGTTAATGTTCATCAAATGTACTCCCAAATTAGCTATTTTGTGGAAGAATTGATTTTGTATTCAAAAAAATATATTTTCGTTAGGTCAGTTTTAGTTGGTTGACACTAAAAACAGAATTACTAAACCTACCTTTTACGGCTCCTTGATCTAGAATTAATCCACTTGTGGTATTTACAGTCGGTTTTGAACATATAGGGGTAGATACTCGATCAGCTAGCAAGCAAGCTGCTTGTCGAAATCCAGGCTAAATCAATTTTACCAAGGAATTTGAATTTCACGTTATACTTTTTGTAAAATTTTTGTATATTTTTGCAATTGCAACAGTAAAACAACACAAAAATTAGCTGTTCATTTTTTGAAGCCGTAAATTTTACTGTGCCATCACAAAAAAATGTAATTTGAAATTCAAATTTCCTTGGTAAAATTGATTGAGTAGCCAGGATTGTTTGCTTGCTAGCCGATCGAGTATCTACTCCATAACCTATCCTCCTTAAAGGCTCGAAAAGTGACCTGTTGCACTATTTTGGCTTTCCTTATTTTTGTCTGAACTGTAAGTACAAGATTCGTATTTGAATTGAATCAGATTCGTACGATTCTTATTTAAAATTGAATAAGAATCTTGTACTTTCGTTTTCTTGTCGTATTCATGAATAGGGCCCCAGGGCCTGCAGGTCGGTTCTGGCTGTCCCTAGGATAACAGCATTACGAAAAAAATATTCGCCTAATTTCTTTTTCCTGGCCTACATGGTATGGTAAACAGTTGGTGTAAATTTTTTCAAAAACAATTAAATTGGGAATATTTTCTAAAAATTTAGACCAAACATGATTTCTCAGTAGGCCAGAAAATGCTAATATTGACAAAATCGCTATGTAACTATTTTTCCAGATTCCTTTTTCCTAGAGACAGCCAGAATCGACCTACTGCTGGGAAAAAGATTTTCACTTTCTTTCGAAGATAGTTACAGGAAACTGATTCCATCAGTAGGCCAGAAAAATACAGTACAGATAAAAAAATTTCAAAATATTTTTCCCTATTCCAGAGAAAAGTGCACTGGCACGAAAAAGGACTAGAATTCGACAATATTATAGTTATAATCCAAAGATCAGGCCGAATCAATCGATTGTATTTTGCCTATGATGGCGAGCTAGAAAACAGATACCCGGAAATTATTTGGTTGAAAAAAGTTAAAAAGGATTAGAAGCAGAACGTTTGACTTAAGCCACAGCCAACTCGGAGTAGAAGGGCTCTCAAGTTTTTACAATTCTCTCATTTTTGATTCCGGTTTCCCAGGGAAATTTAACAGTTATAATGAACTACTGGCTGACAATTTAAAATCAAATAAAACAATTATTTTTAATATTCGATGCTTATTGACGGCTGTTTGGTTGTCAGAGCTGCCAATATAGGAAATTTTAAATTGAATAACCCCCTATGATGGGTACATGATATGATGTCTAAAATGCACTACATCTTTGAAGGTGGGGGTCTATGACACATTATGCGCAATAAAGTATGTTCATTTAGTTTCCATTCCTTTGATCAGATAAATAATTTGATCACATTTTTACCATACCACTGCACTTAACCGAATAAATTAATTATTGGTTGAAGTGATTGAGAATCCTAGTCCACCAGATTTTCGAACTTTAGCCTGTAAAGATTTGTTTTGGGTTCTGACAATAGAAGAAGCCTTCGTCACTCCTGTTAAGAGTTTTAACAATAGAGGAATTCCTCAAAAAATTTCAAACAGCAACACGTAGCTGAAAGTATTTCTTTCTAGGCCAATCAAAATCCGGTACATAAAATTCCTGAAAAATGGTCCAGCCTAAAACCGAAATACCGAACAATAATATTATACTATTGCCGATCCCAAAACTAAAATAAGAATCCCCACAATTGGACAAGCGATGCCTTGTGTAAGACAGATTCGGGTTCTATTCAACTGATGTACATAAATCAACTTGACTGCTAAACGGTTTGTGAATATTTTTTGTTGAGGATGAGTCGGAGGAATCGACAGAGATTGGCATCTTGTTCTAGTTTGAACCTCATCCAATTTTGCGAAACTTCTAATGGTGATGTTTATAGATGCAACAAATAATTTCCATTCATCTTACTATGTTGAATCTCTTGTTGGTAGAAAAGCTGCTTAATACGACAAATATATCTCCTAATATATAACCAAAGCCTGTCTGCGACGTCTCGTTTTGCCTGGGAATTTCGGTGATGATTGTGTTGGGGTAACTTACACCGTTACACTTTATACTTTACATCACTTAGAAGCTGACTCTTCGTGTTGTTCATTTGGCCAACATACTGGTTTACATAACTGATTTCTTCCAAGTAATTGTCTAACTTTAAATGAATGAAAATTTCCCAATGTGCACAATTTGGTTAGGTTACCAATGTGCTCAAAGTAAATCCTAGTTGGGTGGTGCAATGTGTAACGTCTGTAATGTCTCAAGCAGTGTGTCAACACGAAACCCTTATTGTTACACCCGGGGATTGACCGAGTTTGTGGTTGGCTCCGTTTGTCAGCTTTGGTTTGCCTAACACCGGTTGCTTTTGGGCCTATTTTAACAGGACCAAACTGAAGCAGCAAATTCTAACTGTACTCGGACATGGAAAATAAAAACTGAATAAAGACTTTATTTCAGTAAACTCATATACATGGCTCTTTCCTTCTATGACCTGATATAATCCTGCACTTATTCGTATTTATGTTTAATCACAATTCATGATGTTTGCACCAGCTACTTACTCTGTTTAAATCGTCTAGAAGTGATTTCACTGCCTCTATGGTCTCATATTAACACATCGGAATTTTGGACCACATCGGTAATGCCGGTGATGAAGATTATACAGATTCGTGGGCTTGGTTAATTATGATTAAACCCCGCTTATTTCGACATATTGCTGTCTATTACTTAAATGTGATCATTTCCACTCACACATTCGCCGAAGAACCCAAATTTTATATTGTTTTAAGGTGGCAGATTGAATTAGAACCTTTGCTAAAGTCAGTGTAAATCTTGCAATTTGCATAGATTGTAACGGTTTCTAGATTTTTGCTTGTAAACTCTACCAAATTTATTGTAGTTAGTTTGATTAAGGAAAAAACGGAGCTGTTATACTGTAATGCGTTTTAGTATTATAGTTTTAAGATTGCAGATGATTTTAGGATTGCAGATGATCATTTCAAAATCTTTGGTATTGAGGCCAATGATGATATAACTCTGTAACAAAAATTGTTGGGGCTGGTGTGGTTTGATCGAAACATAAGTACCGTCAATCTTTGATTACATAATGTAAGTGAAAATGTCCACGAATTTATACTCAATTTTTTATAGTGGGCACTCTATTTGGCCTCCACAGTCTTCAAAAGCTCGTTGCACGGGCTACAAAATAAAATTACTAAAAAGTAAATAAAACCATAACTTCAACATTCCGTAGGTTTTGTTCTAAGTCGTCCCGCCAGCGCAGGCAAGATCTTCCTTTACGATGTACGCCGGCTGGTTATTGCTGGAACACTTTTTTTAATAATCCGTTGTTGTGGGGGCCTTGCAACGTGGTCTAGTGTGGTCAAATCGTTTTATTTCATGGCACAAACGAATCCGTCATTTGTTTTCCGCAACTTTAATTGGACGAAAGATGGTACAAATGATCTAGTTTTCGAAAGTAAATAACATTCTACAGTCGTTAAGAGGTCAGGGTCCAGCTCTCCCTTCCGAAATCCAACACAGGCTTAATGAGTGCTTTGTCTTGTGCGAGCTCGAGATTACGACAGATGTTTAGATCGCATTAGCCTTGATTGGGCGTAAACAATTCGATGTCCGACAACAATTTGGGTTTTATGTCTGTCTGCATTTCATTTGACCCGAGTTATTAGAAATCTTCTATGTTATACATCCGAAATTTAATAAAGACCGGTACGAAACTGTTCTTGATATCGTTAGGTCTTCAGCCAAGAAGCACGATATATGGATATCCAAGAATTTGGTCCGACTTATTAAACATGCACCGCAAAGTGTCGATGTTGCTTTGTCTTACTACGTATTCTAGTTTCAAATTGAACAGCATAGGCGCGAGTACATCACACTGTGGAACACCAGATGTTATTTCAATGAAATCTGATACAGTTCCTTCGGCTACGTTTAGGTGTTGTTGATTTACGCATATAACACTGTCATATGCCTGCTGAAAGTCTATATATAGTTTATGTATGGATATATTGTATTCCCAATATTTTGCCAGAATCATCCTCATGGTGAAGTACTGGTCAGTTATGAATCTGTTGGAACGAAATCCACACTAATAGTCGCCGATGATGTTTGCCTGTCAAGTACAACACTTTGCAGGCGGTGTTCAGTAAAGCTATGTCACAATAGTTTTCACACTTTAGATGATCACCTTTTTGACATATGAGATCGAATAGATTTGATGCAAGAACAGTGCCTCCGTGTTTAATTAATTATGCAGGGATGCCGTCAAGACCGGATGCCTTCCCATTTTTTAATCTACTAATAGCGGTTTCTACTTCCTCTACTGTGGGATATTCGACAAAGACCGCCTCACATGAAGGAGTGGTTGCTTTAAGAAGGGTCACTTCGTTAGTCCGATTTAGCAGATTTTCGAGGTAAGTTTGTCATACTGAGAAAACATCAGCCACGTTTATTCTCAGTTCCCCCTATCCCCTCCCTCCATTCCCGTCTTTGATTTCATTTTCCAATACATTTTCTCATATGTTGGCGAAGATATTCAGTCCCAACCTTCCTAGCATAGAGATGCTTCAAATTTCTCCTCCAGTGTTGGAATTGATTCAACTGTGGGGAAAGTAAACCACGAAAATAATTGCGAATTTGTGTCCGCAACCGGTGCAGCTTAGAAAAGGGCATTCGATTCGACATTTCAAGTTAGCATTGAAAATACACACAGCATTTTGTTTCATTTTAGTGTATTTAATTTTAGTTAGCTCTCGGAAGCCAAACAAACCACTAATGATTTCTCATCCTCATCCCTAATCCAGTATTTATTTGCAAACCATCGTAAACGAGCTGTATGCATGCCTTAGCAATGTACATCTATGTAACTTTATGTAACTTTCTATTTTAATACTATAAAAAAGGCATAAGCGGCATGAATTTTATATTTTATTTCTCATCAATTAATTAAGCATACAGCTAAAACTGTTTTACTCTAGGACCAAATTTGATAAAATATAAAACTAATTAGTTATTATAAAGATAAGAAATCTATTATTTAAATAAACTTCCATTGCGGTTATCATTTTTTTTAAATGTTTGAATTTATTCATATCAAAAAAATTCTTGAATGCATTCATTTTCCTTCATTCTCGCCCGGGAATTTGAAAATGGACAACTGGATAATGGATACGTTTATGAAATTAATTGAATATCTCGGTAAGATACATTTTACATAATAGTTTCGTATTTATAATTTATTTAATTTGATCGCAATTATTCAGGTAATTATATCGAACTCGATTATAAAATTTGGCTTTTACGAACCATCATGGTGATTCTATCATTATTTATATTGCCCATGATGATCCAAGTGCTAATGGCGGTAACGACCTCGACTATAGGATTGTACAAATATTACTACACAACAATTTTGAATAAGGAATCATCATTTAAAAATTGGCTGCCGGTGCAACGAGCTGTTGCTCGAATTTGGGATATTTATGGACGCATCTACTATGGGTACGAAGTACATGGCCTTGAAAATATTCCAGAAAATGAATCTGCATTAATTATATACTTTCATGGTGTATTGCCGTTGGATATGTTCCTTTTTCAAGCACGTATGACCCTACTCGGTCGGCCCATGTACACGGTTGTCGATAGATTTTTATTTAAGATTATGCCAGGATATAAAAATATAAGTGATATCATATTTGCGATTCCCGGAACTAGGGAATCATGTATTGATATACTGAATACAGGAAATATACTAACAATTGCTCCGGGTGGATCACACGAATCAATGTTTGGTGATAATCACTATAATTTGTTCTGGAAGGATCGATTGGGATTTGCAAAAGTTGCGCTTGCCTCGAATACCACGGTGTTGCCACTATTTACGGAAAATATACAGGAAGCTTACCGGGTGGCCCATTATGGCGTAATGAAGCAATTCTTTGATTGGCTATGTCGCACAATTAAAGTACCTATTTGTTTAATTTATGGTGGGTTCCCGGTAAAACTACGCACTCATATTGGACGACCTGTTCGATATGATGAAAATACAACACCACAGCAGTTGAAAGTACGCGTTATGTCGTCAATCTATGATTTGCGTGATAAGCATCAAAGGTTGCCGGGTAGTATTCCACATGCACTGTTCGATAGGGTGCGCAGTAAAAGTATAAAATGCATTAAGGATGGGGATAAGATATTGTTTGATAAAGACTAAATTTTTTTTAAGAAGAATAATAAAATATGTATTTGAAGATCTTAAGGTCCGAATCAATCATTAATCTGGTCATTAATCATTAATCTGGGATTAATCCTCGATATTATGAACGATGATCAATATGGAAAAAATCCGGGTTTTAATTTATCCTCTGATTTAGCTTCTCGTTTTTGTGACTATATCAGAGCGATGAAACTTTTGTTTGTTTTTCGTTTAGTGTATTTACAATGACAAAAGGACCAAATATAAAGCAGACCAAATATACCAAAAGGATAAAAAATATTACATTGTGTTTTATGCTCCTCATTGTCTGTTTCACTTTTTTAATGTGTTTGAGTAGATAAGACGTTAATAAAATGGTTTCGCCAATTCGGTTCTTTATTTTGAATACAAGCTATTGAGCCTATGTGAACAGAGACATTTTTGTATCATGATTGTGTCATGATGTGCTTTCGTGGGACCCCATCATTTTAGCAATTACAATACAGGGGACAGAGAAACTTGAAATTAACAATTAGCCATATAAAAGTTCAAACATCTTAAAACTTAAAACTTCGTCTTCGAGAAATTAAAACAAGGCCCATTAGGTAAGCAAATTTACTAAGCGAAACCCAAATACAAACTTCATGCTTCAGAACCTGACTATACATCCTCTAATTTCTTACAGTCAGAAGGCAACTGCGTGCGAACGGAGATATTCGAATTACAAGCTCGAGCTGTTGGTCATAATTTATGCTTTGAGGAAATTTCGTGGAGTATTTCGACCAACAAATAAAACGGGTATGTTGACGTAAGAATCAATCTTGTGTCATAAACTATATCAGTGTCAAAGTAAAATTAGTCCCATACGAGTATAATATCGTGCACCTTTGTATGATTGTACACCTTCTCTTGAATTCGAGGCGGGGCATCTACATCGCTATAAGTCTCATGGTATTGTGGACCGCTTCCCTCTAAAAATCAGTAGCTGACATTTTATGTGAAAAGTTTATATAAATATGGCCTGCCAACAAAGAGGAACGAGACAGACAAGGTAGATGGTGAATAAATTTCATCAATGAATTCGTTGCTAACTAATAATGATAATAAAAACAAACCGCAGAAATTGATAATGTACTCGGAAGAAATGAAAAGTGTAGCTACACAAATCACTCTACACAAATTTAATTCTTCTCACCCCTGGCATAAACAACAAAAACAATAAACATAACTTTGACATTTAATCATCATTGGACGACATATCGCAACTAGTTTTGTTATGTTGCGATAGTTTTTATAATTTTATCGTTTTATATTTACAAAAAAAAAGTATTATAGAATAAATTAAATGTATTAAAATTTTGTGTCTACGACAGTATAGTTTTTAAGAATAAATAATTAGGAAAAACGCAGAAAATTACAAAATTAGTGAATGACAAACTTGGTGGCAAAAACAAAAGATGTGCAATATTCCAACATACACAGAAAACAATAAACAATGGATGACTACACAATAAATGATGAATTAATCAGTAGTGTGAATGTAAATTCCAGTGAATATGGAATAAATAATTCACTCGTAATCTTTTTAGGTGCGTATCAGTTTATGTTTTAGAGGCCATTGATTAGATAGTGTTTTTCAAGTGTGTGAGTTTTTAACAATCATTTATGGTTTTCTTTTTAATTGTAGGCAAATACATCGATTTAGATTATTCGATATGGTTGTACCGGTTTTTGACCCCGCTAGTCATCACCTTTATGCTACCCGCTATAATTGGTCTCCTCCTGTATTTTTCATCCCTATTTCTGACCATTTATAAGCTGCACCGTCGAGTGCTTATGCAAGCCGTTACCAATGATGATACGTTTTGGGAATTTGCCCGAAAAGTAGTTGCTGTCGTGTGGGATGCTCACGCCTGGATTTATCATGGATACGAGGTAACCGGAATCCAACATATCCCAAAAAATCAATCGGCTTTAATTGTTTACTATCACGGTGCTATTCCCATTGATATATATTATCTAATAGCGCGGGTCTATTTGACCACGAATCGTTTAATTTATTCGGTTGGCGATCGGTTCCTGTTTAAAATCCCAGGATGGGGAGTTATCAGTGATGCTCTTAAAGTATTGCCTGGAACCATCCAGTCGTGCACTAACATTTTAAACGAAGGCAATCTCTTAGCTATCTCACCAGGCGGGGTATACGAAGCTCAATTTGGAAGCAACACCTATGAATTGCTATGGAAGAAACGTATCGGATTCGCCAAGGTAGCTATAGAATCAAAATCCATTATAATTCCAATGTTTACCGAAAATTTACGTGAAGCATTCCGATCCGTTGGATTATTTAAACGTTTATTTATAAAACTATATAATTATACAAGATTTCCATTGCGTCCGATTTACGGTGGGTTTCCTGTAAAATTACGGACTCATCTTGGCCCACCAATTGAATTCGATCCAAAATTAACTCCAGAAGAGCTACAAGAAAAAGTAGGGCTGGCTATTGAAGAGCTAATAACCAAGCATCAACGATTACCCGGTAGTATCTTGCATGCACTCTTGGATCGTTTCAAAAAAGGCAAAAAGGATTAGAAATCTCAGCCGTAGTACATCCCGGTTAGCCGCTCTTGAAGGCCATGTAAATCAACACTTTATAAAAGACTTCCTTATTATTTTTCCTTAGAGTGAAATAAAATTTGTATATTATGTGTATTAGGTAATTTTTTTTACAAATTTATGTTTATCAATGATGATGTGGTATATAATACCAATAAATTATTCCAAAATCAATATTTGCTGTTTAATTTTGTAATTGCTAATTATAAATTCAAAACTGACCAACAAAATATGTATAAAAAATTAGTTTTCGAGTTTATTATTGAGGAATTACTGTTATAATTTTATGTTCAATGGGTTTAGTACTTTTTTCAGGCAAAACCAATTTTTTTAGAGGGTGTCGCGAAATGTACATTGATATGAAAGAAATTCTTAACTGTCACTTTAACAGAATAGCAGTGTTTAGAAGTACAAATAATATTTCGATTACGGAAATTTTATTATTTTCATCAAAGCAGTACGGGTTTTCTATCGAAGCGAAAAACTGGTATGTAGTTAACATTTCCACCAAATTGGATTCACCTCGCGAAGCTGCAAGCAGTACGTTTCACATATTAATTGGTAATAGTACCAGTACACGCCAGTAGGCGAACTGATTTGACTTTGTTTTAATATTAATGAGGTAAATACTCGACCGGCTAGCAAGCAAGCAATTTGCTAGCCGAAATTCTGACTACTCAATTATTTTTTTTTCATATTCCAATTTTCGTCGCGACCTGATGAGAAGACCGGTTTTTTCAAATCAATAATCTCATCCGTTCGAAACTAATTGTTGGGATTCTTACAAATTTTCCATCTATGAGTCAAAAATTTAAATTTATCCGCGGTCCAACGATAACGGACGAAAAAGTATGGGGTACACGGTCGTTGGGAAGTTGATTGTGTATAAGTAGGGGCCGATTATCATAGTCGTTTATCACTCAGATTGACGCTAAAATGGTATAATTTCCTATGATTGTGTATTTAATTCGAGAATACTGAAGATAGACCAATGTACGGAACAACCACAATAAAACCCATTACAATAGAAAACAAAAAGTAAAAATTATATAAAATAAATTCGTAAAAAATCACGAAAAGTTAATTGTGAGAATGAAACATAGATGAAAAATATGAAAGAATCGATTTCGTTAGGCTAGCAGTAATTCGCTAGTACTATAAATACCGGGTGACTGACACGAAGTGTTACCAGACTGTCATTGCTGTCCTGTCAAACCAGTGATGACAGAACGCTCAAATTTACACTAATGACAGTTCATTCCATTGTTTACAAGCGTACAAAAGCATTTCAGTGGGAAATATTCAGAAAAAAAGTTATCCGCAATGGAATTCAAGCGTAATAGTGTGATTGCTCTATATTTGGCTGGAAAACCATAGCCGCAGATTGTTAACCAGTTAAAACATCTGCATATGAATAAAATGTTTGTGTATCGCACCATAAATCATTATAACGATACTGGCAATCGCCGGATATCATTCGGAAGGTGAAGGCCAAATTGGCTCGGAATCCGCGCCGTAGCGGCAGAAAAATGGCTCGTGAGGCGAATATTGCGCTCGAACGGATGCAGCACATATTGAAAGATCATCTTGGACTAAAGGCCTTGAAATTCCAATTCCAGCCTGGCCGTTCTACTGAAAATTTGGACCAACGGATTGCCACTCGAAACCAAGCGCCGCCGATGGCGATGGTTTGGGCCGCCGTAACGGCCGAAAGCCGTTCACCGCTCGTATTTTGGGCCGTGGCATCAAGATAAATGTTTAAATTTATCAGGATCATGTGTTAGAGGGAGCGTTGAAGCCTTGGACACAAAAACATTTCAGCCGCAGAGCCTGGACATTTCTACAGGACACGGCGCCGAGTCATAAAGCGCGCGTCAATCAAGATTGGTTGAGAAACAACGTTCCGTGGTTCATTTCCACTGCCCAATGGCCATCAAATTCATCGGATGCAAATCCGCTAGATTTCTCGGTTTAGAGTATTTTGATGAGCAAGGTTGGGACAAAAAAATACCAAAGTGTCGATCATCGCAAGCAAGCGCTTCGCCGGGAATGGGCCAAAATACCGCAGAGCCACTTTCGTGCTGCATGCAATAGCTTTGTCGGCCGTTTGAAGGCCATAATCGCGGCTAAGGTTGGCCAAATCGAAAACTGCTAATGCAATTCGAAAGTTTAAATATTTGTGAACATTTTTTACTTTGACTAAATAAAATTCATCAAAAAATAAAAATTCTGTGGCGTTTTGTTTTGGTAACACTTCGTGTCATTCACCCTGTATTATTTTATCTATTGCAAATAAAAGTTTATTGCTACGAAAAAAAATGTCAACAATTTGTCGAGATATAATTTTCCAGTTGATTGCAATGGCAAATAAAAATAAATTTGGCATCAACCATATTTGCAAACAACCGTACGTCGATAGCGATGATCCAACTGACGAATCTAGTTAGAAGGGAATGCTTTTCAAATTTTATCCCTTTTCTGGCAAAGACTAGTCGACTGAACACTTGGCCTTTGTGGTCTATATGTAGTTTAATAGAGAGTAAGCTTAAAGTTTTATACAGCACTATCAAGTTAAATAAAAATTTGAATTCTTAATCGTTTTTATTCTTTCAACAGAAGTTGAAAAGTTAATAGAATAATTTATTAGATGAAACAATGCCAACCAGAAAAATGCACTAAAAGAGCCTTAAGGCTGTTTTCGAAACACCGACTTATTTGTGGACACCGACTTATTCAAATAAGTCACCTCACGAGGAGATTTATTTGAATAAGTACGTCAACACAGAAATATCTTTAAAATTGTGTTTTGACTAAATGTAATACATGCAGTTTTTATTTTCAAATATGGTGACAACGACCACCATGCGAAGAATTTTTTTCTTCCATACATTTGTTGTTGTGTGCGTTGTTGTGCGTTTTATTGTTTGATATTACACAAATAAGTCGGTACAATAAATTGGAATAACTTGACCGACTTATTCAAGTTGGCGACAAATAAATCAATAAGTCGGTGTTTGGAAAACACCCTACGTGCGGAAATAATCTCAACTCAAATTACTTAATGGTAATAAAATCCCGGCCCCAATAATCAACCACACATTATACAGACTCATTTGATGAAATGAAATTGTTTTACTTCCCTAGATTTAGTACTTTACGATTTCTTATTAAGCGCAACGAAAATTTACTACATTTTTGTTTTAAGTATAACCGATTTTAATTTACATAATAAACATTGCAGACGAGTGATATTAAAATTACATATTCTATAAATTACTAATTTATTTCACTAATATAAAATGAATAAAATAATACATTTTTATTAAGTTTAATTTTTATACAAAAATATCTCTAAAGGTAAAACAAAAAATGTACTAGATTGCAACAGAAAATTACAAAGATTTGCACATGGCAGCACTAACAAAGTACCGTATACAAATAATAACAACACAAAAAAAAACATTTTGTATTTTATTTATTTGTCTTCATCAATTCATTTTCATTCACGAACGAGATTTTATGAATTAAACATATGACGCGCAGCGAAATGTAGAGATAGTTTCGATTTAAATTTTTTAAATTAATAGTTATTTGTTATTTTCGTGTGTGTACTATTAAATTAAATTATTAGTGATTTGGTTTTGATTTGTAACTCAAAAGTGATCTTATATTAAATCCAAAAATAGAAATTTGTGTAATTGTGTGATTTGTTATTAATGTGATGATAATAAGTAATAAGAAGAAAATGTGTAATTTTGTTGTTATTGTAAAATAAAAATGCGGATGCTTAATCCAAAATAAGTTGAAAATGAAATAAGTGTCTTTTAAAAAATAAAGTTTAGTGCTGATTATTATAACAAATTCTAGTTTATTGTTTTTGTTGTTGTGTGTCTCAAAAAAAAAAAAAAATATTTCTGGGAATTTCAAGTTTGCGAAATTTTAAACAGTGAACCCAAATCATACATGTGGATATTTTCGATCAATGTGAGGTAAATACGCAACAATATTTCAATACATACATACGAATTTACAGGTTTTCTTGTCTGCCTGTGTAAATAAACAATTAGATAAAATAAAGCACAACAGCATGTTGTTTTGGGGCCGGCACGTTATCTTGTAATTTTTACCCCGGCTATAAAATATACGGAAAAATTTATACCTAAGTAGATTTATTTTCATGATGGCTTGGGAGTGGGACCGTTAATAAAACAATTATTATATGACTGCGTTGCACACACATTTACAATTTCATATGATAATAATATCTACTTCACTGTTGTTTACTTATAGCTTGTTGGTTTATTTCCTGTTGCATAATTTATTATGGGTATAAAAGTATTTGTTGTTAACTACCTTTCAAACTAATTTTATTGTATACGAAGAAGTACGCTGTAAAATGTCTTCGACACTTTACTTTAAGCTTTTCTGGTTTTTTTCCATACCGCCTAATTTTCGGCAATAATCACAATTTGTCGCATCACACTTGTCGCACAGTATTTACCTTCCGATGTGTTTAAAATTTTCAATGTTTGATGTGCAAGAGAAATTTTTAAATAATGGCCTTCATATGAACTTTATAAATAGTAAAATACAGCGTTTTCAGATTAACTGTCCCATCAAAAATTTCGAGAGTAACATCCTAGCTTTCTTCTGAGCTTCAGTTAGTCCACTAATTTTTTGTCTTTTGTAGGCTTTTAAGTGGAGATCCTTGGTGACGATGCGATACATTGATGAAAGTCGAACGTTCAAACTGGCATCTAGCTTTTTCGAATGAATCACAGAATTTATTCGAATTCGTTCTCGTAGAGTTTTCATACATTTTTTAGTGAAACACTTCTTGAATAACCCGGTTTTGTTTTTTGTTCACCTTGTTTACCTGTCTGTATTCTTTAATCTTTTTAATGTTTGGTTTATGAATTTGCGGTTTATATCAATGGGCTGCAGCCTTTTAAAAATGCCACTTTTTATAAAATCGTGCTGATGCAATTTTAAGACAAGGTCATGTTTCGCTTCCATTTAAGTTATAAAAAAATCACAAGTAATTATCGTAATCAAGGTAATTTTTTTGATAGCTTACTAAGTTTGAATAATTTTAAAAATAACCAAATTTTGAAAAATAAGAATTAAGTTAGTCAAATAATGATTTAAAATGATGGGCAGTTAATGTGAAAATCCTGTAAGCATGTAATGTACAGGGTGGACACGAAGTGTTACCAAAACAAAACGCCACAGAATTTTTGTTTTTTGATGAATTTTATTCAATCAATGTAAAAAATGTTCACAAATATTTAAATTTTCGAATTGCACTAGCAGTTTTTGATTTGGCCACCCTTAGCCGCGACTATGGCCTTCAAACGGCCGACAAAGCTATTGCATGCAACAGGAAAGTGGCTCTGCGGTATTTTGGTCCATTCCCGGCGAAGCGCTTGCTTGCGATGATCGACACTTTGGTATTTTTTTGTCCCAACCTTGCTCTTCAAAATGCTCCAAACCGATAAATCTAGCGGATTTGCATCCGATGAGTTTGGTGGCCATTGGGCAGTGGAAATGAACCGCGGAACGTTGTTTCTCAGCCAATCTTGATTGACGCGCGCTTTATGACTCGGCCCGAGTCCTGTCGAAATGTCCAGGCTCTGCGGCCGATATATTATTGTGCCCAAGGCTTCAAAGCCCCCTCCAAGACATGCCCGATAGATTTGAGCATTTATCGTGATGCCACGGTCCAAAAAAAGGAGCGGTGAACGGCTTTCGGCCATTACGGCGGCCCAAACCATCATCATCGGCGGCGCTTGGTTTCGAGTGGCAATCCGTTGGTTCAAATTTTCAGTAGAACGGCCGGGCAAGTAAATCCGGTCGTTTTGCTTGTTCACATATTGCTCAATAACGAACGGTAACTCATCGGAGAAAACCAAATTCGGCAAATCGCAACTTTCGTGCAAGCGTAACAACTCCTTTGCTCTTTCCACTCTAACTTTTTTTTGAGCGTTGGTGAGGCCATGCGTTTTATGGAATTTCAAGGCCTTTAGTCCAAGATGATCTTTCAATATGTACTGCATCCGTTCGAGCGAAATGTTCGGCTCACGAGTCATTTTCTGCCGCTACGGCGCGGATTCTGAGCGAATTTGGCCTTCACCTTCCGAATGATATCCGGCGATGTTGCAGTGGGTTTCGGTCCACCACCATGGCGTTTTGCAATGCTGCCAGTATCGTTATAACGAACGCACAGTAAATCTCATTCTTTAGTGTATTAAGTATTGTTTTGCGATGTCTTGGGGTGGCATGTTATAACATTACATTTTCGATACTTTAAGTCTCATTTTCATAAATTGAAATGGACGACTGTTTCATTTGTGAATTATTTATTTCTATTGCTATCACAACCTACTAGAACAAAGATGAACAATGCGTTTCTCCAATTTCGTTCAAGTATCGAAAACAAATTATTTGGGTATAGAAATGTAGTAGAAATATCACAATTCATCAATCTGGTAGACCGGTAAATGATATAAAATGTGAAAAGTGAAATATTTTATTCTAAAGAAGCGAGAGACATAAACTTCGGTATAGTATCGAAATAATCTGATGTTATAACATGTCACTCCTTTTTTAATCAAACCTGTTCCGTACCATGTACTTTAGTGTTTTATATCGATCTCACTGTTTGTGGTGTCCTGTTTTAGCACATCCTGTATTTTGAACTTTTAGAGTTTATGTTTACAATGATAGTTTGAAAATTTCTTGTCAAATTTTGTTTTGTTTCCCCGGCAACTAGACGTAACAAACACAACACTTGTTCATCCTTAATTCTTCAACATTCTAATTTAATTTAAGAAAATCTAATTGATTTATCAAAACGTGCATTTTTAACTACTTAAGTGCTCTATAAATGGAATATTAAAAGCTACAACTAACTAAGCAAAGCATATTTTTTACCGAAATAACTGTAACACAGTACTGCAAGCATAATTAGTCTTTTGATGGTTCATTTATTTATAAGAATATTTTTAATTAATCGACAGACTATTTTAAACTTTAGAGGTTTCGAGACAAAACTTGAATTTTATACATTTGATTCCTAGTGTATTACACATTATTTGTCTTGTTCTTATAATTCACTTGAACCTTCAATACCGCGATTTGCAAAAAATTTACATCCCGATTACACTAGTCGTGTCGTTTGTCGTTTCGAGGGACTCTTTTAATATGAAACCGTAGTCGCTTGTCTTGTCAAAATATCTAATATGTTTATTATTGTATTGTCACTTCAAACGACAGTCGGCTTATTTTATGTTTTTTTCTATTCACTTCAAAATATCACACGACTCGAAATAACAGTTTTTAATTGTTCCTTTCGCCTCAAGTCACTTAATGGTATAGCGACTGACTAATTTTTCATACAAATAGCACATTTTTATAGTCACTTGAAACGACAATCGACTCGACTAGCGTAATCGGGGGTGTTATATAAAATCGTATCGTCGTGACGAACGAATAAAAATACCTACCGACTTCAAAACCTAATCAAATCTCCCACTCGAATATATACATTTATAACAGATTAATGAATTATTTTCAAAGTCGGCTCAGTCATTTGTGTCATTTGTCAAAGCAGTGTTCTAACGGTTTTGTTACTGTTTTAAAACCTATTGTTTAATACCAGTATTAACGAATTTTTTTTGAAACTTATTGGTTTCTAACGAGCCAACTCTAAAAACAAACTCAAAGTTTTATGAGTTGGATTGTACAATTTTTGGATAAATCAAACAAGATCAGTTGCTTGAACGGTTCTCCCTTTATGCGGGGTCGATAAACGGATTAAGTGCAGGATTTAGAAGCAATGGTTTTTAAGTGTCTGGCGCTGTATAAAGAATCTGCTACTACATGTAAGCAGCAAGAATACTCATACGACTATTTGAACTTTACGAACTTCATAACTCATTACAAATTAGCTCTCTAATGCTTCAAATGGGATATGTTGTTCACAATTCTATTTACATTATAATAATATAACCAAAAGTTAAATTATTTTGGAAAAATCATTAAAAGCCAAAGTCGTTGTATGTAGTATAGTTGGCGGATTGAATATATACCATACTATTTTGAAGGCACGGAATGGCGCTAATGAGATTGCAGAAATATAATGAGTTTTCTTCTTGAACTCTGTAGTATTGCTTATAGAAGATACAACACAACGGGCTGTATAGAGGATTGTTTTTCACCAATGAACGGTCGTCACTTTTCTTTCCATGCAGTCTCCGCTATTTTATTCAATTCAGTTCATAGTGGCAATGTTATCTTCAGCTACTAAACGTTATGGACCAATTGGATGGAAGCTGCAATTAACCGCAAAGTAACGTTTTATAAAAATTAAGCCTTGCTAATTTTCCTCTAACATCGAGACAAAAATTCGGTAGAATGGTTATTTTTCAAATGGACTTTTTCAAATTGGTATTTCTCCTGTTCTCTATTTTATCGTTACATACATCTTTTGAAGAGTTTCGACTAAGCAGTTTGCTCATGGTTTATCTATTGAAACGGCAATGGCAGAATTGTTTGTTGACTGGTTTGTCGTACGATAAGTAGTCTTTATGGGTTGGTATAAATATGCTAGTAAAACCGGTCTCCTATACATACTATTTCTGACGTTTATTTTTGTTTGGTGAAAATTGATGTCTAGAGGCAGAATTCTATTCATAAACCACAAAGACTATTGTAACTATTGTGACTAAATGCGTTGGATAGTTCAATCGCAATAGAACTACAAAATCCGAGCTACAGTGTGAATAAGCAAGTATGTGGCCCCTGTCATTTAACAGTTTGTCTATTTCATTCTTGGAATCATCCATGTAATTAACTTTTGACCCAATCCGGATATAGTGAAGGAAATATTTTTTACCGGAGAAATTCTAAATCGAATATTAGCTGTATTTCTTGATGCTTGATCTGATCCGGTTCAGTTCATGTTTCATGAATCAACACAAAGGCGCTTACTAGATTTCAAATTAAAATTTGTGATCTAAAACAAAATTTGGATCAGGTTTTCCATATAAAATTTGAACTGATCCGGATCAATGTGCGTCAAGGAACACGGAAATTGACGCAAAATCTGATTCGATTTACTTCATGTAAAATTTGGAATCTAAATTTTTGCCCTGAAAATATTTGAATCTAGTTTTCCATATAAAATTTGAACTGATCAATGGGTGCCACGAGATGCAGCAAATATTGCAACGCCCTTTTACAGTATTAGAGAGTGGAAAACAAACAGTGGATACATCCCAAAATAAAATTGTATTGCATGTTTCTTGCTTATATAGAATGTTTACAATTATTATTAAAAATATATATGAAAGGCTGGAGGAACTAACTCACTCTTACAGACTAATTTTCAAAGATTTTGATTTAATGTGATTACTTACATTCTAAAATATACCAGATGAAACTGGCTAAATCATCTGTCACGAAATGGTGCCGCAAGTAATTATAATAATTTTTGACAGTAAGTAATTATAAATAAAGTAAATTAACAGGGAAATTATGAATTCTTTACTTAAATATACATTTTCATTTTCCAGCTGTTAGTTGTTTGTAAGTAATGGTTATGTTTTCAAATATTTGTGAAAATTTAGTTCTAGACCAGATTGAAGAATTTATGACAAATTCGAGTAGAGATAATTAATTATGTAATTTATTTGGACGTCGCTGTTATACGTTACGTTGTTTCGGCACTGTTTCAAGCAGATAAGATGCTGAGATATTTATGCATGAGTTTAGCTTGGTAATTACTTATCTTTGCGTAGAACTTGTGTATAATCAATTCATTCAATCTCCTAAGAACAAATGATAAAAATTCATACACGTATTCCATTTATATGAGATCCAATAAATCAAAGATAAATCAATAGGAATAATTAAATAAAATTCTCATACGGTTTTTCTAACTTTCGTACCACCTCAGTCCATTCGTATTCAAACTGTATAAATAAGCTAAGCAACAGCGTGCTATTACAGTCGATATTATACTCGTACTAAAATTATACGAACAATTCGTGATTGATGATAGGTTTAAACAAATCTGGTTTTTATACTTCTTGTTGTAATACAAAGATTGCTACATAGTTTGTTATAGAATATTGGAATTTTATGTAAGTATATCAAAAATAAATAAAAATCGTGAAGGTGAAAGATTAAGGTCGATTTAATGCTGCGTGCTTCTTCCGTACAAAGAAATGTATATTTCATTTATTAGATGGCATTTATTGATGATCTGAATATCATACACGTTTATTCTGTACTGAAATTTATTATTTCCGTTTTTATAAATATATTTTTACATTTTAGTTAATTTACTATAAAGAATACACGTATATTAATAACACTGGCCTAGTTTTATTCCATTAAATGTCTATCCATCCTCTAATAATGATATGCATAATATAATAAAATTACAATCGTTAATTATCTGTGAGGGGTTTGGCACTCTCGAAAACGCCGGTTTTGTGTTGTACACAAATAGTTGAAATATAATTAATTGATTTATACGAAATAGTACGTTATTGTGGGAATCTAGTGCGAGAGTGATTGAACCTATTAAAATAGTATGTGTACTTTACTTATACCGTATAGAAGATTTAAATGATCTTGTGAAACTTCCTCGAACGTCGTATACTTATACACAAGATGTATCATTTATGGTAATAATAATAATATAAAAATGGGGCACATTATATTCGCCCACATTTTACTCGTAAACTAAAAAATAAAATGTTAAAATGCATTTGGTTCTTGTTTTGTGTTCAACCGAACAAAATAAGTGACGAATCAAAGGAAAAGACACGTTGTTTGTTGGTATTTTCTGTAAACAGATAACAACAGTAACAACACAAAAGTTTGGTAAGAGATGACTCTTCTTGGTATTTACACCAATAGTATCAAAACATATGACACACACGCGACGTTTTAATTGTGTGCCGTTAGAAAATGTATAAACATATATATAAATATTTACATAAATCGGGCAAATAGCCAAATTCTAAATTAGATGTTGCATATTTATAATGAGTGCAGGATATAATTAAAACACTATATTTATTTTTGGCAAATGTATTTGAAAGTGGTCGGTCTACCGCGAGCACTGAATGCATAAATCTATTTTAGGGGTACATGAGTTAAAGGTGAATATGACGAAAGGGTATCAATTTTGATCATAACGCGATGAGTAGGGTTATTACTGGTCCGACTCCGATTTAGAACTATAAAATGTGTGTGTGGACAAAAATTAGAAAGTGCCCAATTTTACAGAAATGTATTTTAGAAAATATATTCAATGCCTCGGTGGATTATCGAATTACATTTAAACAATGCTACACTTTTTTTATAACCCCAACCTATGTCCTTTATTTAAGATAAATTAACAAAGGCAGCTCAAAATATTTTGAAAAATTATTAATCAATTTATACTTTTTCTGACAACGGGGAATTCTTCTGTATCTCCCGGTATGGGAATGTATCAACGCATCAACGTATTAGGCAATTTTCTCCTTAGCACCTTCAGCTATTTATAACTTTTGTAATTTTTTGATTATCATTGTAAACCACTGCAAATACGTGCCCCGGTCTCATGAGCAAGAAAAGGAATTGTGATAAGTTCCGTGTTACTGTGTCGATCGATCTGAGAACTTGTGGCTAACTGCTAACATTTATGAGGTTTTTGTTTTATGGTAAATATTTGCAAATTAATTAATCATTTGTTTTTTACTCCGTTTGACAGCTTTCATCATGGTCGTCACTCGTAGAGAGTTGCTACAAGCCGTGGTTTCTAGTTATATTCTTCCTATTGACCAAGGTTAAAATCAGATTTAAATTGATAAATGAAAGAAAATACATCTCTATTGGTCTTATTTGAAATGAAGTATTGACTTAAACGTGATGATTACTAGAATCGTGATGATTTACTAAATAAAACTAAGCAGCCCATTAACGAGTCGATAACTTCGAACAAATTGGTTAAAATATAGTTCCAGCAGAACTCGAACTGACAAAGAAAATACAAAATGTTTGGAAAAATATCTTTATTTCTTAACATAGTTTATTTTTAGCTTGATGTACTTTTCCCAGCGATATTTAATAGTCCCGATACTCTATTTATATTGAGAACAGAAATAAAATGTAAATTTGTTTTTATTTTTATGGCATTTTATTAAACTGCCGATGATCGCAAACTCCACCACATCATTGTTGTCCTAAATCTTTTACCACCAAGCCATTATTTCAAGCTTCGAATGAGAAAAGGGAGAGTTCGAGGGCCTAAATATGTCGAACAGGGTGAGTGAGGTACAAATTCGCACTTTACTTCTTTTATTTAGGCCATTGCGACAAAGCTGGTGCATTGTGTTATGCGATTCTGTTTTCTTGGTTTCAAGCGCTGGGAGAAGTTCGCATAACACTCGCCATTGATTGCTTTTACCATTCTGAAGGTAATCAAAGAAAATTATTCCACGGGCATCCCAAAAAAACTGACGCCATCACCTAGCCAGCAGAAGTAACTTTATTCGCCTTCTTTGGAGCCGATTATCCCCTTTCAATCCATTTTACTGTTTTGACTGTTACTTCGACTCAGGTATGAAGTAATGGACCCGCGTTTCTTCCATGACCGTGAATCGATACAAACGCGGCATAAGTGTTGTGAAACATCGCCGAATACTCGAATGAAACATCCTCACAACACTCAGTCGACTATCATTCGGTACCGGTTTTCAATACCATTTCTGGTGTGGTCATTGCGATGTTCGTCTTGGCAGCTAGTAGGCCCCGTTTTAACTCTGCAACCCAATATTTTATTATTATAAACGAAAGACCAAACTCCCCCAGAGTAGAATCTAGCACGGCTTTGATATTGGTTGAACTGGGGCGATTCAAATGAAAGTATTGCATCACATAACGATTACTTTTTTTTTCATTTTTACAAGTTCACTGAGAGCGTTCATTATTGATGGCTGTCAAACAAATACTACTACATAGCGTCTTCGAACTTCAAACTTAAGCATTATAAGGTTAATATTTAACTTTTTCAAATTCGTCAAGTTGGGACTTCTGGGACTACTCGCGCTTGAAACCAAGAACAACTCATCGCTTCAGAGACCAATTAAAACCACGCTTGAGATCAGTGCAACGAAATGTAGCGAAGTAATGTTATGCGTAAGTAACACCTATGCTTAAAAATTGTGACTGCTCGAAGCGTGAGGTTTATTGCGATATACTTATAGGTCTCCTTTAGCAGTACGAACTATTCGGTTGCCACACTATAGGCCAGTCATATGAGACTCAAGGACTGTACTCATGATACACATCAAACAGTTTTAGATTTTAAACATGACTTCATTGTTGTTCATTGAGAGTTTTTGTAGTTTCTAGAATATAATTTGGAATCTCTAGAAATACCGAATATATTCGTGAATCAAACAAAATGATGAATGTTTTACTCAAAGTTGAGACAAACTGAAGCTCTTTAAATAAGTAATATAGTTTAGATTTTTGTTCGAGATCAATGAGTCAAAATGCGGATCTGATTACGGGCTTCTAAAAGAAAATCAAACTTTGCAATATGTTTAGTAGTAGTGACACACCGAAAGGGTGCCTTAAATGCATCTCATTTTGAATTTTTATCGCGCTCTTTAGTAGTGTAACGTGTAAGTATACTTCTCTTGCATTGGTATTCGGAGGTTACGGTTTCAATTACCAATTATATCATAAGGCAAAAGCCACTGATTGATGATTTTAATAGGTGTCGAGTGTGATGTACGGTTCTTATTTTCATAATCCCAATACAAGTTGGTAGTGCTTTGGAAATTCCTTTCGTCCATTTCTTATGTTTAATCAAAACTTAATTGAAAAGTGAAATCAAAATTTGCATGTTCCTCTGCAACCCGAACTTGAACGCTAGATGTGTAATTACTCTCCTTTTCTTAGCCTAAACTTACTTGCTCAAAAAACTGTCGTGGATTGCATAATTAGTATCTATGGGTTTCCGGTTAGTGATTTTTGAGTATTAATCGAAAGAGTTAAAGGTCTGCCATTAAAAATGTTTGAGCATCTGAAAATTTCTAAACTTATGTGAAATAGTAATAACTCTGTGTTAAATATAAAATAAAACCTTAATAACTTTGGCAATCAATCTCGAGGTTAAGGGAGAAAGCTAGGTTATGTGTTACATTTAAACGTCAAACTGCGGTTGTTCGAGAAATGTCTTTTTTGCAAGAGCCAAATTTACTTTTAAATATGTATTTACAATAAAACAATTGCAAACCTTTGTTTCGTACGATAATCTAAATTTCGTGGAAAAAAGTATCGTCCAAGGAGTCGGATAGGCATAATTTAGTCAAGAATTAAATGATATGTGTCTAACATTAAAATGGTTGTGCCTAACTTTTGTTCGGCGCTATTTTTGGTAAGTGAGCTTCCAACAACGAATTCTTAAATTCGAGATAATTTACTTTTCATCGCCAAATTTTATATATATGTTATGTCCACATTATGGTAGACAATTTAATCAAAAAAACAATAGAGGCCTCCATACAGATGCCAGTCATAAATCTAAACATTGGTATTTTATGGTATTCTTATCTATAAATAATTCAACTACTTTTCCAAAATTCGAATATGTGATCTGAAAATACCATAGAAGTTATCGAGCAGAATCTAAATATAAAGTTACAGTTGCATTTAAAAATCAGCAACAGGTTGAGGTGACGGACATTAAATTCGTTTCAAAATTCACAACAAAAGGGAACCTTCACCAAGTCATTGAGTTCTTTACGTGGGAATCGCTCTACCCCCTTATAATGTGCATAGTGCTTAGTTATGTCACACGGTAATTGCATTCAATTTCAATTACAATGTACTTGAAATGCCATAAAATTTGGTGATATGCAAGTACAAACAATAATACCATTACATCATTGGACAATGGAATAGTTCTTATTTGTTTAATGGCGCTATACAATTTAAAAGTTTCATTTTTAATTTAATAAAAATTGATTTTTGATTTCTTCTCACGGTCAAATTCAATCGTTTCGCAGTTATTGTGGGCGGTGTATAAACACGAGTTAAACGATTATGATTAATGCAATAGTTAGTCGATGTGATCTTACTTTTTTAATAGTTGTGTGTTCAAATGCGGGATGTTTACGCCATATTGAAAATATTTTTTGTCGATAGTTGGTTTTAAACTTTTTTGTATAATTCGGTTCAAGGTGACTTCTATATATCCAAAAAAAACTATTGTTTTCGATATTTCTATTGTGTTATTGTTTTGTAAAGAATTTTAGTTCTATAAAATAGTTATCTATATGATCGCGCGCAGCCATCAATTAAATGGTCTACTTTTAAATATAGTTTGATGCTTTAGGCAATTGAAACATCTGTACGAATGGGATATACGTATATACACGTATTAATAGTGGGTGGAGATCACGACCTCAATTTAAAAATTATACTTCCCCATCGATCATACGTCTTTATCGATTTGATTAGTTTTAATAATATTTGAGCGCAGATCAAAATTTAGCTGAATTATTGTCGAAGAGATATTACCAAATACCAAATAATGGTACGAGTACTTTTCCGAATTTAAATAATTGTAAGTATACAACACTATTTAGTGATTGATGTTTAATTATAATGTTACATCATAGTAAAACTATTTAAACAGAAATTAATATATTTTGAGATAGACTACAATATGTTATGTTTACAAAGGCATTAAAAATGTAGTTATAAGATAAATATGTGTTGGCTTCCCGGAAACTGTTTTAGAAATTAACACCTTCATAAATTAAAAAAAATCAAAGTAATGCACTTCTAAAAGATTTTAGAAATTAGCTCAAAATTCATTACGCAACAGCTTCAGTATAAATTCTTGATCAATCCTCACACTATGTTTACCACCTGGGGTACATTTAATTAAATAATTTGAAAGCACAATATGCTAGAATATTTAATTACAAGAATGGACTCACTGTACCCACGTTTACAACTGTATTTATTTACATACCTACAATTCTATGCTTAACTCTAAAAATAATAAACACCGCCAAACTACGTCAGTCTGGCATTGAAGAATACCACATTATTTTGCTAACTTAAAATGTTGTTGATCTCATCATGTAACATAAATTACTGATTCAAGATTTATTTCTACCGAAATTGTTAAATATCTTTAATGTTTGTTTCATTGATAAATTAAATAACTTGTTTAATGCCTTTTCGATTAGATCATGCTTTTACTTAATAAGGTTTTTTGTATAGGTTCACATTTTTAGTTGGAAACTGTTTTATTTGACAACCGATTTGACAGCCAGCTAACATTTGCTTTGCCATTAGTTTGATTTCATAATAAATAGATTCACGCCAGAGCAACGCTTGCAAATTGTTGAAATTTTTTATCAAAATAATGGTTCTGTTCGCCAAACTCATTGCGCATTACATCCATTTTACGGTCGTCATAATCGTCCATCAGAGCGGGTAATTCGGTTAATTATGGATCGTTTTCGCACCACGTATACTCTAAATGATAATACGCATCCAGTAAGACGTCAAACAGTGCGTACCGAATAAGCGATAAACGCTGTACAGCGTAGCATTGAGGAAGACCCAAATCAATCAATTCGACTTGTGTCCATCCACTTTATGGAAGATTTTATCTAAGGATCTTGGTTTACGTGCTTACAAAATTCAACTTGTGCAGGAATTAAAGCTATCCGACCATCGCACATGCCGCCAATTTGACCAACGGCTGGAGTACAAATTGATATTGATGTTGATTTTCCAAACAAAATTTTGTTCAGCGATGAAACTCACTTATTGTTGAATGGATATGTTAATAAAAAAAATTGTCGGATTTGGAGTCAAGATAATCCACAAACCTTAATTTACTGAAAGAAACATTTGATGAAAGACCAATTTCATGTAATGGTCCTGTTAATTGGCCACCGAGATCGTGTGATCTAACGCCATTGTGATCGAAAATGTTACCTCCAGATTACGCCATATACGCGCCAGCCGCGGCAACCATATGGCCGAAAACATTTTCAAGCATTAATGGCATACAATTATCTATACAATAAAGCTAGTTTCACTGATATTCAAAATGTTTTTCTTTGTTCTATTTTAATTTAAAATTGTGAATCTCTAAAAAACATCCTTTACTTGGAGATACATAATTTTGATGGTATGAAACGATATCAAATACTCAATTTTGATTTATTTTGGTTTAAATACGATTCGCAATGATTAGCACACATTACTTGGCCAAATAATTTTGAATGCAAGTTAATGAATATTATTAGGTGACATTATTAGTTATATAGGTACATTACTTTTGCGTTATATATAGCAACAATTTCACTGTTTATCTTCTTAAATTACCGTGATCGTCTGACCTTGTAATTCATATGCATCCGGTACACTTCTCCTTTTTGAATAGGACTTGATATAATTTAATTTTTTTTTAATGTTATTAGCGTAGATTGTTCGATCTGTGATGTAAGGCCCCGACAAAGACTGAGTTTTGTCTATTACCCATCGATCACAAGTAGTAAATCCACTTATCTTTAGTTTAGCGGATGAATGGCATACTCTAAAGAATTTTGAAAACAATTTTTACTTGTTAGGTCTCCTTACCACACTTCTGATGTCTTCTATTATCACTTTGCTTGCATTCGTTCATACTTTCTTTACACATCATGGTTATAAGTTTTGATGGAATGCCCAAATATGATAAATCACTCCTTAATTTGTTCCTTCTGAATGCTTTCATAAAACTATTGAAAATCTATGAATAGAAAATGTACATGGATGTAGTTTTCGTGGGGAGCGCGTACCATAAAAAGACAAAGCGACAACAACTTCACCAACAACGTCAAGCAACCGTTGCCTGCGTTAGTATAAATTTGGGTGACTGCATAGAACAGCACAAATGTAGTTGTAAAAATGGGAGAAAAATAGATCACCCTCCTTTCCCCGGCATACCAGTATAAAGTAAAATACAAAATGTAGTTGTTTCTTTATTAATCGTGCAATCTGTTCTGGGGCCGAAGCAGTCCCAACCTTTTCACGATTCACTTTTAACGTTCTATCTTACGCAGTAACCTAATTGAGGGCGTATGGCTATGAAGGTACAATTTACGTAGAACCATCTGCGCATAGCATAGCTCCATCACAGCCTATAATAATGAACATAGAAGACGACAGGGAGGCCCATGAGTTCAGTACTCCGGAAGGATGCCATAGTTGCATTCATTTTTATCACCGATCATGATTAGATGATCAAAAATCCATTTTGAATCCTGCTTCTATCGGGATTCGAACCTAGTATCTCCCGATGTAAACGTCAAAGCTTTAACCACTGTGCCGATTGGTTCGTCACCATCGTTCGATTCGCCACCGTCCTTGAACCAGACTTATGTAAAGGTATTGGTTGCAAACAATTTTTCACAATACTTTTAGGACTGTGTTAATGTACCTTTGCGACTCTCCAGATCCATAGCGAAGACTGCTGCTTGAATGAAGGTGGGTAGCAATTTCTTTTAACGACATCTGCTAGGTTAGATGGATGTTTACCTAGATTAAACTGTTTAATAGAAAGAAGTAATGGGTGGCTGTCTAGGGTTTTTGATATGATAGCTTCAAAGTTTGACCCTGGTAACTTGATTATTCAGTGCTTTATTATTCCTATGTGCGATTTGTTGGCATTCATTACTACAAGTTGTAGATGGGGGAATATCTCACAATTATTAGAAAGTTGTCTGAATTGATGCCGTGTACTTAGCAGTAGTTATTCGTCACATTTGAACACTTGCTCTGTTATACGGGGCCCTCGGGTTTGTTTTTTAATGGTAACAAGGTTTCAACTGAAAGTTTCCGGCTTTTCGCCATACTTACTTAAATATTTTATTAAAAAAATAACTGTGATGCCAAGAATGTTGTTGATTTGATTGAATCTTCATCGTTTTATTCCCACGTATCTTTATGGATTCGTTTATTATTCGTATGTGCTGGAATACCTGATTATTACCCGTATTATAAATCTCACTTACTCGTCACCGGGTAAGTGGGACTTTATCATAAATTCAATTTTTGTATTATGATTCTCACTGTGAGTGAGAATCTCATATATCCTCATCTACAATTTCTTGGCGACACCAAATGAGAATTTAAAATTTTTTGAAATAAAATGATTTTTTTATATATTTTAACTTAATTTGTCAAAAATGCTCAAATTTCCACTTGGTGTCTGTCGCTTAGAAATTGTAGGTGAGAATATGTGAGATTCTCATTCACGGTGAGAATCATAATACCAAAATTGAATTATGGTGACGTCGCTTCACCCGGTGGCGAGTAAGTGAGATTCATAATAGGGGTATATACTCGTATTGTAGAGCTAGCTCGATCGATGTACACTGTCTGCACTGCCGATTTATGCATTGAAGTCACCGGAAATAATTTTTAAGACGTATTGGGAAATTTTGCTTAACACACTTTTGAGATGGAGAGTTCTGAGATATAGTCCTGCGGTTGAGTCCTGCGGTAATTTCTAAGTTTTCACAATAGAGGATGAGGGACTCAATTATAGGATGTCTTTGATATTATACGAAGTTTGTGTCTTTTGGGAAAGGGTCAGAATCTCGTCAGGTAATACAAATTTGGTTTATCCAACCAACCAACCAACTCTTTAGACAAAATCAGGAGGACAGAGCTACGGGCACCAATATCGTATTTTACAGCATCCTAAAGCGACAGACGGACTCTGCGAAGAAATCAAACAATTATCGATCAATCTAAATAATTACGTTCATTGTGCCCGGTTGAATAGATATATTAAATATTTCCATCTTCGAAAGAGTCTTGACAAATGATTTGTGAGGCTTTATGCTCAAGTTCTAATAAATATTGTTGCTTATTAATTATTATTGGATAATCGCTGGTAAAACTAATCGAACCCAAATAAACATAACACTAGGTTTGAACCAGTCTCTCTATCTTCGAGTAGATATTTGGGAAACGTTCGGTTTTGCTCCTCGCTCTTCTAAATGATATTTCTTTTAATGAAAGCCATCAAACAGATGAGCTCAATGTGTATGAGATACTGTCAGATCAGAAATTGCTGCTGGACAAGGTTGTTAGTATTAGTAAATTTCCTTCTTGTGGGAATTTAGGGTTAGGGCGAACAATCTTAGTTGAGCAAAAGAGTCTCGATGTTATTGAGAAAAGCTAAAGTGGGTCATTTTCCGTGACGAGCTAAGAAAGCCAGTGGAAAGATTCGGCTATGTCTTGATGTTCGAAAAGCGAATGCGGTCACGATAAGTATAAGGTATACTTAAAAGATTAGAGTAGAACCAGTATATCAGCTAGGTTACTCGGCACAGCTAATTTGACCGTACATATGGAAAAGGGTAAATTTATGCGTAAATTTACTAAATGCCTCGGTTATGTGGTTGATGATGACTCGCTTAAAGAGAATCCGATGAAAGTTGGTTGGTTTTATTCGTAGAATAGTTGTATTCGTAGAGTAAAAAGAGTTTAACCTACTTCAATATGAAGCAAAGGAAATATGAGGCTGAAACCTTTGTTTAATATTATCTATAACAATTAAAGTTTTCCAATTTCCAAAGATACTTGTACAGCAGTCTTTAATTCATAAAAAATAATTTTTATCGAAGTCTAATAATTCTTTAGAAGTTTGGCATGAAAGAACTGAGGCATTAGCTGCTAATTAAAGATTTGATCCAGTCTCTCTTTGACAATTTTGACCAGTCCTAGCCATTGTTTGCGGCATCAATATTTTGCTGATCGGTTATTAAGTTTAAATTCTAAATGAACATTGTGTGGTAAACTGCAATATCACTAGTGTGCATACTTTATTCATTTATTGCTTCGATCTTCCGCAACACTTAACAATTAATTTATTGACCAACTTATTGACCAACATTATGTCTCAAATCATAATGATTTGAAATTTACTGTTTAACTATTTCTTTGCTGTTTTTTCAAATACGCACTAGATCCATATGTACGTTCTTAATTAAGATGTATAAACTTCGATATTCAGTAAATATTAGGGGCGGAGATCACAACCTGAATTCAAACATCATGCCGCCCGTGAAGTAATCAAGTCAGATATTTTACCATAAAATGAAAATCTATTCAGTAAATCGCTATAAGTTTAATTTAAACTCTCATCTAAGTTTGATCTAAATAAATAAAATAAGACGTTAATTTACGTGAGCTAAATTCTTATCACAATGTGAAAATATACACATCATACAAATAACGTATATGATTGATGTTTAATTACCACCATTACACAGTACGAAACTATGTAACATATTTAAATTGAAGATAATTACTTATGTCTACAAACTACAACATCTCGTGTATTATATAGATAAGTGTGATTATTTCCCGGAAGTTTTTTTCGATGGTTTTGTGAAGAAGAATACTCACATTTCACACCTTCATCACGGAGCTATTTAAGTGTATTTATATGCATATAAATAAGCAACTAAAAAGAGTTAAATCGGTGGATTTAGGTCAAACAACTTAATTCCTGTTATACAATCCATTTGAACCTTATTCTTAAATTGTCACATAATTATTATGAAAAGATCTTGATTTGTGTAAATTTAAATCTATTTTCGTTTAACACTACACGCCTTGTTTAAGTAAATAAATAATCAGCGGATTAATTTATGAACATTTCTCTTTACATTGTGTAACAACAAATTTATGTGTCTCCATCTTAATCTTAAAATATATAATTTAACAGTCGTGATCGTGAGGTATGTATATAAAGCTAATCACAAAACGAAACGACATAAAGAGCACCACATAAAGCATAAAAACTACAAAACCGGAAAACTAACGAACTAACGATAATGACGGTTATTTGTACAAGATCAATTTGTCAAATTGATTGTACTTTATATTACAAAATAGTTAGGATAATTATTTCTTTGTTATGTGAGCGTTTTTTTTTTGAAGATCATGATCTTTGTTCTGCGCTATTGTTTTTATGTAGAGTGCTTAAAGTATGGCAATATTTTATGAAGAATTTTCTTCTTTGTGTAAATTTTTAGCGTACTTTCACTTTTTTCGTGATTTTTATGTTAATCGTCGTGGTTTAACCGTCCAATACTATTAAATTGGTTTAATGTTTTTTATGTTTATACACATAAAGAAATTATTTATGTTTTTGTTTGATATAATTGTGTTTTAATGACATAGATTTAAGCTTGTGATGTGGAACTGTTTATTAATTTGTTACAGTTATTTTGGATACTGTACTTGTTTATTTATTTAATAATGAAAACGATTGCATTTGTATCTGAGTAACTAATCAATTTTAATCGGTTTAAGAAATTATTTGTACATATTTATAAATGTTTGGCTGTCCGTGCAAGAATATATTAAAATATCTATAAATTTGTTATGAAATTAATACCCTTGTAATATAATCATGATATTTTATTATTTACTAAACTAATCATCTGGTTTGACTAAAGCGTCTTATTTATATAAGGGAATGTGTGGTCAGTTATTTATGTGAGTACTCCCACTACGCACCATGCTTGTAATATTCGGATTATAATTCATTGAGTTGTACGACAACAAGTTTACTTAAATGAAATATAATAATCCTAATCAAATTTGAACATTAAAATATGTTATATTGATGCTCTAACTTGAACT
The DNA here is from genome assembly GCA_963691935.1 of Nephrotoma guestfalica. Lineage (NCBI taxonomy): Eukaryota > Metazoa > Arthropoda > Insecta > Diptera > Tipulidae > Nephrotoma > Nephrotoma guestfalica. Next base: position 251,090,021 of record OY829914.1, read on the forward strand.
GTGAACCAATCATTTCTAGGATACCCACTATTGGAACTACAACGGGTCAACGCTTCGGTCAAAGTCGAATAGTCTTTCATGCGCTTGCTCATTTTAGTTTTGACAGATTGGTTTACAGGGGTTCTGTGTTATAGACGATTTACAAAAGAAATCTTTTTGCTGAGTTTTTCAGTTGTCTGCCGGTCGCAATTTAAAAGGCTCTGTGAAATATACTACACTTGATGTAATTTTGCTAGCGATTCAGCTACAGGCGAAGTATGAAAAGCTAAATTAAAAAATTTAAAATACCGTCAAATAAAATAAATGAAGTTCGAAATTAGCATTTAATTTTGTTTTAAATTTGAAAATGGTTTCAGAATTCTTAATGATATCTGGTAATCTAGTGTACAGATGCGGCCCAACAATTCTGATCGATTTTCTTCCATATTCTCTTAAATAATTTCCGGATTTTGTAAAATACTGGTGATTTACAAATTGAAACGTACGTTTGATAGAGCTGATGAAATGTTTAAACATTTATTCACAGATACGTGAATTTAAAAAAAATATTAATTGGAAGAATTCCGACGGTTACGTCTCGATATAACTCAACATGTAGCCCTACTACAAGTGCAGAAGTAGACGAAAATGAATGGATACATAATAAATCATTTTTAACAGAACCAGTCAACTTTCCTATTAAAAGTGATATGAACTAATTTCAAAGCAAACAAAATTAACATGATCATCCTATTAAATATGATTATCAAGTATAATTCCAAGGTACTTGTATTAATACGTATAATCATATTATCGGAAAGTAGCAGATCGGACAGTACAAATTAAAATATTCCTTTAAGATATTTTAGTTTCATAGAGTGCATTCGCAGTGTTATCCGGAAACATTATACTTTGAGCAACAGAAAATTACCTTCTGTAGGCTCGTTAACAAAAATGTCGTTAACAAAAATCAAAAATAATATCCAGGAATACTGATATCCGAATCCCCTAATTTATTGCAATTACGGGTAACATAAATTTATGTTAAATATTACCTGCGATGTACCAACCTGTGGTACACTGCAGGCAATATTTAACATACATTTCTGTTATCCTTGATTGCAATAAATTGTTTCTGATTTCACAGATAGCTTTAGAATACATTGTGGGAGACATTCCGAAATTTATAATAGTACAGTTTATGTAGAAGGTTTTGGATAAATCTAAAAAGAGACCACCCACATATTTCTGACTGCTTTGTAAATTAAATTTTAAATGTAGAATAAGGCAAGAAAAAAAGGAATTGGAGGGCTTTAAAACTAGTTCATTCTACAATCAATTATTTTTTTCGAGTACTTTGTCAAAAACGGACAACACAGATATAGGTCTATGGTTGTGAATTAATTTACTGTCCACTGATTTGCAAATGGGTGCTACTCTAGAAGCTTTCAATCAATCCGGAGGAGAATACCAGGTTCTAATACTAGGTACAAGGTTCATCCCGAACAATCACTCCATTTGGGCTGTACAGGGGCCAAATTTCTGTTGAAAAATGTTTTTTGTCGGAAATTGTCATTTCCAATTAAATTTTGGAAACTCTTTTGGAACGGTATTGATGCAAACAAGATAATTTAGATTTTTTCAATTTATCATAGAAAATGTAAATGCAGGTTAAATATTTACGAGGTATCTGTTTTTATAAATACTTAAAGAAAACTATTATTTTTTATTTCTCGTAATATAGAGGTTGCTTTGACCTGCTCGTTATATCTGTTTGTTTTAATTTTTATTGTGAGAAATTAATTTAATTTATAATTAAATTATTCATAATTTTAACCAAAAATACCAAAGAGAAATAATCATGGAAGCTACTGGTATAATTCTTCAGTTGAATGAACCTCAAAGAGGAACAATCGTGAGTAATTAACATAAGCTCCGTTTAGCTCCATACACCTGACTCAAAGATGTTTAATAACTTCGGTACTCTCGTTTATAATGAGAACCGTCTAGCACCTCCAAATAGCTTTCAACTAAAGACTTCATCTATTCATGTTGGTAAATTTTTTACCACCAAGCAGTTTTTTTAATCTTTTAGAAATAGAAAATAATTAGAGAGGGCTCATTCTGACGAGAACAGGTTGCATGAATAAGCAATTAACTTTTTCATGTTCGACAATCGCGATGAAACAGCACTTCCTTCTAAGCCAAATACAGTAGAGTTTTCTTGATTTCATCACTCAAACGCTGGAATAAATTATCATAATACTCGCTGTTGATTTTTTTTTTTTGGAAGATAATCAATGCAAATTATCACACTTGTATTCCAGAACGATAGGCGAATACAAGGTAAGGTCATGTTTTGGCCATGACCTTACCTTGTCCGCCTTATTTGGGGTCGTTTCTTTCCTTTGTCTCAGGAGTGACGTAATGGACCCATGCTCATTCATATAGACGCTTTGAACTACACGTTATTGTGGTAAAATATCGTACAACACTCGATTGAAACAATTGTGAACAAACACGGCACCCATGCGCACATTTTTCTCACGATCAAGTTATTAGGCAATATGCGAGGTACAATACTATTTGAAATGCCTACCATATCTGTGACTAGCGTGACCGGTCATATAATATCATTTTGTGCATTTTCTTTATTATTTCTGGCATAGTCACCTCATTTAGTCGACCAATGTCATGCTAGTTTTGATAGCTCGCACGGCCTCGGATAAACATCCAATATTTTATTGTTGTAAATAAAGGGACTTGTTTACAAATTCATTGAGAGCGTTCACTATTGATGGCTGTTGAACAAATAGTAAACAATGTAGCGTCTACAAACTTATTCTTTTAACTGACATTTAACATTCAGTTCAAGGTTTAGCTTTGTACCCTAAGCCGAAAATCAGTTTAAGTCATTTCGTCTGTTTTGTAGAAGAACTTGCCAGCGGCTGGTATAAGATTTCAGAAACAATGTTCATGTCCGCGTAAATATAAATAACCTAACTTTTTATTAAATATCCACATTCATACATTACATAATCCACATAATAATTCGATGCCCTCAATATTGGGAATAGTAATCAACGAACTATTAAATTAACTATTTGCTATTTTGTAATATTTTGTGCTATTTTTTTGTATCTGCTGAATGGTTCCGTATCAAGAGTAAATTTATCCATATGCAAATTATTAAAATACGATGTAAAGTATTCATTTTTGTTAAAGTCTTAATTCAAGTTTATCTCCGTTAAAGCATTAACTTCGAATGGAAGTTCTTGGGGTTTAAAAAATTCTCCGAGAATGTTGAGTCGGTGAAAATACCGTTAACAGTTTCAGAGAAAATATTACGATTTTTTGAAATATTGTTGAGGGAATACCTAATCAAGTTAACGATAATAAGCAGTAGTCTCATGAATTTTCTGTTCACATCTTTCTGTAGCTTTTATCTGAAGAATAGTAACTGACATAATAGTAACTTTCGTACCAACCGTATCTCTGTTCCTATTAGTAAAATTGATGATAAACTATAAAGTGTGTAAGGTTTACCTTTGTGTAATAATCTCTGAAGTAATAGCCGCTGAGCTTTGGAATGGGAGTTCCAATATTTGATTAGTAAATTAATAAGCCGAACATGTATAAGAAATGCAATTCGAAGTTTTAGTTTGATAAAGGTTAAAAGAAATTTTAAAATTTGTCGTCGCTTAATCTAAATGAAAGATAAGAAGGATTTTGAGATAAGTATGAAAATCGACTATAAGATAGAACTTCGATAATTAGGTATTAAGTTACGACTTGAAGTATTCCATTCATACATACATTTTTGTAAAAATTCAAATAAATAGATTATGGTTGCCACCCACTTCGGTTTCGAAAATATTTGCTGTTGAACCCGAGTGATATAGATAAGCTTGTTTAATATGGAAAATAATTTTATCTATATTGTCAGTAAACCAACTTATGTATATCTATTATCATGCTCATCATGGTTCAATAAAAATTAATTCCAAACCGAAATCCGTAAATTATGAACATATATGCGGGTATTTTATTAAAACTGAAGTTTTCGTCATAAAACATATCCTAAAAGACTTAGATTAACCACATCGCATATTCAATCGCAATAAGCTGCACGTTTTAAGGTGGTTTAAGTAATTTTTAATGTTAATTCATAGTTTTCCATATTCGGGAATTATATGAGTTCATGTTAGTTATTGAAATAACTGTGTTCGTACAAAGTAGTAGGCGTGCAAGTCGGAACTCGACTCTGAAGTTGGTAGCATTAAAATATACTTAAATGCTTCCAAATCGCGCACCATTTTGGATATATGTAGCTTAGTGATTGCTGAAACTTATAAGTTTCAGTCATTTACAAACTGTCGTTCCGTGTGCATCAATTTTAAGAGATGGATGTCGATAAGCTATATTTACGTCTGCATTCTATTCTGTTTTCAAATGAAAAAAAAAATGATACTCAAGCTATGGAATTGATTGATTCAACTTTGAGTGGACATTCTGTGAGTCCTTCATTGAGGATGATCCACGTCCAGGTGCAGTAAAACAATTTGAAGACGAAGAACTTAAAGTTTTACTGGATGAAAGTCCTTATCAAACTCAAAAAGAGCTTGTAGAACAGTTAGGAGTTACTTACCAAACAATATCACTTCGATTGCATGCAATCGGAAAAATACAGAAGGAAGGAAAATGGGTTCCTCAAAAACTAACTGAAGAAAATAAAAACCAAAAAGAAAGAATTTTTTGCACAAAATCCACTATTTCATAGTGCTGAGAAAAAATTGCTTAACAAAATTAATTCATAACAATGCATTTCAGTAGTATATAGAGTGGGCTAAATAATTTTTTTTTTAAAAATGCAATGAAACAAAAGTTCTCAATATTTTTTCAAATTTATTTTTTCATTGTAAAGAACAATCCTTCCGATTAATTGTGGAATACTATGTCATTCATATGACTGCCTCGGCTGGCTTTGACGTACCCCATACGGTCGGTCCAAATTTTAAGCACATTTTCGATGGTATGCGGCATTATGTCTTCAATGGCAATGCGTATATTGTTCTTGAGAGCGTCAATCGTTGCTGGTTTATCGGCATAACACTTATCTTTGACGGCACCCCAAAGATAATAGTCCAACGGCGTCAAATCACAGCTCCGAGGCGGCCAAATCACATCAGCGCTTCGGCTGATAATTCGATCTACGAAGACAATGCGCAAAACATCAATTGAAACGTGTGCTGTGTGGCACGAAGCGCCGTCTTGTTGAAACCACATGTTGCCTATGTCCTCCTCTTCAAGTGCCGGGAACAAAAAATCGTTTATCATGACAACGGCGGCCCTTTGCACATTTTCAAAGAAAAATGGCAAACAGTTACTCGTTGAGGATGCATCGGCTGCGTGCGGGTTCTCCGTGCCCCAAATGAGACAATTCTGCTTGTTTATATAGCCGCCAAGATGGAAATGCGCCTCATTCGAAAAGATGATTTTTTTGCCAAAATTTTCGAATTAATGTTTCAATATTTTCCAGCGTTGTTCAAGCAAATACACAACCATTTTCGTTCAGCGGAAGGATAAAACTAACTTTCTGTATGTCAGAAGTGACATAATCCTTACCATACTAAAAAAAACCGCTAGTTCAACAAAAAAATTTATTTGGCCCACCCTGATTAATTTAAAAAAAAAATCTTTCTTTGACTTTGCCTAGCTCCCTTACAAAATAAAATCGAACAGAAAAAATACCTAGAAAAAATCCCACACCACCAACTGTATTAATAAATTGCAGGTGATATAATTCTCCCCTTTCATAATTAAAACTCAAACAAAATTCTCAAAATACCAAGAAGCCATTACATATAGTATAAACTTAATCGCATATAATTAATCCCTTTCTTTCCCATTACTACAACAACAAAATAAATTCCGAATTAAAATCATAAACTTGGTAACTTAATCGCTTGATGTAATTTTCATATTGCCTTTTGTAAATTTCTTCTATCACGTGAAGCAAGAGGTAATGCGATCGTGTTACAGTCTTTAATACCTTATGTGATCACTGACCGATAGAAAATGCATTCTGCAATAAACATTCTTGATCAATTTTAAATATTATGCTTACAGCTTTTGCTTGTGTTCTGCATGTGGAATTACTGTATGGAAGAAATTATAGATTTTTAGTTTTGGTTGTCATATAGCTACACCATTTTTAGTGTCACACGATTTATGTTACATACAAATGTGTTTGAACAAAAAGTTGTCGGATATTAATATGTAAATCTAGAATTATGTATTTACTTTTTTACAGAAAACGGATGTGATATTTTAGAAGCATTAAAAATTTATTTGTAATATAGTTTTATGATTTCTTCTCTATAAATAGATAATGTATGCATTGTAAGTGGATAAATTATCGGTTGCATAAAATTGTTAAGCTGAAACGGTAGTTTTATGGAAATCTTCTTACATGGACGAAGTGTGATTGATTTATGCATTTGGGTTAGTGGAATTACAACTTATTTGATACGAATTATCAAAATCAACGAATCTAAAGAATTTTAAATGTCCTATTCCTAACTTTTATTTCAAGTGGCCGAATTTTGATGATCAAGTTTGGGTAGTATATGTAAACTATAACATTTTAATTATCTCGGAATGAATCAGTTTTCAATATCTGCATAGTTTGTATTATAAAATTAGCCTTATTAACATAATTTAAATTAAGCCAATTTATCATGAATCGATTAAATTATACATAGCGAGCGAAGTTATGAATATTTAGATATGTTCTTAAAGTTTAATTTGAATAAAACTGGATACAAACCACTTTTAGTTTTCGTTTCGTTATTTTATACATATAAAACTTTATCTGATTTATAATTTGCTTCCAAATTTTTATTAAATAATCAATATTGATTACAAATGTTATGTAGCTTGCCTCAAGCAGTTTTACGTTTCTCAGTCTTCGAATAAAGCATAAATTCGATCTTCTTAGGTTTCATTTTTTTATACCATAAATAAGTTAAGTCGAAGCTAAGCACTTTGGTTTATGTAAGCGTATTATGATTTTGTTAATTTCAGTACCAGTATAATCTTTTTTTATTTTTATTGTATTTTTAAATTCTTAGAAATCGAAATATTTCTTTTAAGTGGTTTGTCGATGCAATCAAATGGATTAGTCATCAAAATAATTAAGGAAATTCTGTGGAAAGAAATTTAATTTTACTTTACTGATAACTTGTCAAAAGTGTTTTGTGTTTATAATTTTGAATTGAGTTTAATTGATTTTGAAGTGCATCTTGATTACTTGTTAAATTTTACATAAATGTGTAAAAAATTGTAAAGTGATATATTAATTGGTAACGTAAACAACAATTGTGAGATTATTATACTTTGCTTTATTTATACGGAAATGGGTTACAAAGTGTTTAGGGTCAGTCACACATACTAAATTGAAATTGATTAGGTTTTTAAAATTAGCTGCAGGCGACATATCATAACTAAAGATAAGTTATTTTTAATTTCACACCTTATAATCTCGTACTTAAGTACTCAATTAGTTTTTTACTTGTTGGCAAACAATATACATAACTAACAAAAATTTTGTATTCTTGTAAAGTTCAGATGCATTGAAAAATATACAGACATGACCAAATAATATTTGTATGTTAGCCAAATTTTGCAGACAGCTGAGGGTCAAATGTTAACATTAATTTGAGGAATTTGACAGTGTTACAAATAATTTTAAAGATGTCTGCAGCATGATAAAGGTGAATATTTTATTAAATAATGAGGTGGTGCACTCAATTCAAATCTAATAATAGCGCCATTGAAAACTTACGCTGTAACAAAAAACTTCATACATAATGAATTTTGAGAAATATTTCAACATAAAATAAGTGTATGTTCTAGGTTGGCTCATAATATACAATTAGTATACCAAAGCCTTTTACCAAATCGACTCAAAGTAGTGCGAAGGGTGCATACAATAAAACCCAATGTAAAGTGTTAATTATGCGTAAATTAAATTTCAAAACGGAACTCGATGCGTTTAGCTTGTAATTTGTTGAAGATTTGTTCTGCGAGCTCATTATGTGCACAAGTTTCGCAAATATGGTTTTTATCAAGTAGTTCTAGTCGAGCGCGTTAGGTTTTAGAAGCCATGTTTTTGGGTATTAGTATTCTTCTTTTTTATTAAATCGTTGCTAAAGCAGAAATCAGGTCTTAAATGATTCAAAACTGTTTACTATAATTTTTACTGAATACAATGAGGAATAACATTAGCTTGGTCTTGAAAGGAAGTATTCATGAATATTAGATTTTTTTCTATAAGTTTGTAGCACACGGGCCTAAAAACAGTACGAGGAGCAGGTTTACGGTCGTTATTACACCAGGTTTGAAAGCAGAAGGCAAGTTGTTACTTGAGATTCAACAATAAGATCATACATATGTGTAAGACTCCTTCAGTTAATGTATGAATTATTAAAAATAATTTTGTTTTAGATAATGTAACTCGTGTTGAAATTAGATGAGATTGTTCACGACACTCGTGGTTGCTGGAAACCATTAATATTAAACATTAACTCATAAATTAACTAATTGGGCCATACAAATATGAGCCTATTGCGCCAATCTCAACAGAAGATTGGTCTTATGATTCATTCTGTTGATAGTGGTCATAATTTTTTATCGCAATCAGGAGAGATCGACGACAACATTTTGGGTTCCTAGGGCCATTAATTTAAATCCGAATTGTGCTTATAAAAAATATCTTAATTTGAGTGATTAGTACCTACATGCATTTTGTGTGGAAACTAATTTTTTCCACGTTCGTCCAAGTTGTAAAATTTCTCATTGTTAAATGTGCCCGTAATTTATCAATTGAACTAGAAGTTCTCATTAAATTTAAAGATTTTATTGTGACCGAAGCATACTAAATAGACGTCTTAAAGTGCAAAAAATACACCCGAGTACCTCGTCACTCACATTGTTAACCATATGACCTCATAGCACCGATCCAAACATACGAATGGGTTTGAGCATTTTTTCATAGGTAGTGGACATTATGTCCTGTTGATATCAAACGAAATCGTTCACGAAGCTTTCGGTTACATGAATATGCGTTGAAATTAAAAATGTACAGTTTAAATAGATAAGACTGGTCACGGACGATACTCGTAAGCTCATTGTTTTAATCTCTAAGAACGGCTTACCTTTATTAAATATATTTAAAAACTTGGCACCCTCTAGAACAATTATTATATTTCATTCCATTACATAATTTTCTGGGATGATCTAAAAAATCCCGTGATGGACTATAATTAGTATTGCCTAATGAACAATATTATTTTTCCTGAGTTGAAGTCCTGAGATAACTTCACACACTTCTAATTTTTAGCTTCTATAAGCATTTATTTCGGGTAGTTCTTACAGTAACTGCAAACATATTTATTTTGCATTTGTTTGAACTACGGCGTGCTTAATTGCCGTGTTCTATTTTACGTAACAAACAACCCATACTTCTTTCACTGCAGGTAGTTTTACGTAAAATTACCAATTCGAAATAAAAATTCAAACTCAACGCGTCTGGGAAATCCCGAGTATTAAAAACAAAATTCTGGAGAATTGGGACAAATAATTTGGTCAAGAATTCTAGAGAAAGCTATAAAATAATTTTCGAAATTAATCTCTGCAGGACCACAAAACGGGTAGCTCATGTTTTCTTGCTGATAAGTTTTTTGTGCAGCACTATAAATTGTCAGTAATGATTTATTCCTTCACCCATGTCTTTCGTCCTCAGCTTTCAGATTAAAATAGTGTTCAACTTTCGATTTTGTAGATGTCCAGATTGTCTCGATTCAAATATCATCTAGTACTTGTACATTAAACACATCCTTACAAATTTATTTGATGATGTGTTGATTGCGTTTGATGCTAGTCACGACTGTTGTAACCAATTTTGTTAAGAATACTAATTTTGACAAGTCTGATTTTTGAGAGATACCCGCACGTTAGAAACTAGTAAACCAATGACCACGGCGGTAACTCGTGGGGCAGCAATTACGAGCAGCATCGAGCCGATTTATGTTGATTTGTATAGAGTACTCGTAAGTTTCTCACAAATCAACTTCCTGATCATTAGAAACCAAATCCTGATCATTAGAAGTTATTTAAGCAGTTTTGGGCGCCCACTATATCTAAGCATTCTTTTAATTTCTCATAGTTCATAGTTTCTCATAGCTGTTTTAATGTCGATGCCCTAACCGTTAATAAGGTTTATCTTGACCGTCTATTTCTAAATCCGGACATCGATGAACATATCACTTGAACTGTTCTTTGTGCTCTCTGGATAATTTGGATGTGTCAAATCGCATTAAGCATGTCAAAGTTAGGTGAAATTTGGGAAATAACCGGGAAGTTATGTAAAAGCAAGATTACTTCGTGACTTGAAATTTCGATCTTTGATATTTGAAGATCCGGCCAAAACACGAGCTATTAGCGTTTTATCGTTATAAGGCGGAAATATTTACAAAAACTCACGTGGGCAATCTTAATCGTCTGAGATTTTGTTATAATTCGTATGTATGTTAGGCTACTCAATTAAGTTAAATGGCCATTCACGTTATCTTCTTAAAGTTTTCTGGGCATGTGTTTCTACGATTTTCTGAATTTTCGAGTTATTTTCTGACGTTTTGCTATATAAATTTCTGAGGAGAGGATTACCGAGCTACTTATCTTCCTAATTTTTGCCCGTGATGTTATATCTGCCCGTGATCGTGTGTTTATGAGACGTGTAGTCTCTGTCTTGGAAGCACCGTCTGGATTTTTCGCTTCCTCCTACTGAATAACTTTGAATTTTCTTTTTTTACACTGTTGTTTTGAGGTGAGGGCTATGGAGCATACATGAAAAGTATTTTTGATATTATTTTCTTAAATTTAAATTGTACAAATTGAAAATACTATACATGCGTCTTCAATTTGTATCTTAGTAAATAAGCTATCTTGTTACTGATCTTATTAATTTTATCACAAACTTTGTGCAACTTGCGAGTAAGTTATTATTAGGACAATTTGTTTGGCCGATTACTTCTTATTCGTTTATTGCATCTAAGTTATGTCTGGTCGAACTTGATCTGGTTGAACACTTATAATCTTTTTATTTGAAATATTTCCAATAAATCATATGGGATGTCTACTCATTTAAAAATTTTGATTTAGTATCCGGTTATTGATAGTTCATAATACATTGCAGCACTCAATTTTAGTTAAATAACGTTTCTTATAGTTTAATCGGTGCAGTTACGCTCAAAAATTTATTTACTTAACTCAAATGCGTGACCGAACAAGTGATGCAGTGGTTCGGCACTTAAATCGAGAGATGATTGGTTCAAATCTCACCAGTGGTAAGTCGTTAAAATTTAATCCTTCAATAGATTTCGATCGTTGATTTAATAAACACAATTATATCCGTCTGGCTACGCCATACCATTTCCCGAAACCGAGATGTCTCTGAGAAAATATTAATAAATAAATTTTAGATTAATTTTATGAATACATTTTTCAGAAAGTAATTTTTGATTCTGTTAATTTTTTGTAATTATCTATAATTAGTTAGGATTATATTTTTCCAAATATTTAAGTCCCGATTGCTCGAATGTTATTTGTTAAACATTTTTTTGATATTTGAATATTATAGGAAATTTTTTTGTATTGTTGTAATATCGAACACACGGCATCTTTTACGCTCGAAACATTCTCCCCACTTCATTTCTAATAAACATTAAACGAAAATACGAGGATGGGTAAATATTACAGGATCGGTATTTGTTCCATAATAAAAGTTTAATAATACAAATAAGTATATTAGATTGTACAGCATTGTTTATCACGCCAATCTTACGAGTTAGATAGAGTCTCACCGCTGGGCTCAAACTTAATAAAGTATACCATGAACTGATGTATGCGATTGTACATGAAATCTGTCATTGAACTAACTCCTATACAGTCTATAACGTATTTTACGGTCACGATAAATTGTTTCACAGTAAACTGTTCACGATCCTTCACGATCAGCACGCTTCACCAATATTCGTGCTGCAACATTACCAAACATTTATTCGAGAGATTAGATTATTCTTTGTACTTAAGTGGATGGAATGAATTGAGTTTTTTTTTGTACTTAACTTTGATTAATTTAAAGGCTATTACTAATTAACACATATTCCGTGAATCAAAGTGATGCGTCATATGAGATGTTGGCCGATGGAAAATATAGAAAAGTTAGAAAGAAACGAACATATACTATACGACACGTTAAAAACACATAGTCCCTACCTTTTTACCGATCACCATCGGGAGTTAAACCCGGGACCCTCGAATAACAGCAAGCACTCTACATACTATGCTAACAATGATAATTTTTAATTTTTAATTGGATTGATATTCTAGTAACGAATGGTATCCTGTCAAACTTATTGTAGATACTATACGTGTTAAAATTGAGTTCAGTCTCGTTTTAGTTATTTTTGAAGTGCTGATGATAATTTTTAATTCTAGTTTTAAACCACCTATAAAATGTTCACAAACAGCGTTAAATTTCTTTACTAGCCGTCAATTTGAAACTGCTTGAAAAAGCGAAAGGCACTAAATAAATGTTTATAGTACTTCTTTTGGTAATTTTTGCAGCTGTATTGGCCAGTTACCGGTTTTACTTACTCAATAAAGTCTGACAAATTCCTAGAAAATAATTGTAATATCTGCGGAAAATTCAATGAAAATTAAAGTAACGATAAAACATCAAGGTGATTAAATGGTTAACTTGCATCACACTTGATCTAAACATATAGAGTTTTTATGAGTGTTTAATGGGATGCACACATTTTACAATAAACAATACAAAACCGATTAAGTTGTTTTATGGGTAACCGTTTCACTTTCACTTCAAATTCGCAATACATAAAGTATTCCAGCTACATACATAGTTGGACATCCAAGTTACTATTTTAGGTAGATATTAACCTAATAATGCAGGAAACAGCTATGTGACTACTGCAAACTGAACACCACTTCCTCATTCAATATATACATACATTACATACATAATACATTACCATTAACGTTACCCTTTAGACACCTAACTGTGTTGCTCATCATATGTACATTATAATTATTTACGGTATACGGGTATTACATTTTGGATTATTATTGACAATGCCAATGGGATACATAAATTTTAATTCATTTTTACCGTAAAATAATATTATTGAATTTCCATTTTGTAGACATGTACAGGCATAGCAATATAGAGCTAATTAATTCTCGCATTAAAATTACATTTTTGCCATGCTCTGTAGTTATAAAAAATAGAATTGTAAATATATGAAGAGAAGAAAATACAAATAATTGAAAATGTAATTATAATTATTTCCTCGTAGGTGTCATTTTTATATCCACATTTTTGTTTTAATTTTTTTAATTAGAAATACATTTCCTCTATTCGCATGTAGTGTTTCAGCGGCACCAAAATAATGATGATAAAAATATGCGCTCGGTAAACTGAACAGGTATACACCGAAATCAATTGAATTTTATGCAAGGGCGGAATTTGCCTTTCGAATTTTATACTAATATGTTACTGATTAGTTCATTATTTGTACTTATTTATAGGGCAGCTGGAAAAGTAATTAACTTTATCGTGCAGGCACACCCGTAAGGGACGTGTTACATATTCTCGAAAAATTAAATTAAGATTGATAGTTGAATATTGATTTATTGAAGAATATACAATGTAAGGCGGTTTATATATAAAATAATGGACCAATTTAGAAAATGGAAAACTGTCTTTTCATTTTAACATTTTATTTTAATGACATTAATAAGAGCCACTTCACTGCAGTAAGAATAACATTGTTCTTATTTCATATAATAAAAATCGAGTTAAAATTAAATTAAAGTCTAATAATAAGAATTTCTACTTTAAGATATAATATAGTTTTTTGTTGTGTTTCATGATGCTTATTCTTTTTAAATTGATGATGTCATTCTTTCGTATAAATAAGTAAAGTTGGTTTGCAAGTTTCATGGTGAGATTAAACAATTTAAAATGTGGTAAGAGTAAAATATATAAGAATATTTGTTTGTGTATGGTACCAAATCTTATTATAAAGGATAAAGACTTCTTCGTTGTACACAGTCATCTGCTTATTGCACATAACACTCTAAAAATATTTTTTTTTTCGAAGTGAAAGTGTTTTGAATATCACTAGCTGGAAACCTGAAATAAACACCAAATTCAAAGTTCCAATTCTTTCTCTGAAAATAAACGCGTGACGTATGGGCCACAAGATTTAAATCGTGGCTAGCTCTTTAACAGTATCGGCTGAAAACGGGATACAATAAAGTTTATATGGTATTCATTGTAAATGGGATTTTAATGAAATCGGATTTGGTTTGCTTTTCATGATTCCAAGAGTTTTTTTTATAAAAAAAAATAAAATAAATAAAAAATTTAATTTTGTGCCTAACAAAATCTAAAATGTAGGTTAATACCATTTCACCTGCCCTTGTTGCAATCAGGAACTAGGAAAATATAAGATGAAGTTATCGCAGTTTTTTCATCCCAGGAGACGTTTTCATCTCATTTACACGAAATTATTCTTTTCCATTCCAGTTATTTAATTTATATCTCTAAAAGACTTGTTTTTTAAATAAACGCAACAACAAAATATCCCATCCCATGTCAGTAGTAATTCTGTAAAGTCTAAGTTCGACATAATATTTCATCATATTTTGAGTTGGTAGTTAAAGGCAATCTATGTATTGTGTGGTCCTCCAGTACCAGCTGTATGTTAGGATTGTCACAATCTTCCCTTTCGTTATTACCCTATATTTATTTATATGAAAATCGTCTATAACTTCCAACATATTCCTGGGCCGGAAACGGCGATTTGCGAAAATTTGAGCAAATGCCCAACTTTTAAAGTCATGGTTGCTGTTAATAAAAATTTGTATGGAATTGATGTTTTATGTTTTAAATTAAATTGCAAATGGTAAGGTAAACTTTGGTAAGCCTCGTAGCAGTCGTACGTTACCATTAGCATAAGCTTCTAAATTCAGTATAGTACACATGTTTATATGAAAAACATCTATAACTTCTTAAAAACTTCCTGAGCCGGAATGGCGATTGATGTTTTAAAATGGTTCGAGTTAGAATGAATGCTAATCAAGCATCAGCCGTATTTTAAAATTTTAGTTAATGGTTGCCAACAAAACAATCATTTTGGACGAAGTTCATAAGAGATACACACTTTTATGTAGTATCGACTGGGATTCCTCGGTCAGCATTCAACCTAACACTTACGAAGTTCTTGGAGGTTATAGACGATTTTATATAAACATATAAGGGGCTTTTTTGAAGCTGGTAGGTAGTGCCAGTCTTCACATAAGGTTTAAGGTTGGTAATGGGCAGCTTACAATGGGTTACCTTTACAATTGCCAACTGTAAATATGACAATATATTAATTCGAATTTAAAATTTAAAGTTGGGATGGGACATTTTGTTGTTGTGTTAACTCGGGGGGTAATCGAAAACTCGGTTAACTTTAACTACGAATCCTTGTATGATATATTTTTTGGGAAGGAGTTGAAATAGTTTTGAATTTGGTTTAATTTTTGTGACATTTAAAAATAAATTAAAAACCCAACTGAAATTTAATGTTTCTTTCTATCTTTCTAAACAGATTTGAGTAAGCTGGAGTTTAGGATTTGCTTCCACTTTCTCGCTAAGATTTAACTGATATACATTTTGCGCATGGCTGTGTAATTTAATGTAATATTGCCTTACCGAAGATTGGGAGCTCCTTAAAAAAATATGGTGGGGTTAATTTAGCATGATCATGTACGAGTATATGAGTTTTCATTGAAACTGGTCTGACCTGCTTCTTAGAAACATTTAATTGTAATTTAATTTGTAAAATCTCTTCAAGGGAGTATAAGTAACTAAGAGGTTCTTTAATGGCAGTTATTATTAAGCAGATAATTTCAGGTTGCTGAATAAGCAATAGGATGGGACTTTTAACGTATTGAATTAATGGCTTCATATTGTAGAATTAACAAAAATCCTGAAATATTCCTCTTGGAGCATTCTTCCTAGAAACGTTGGTTTACGGTAATTGCCGAAAGATGTTTTCAGCTACGGCACCTTGGCGTTTTAATTGTATGAGCTCCCGATGTATTTGGCAATTCCACATAATAGTTTGTTGATGTACATACGGGATGGTTAAGGTCAACATTAAAACCTTGTTAGTTACGAAAGGCTTCTTGTAACTGTTGAAGCTGTGTCTGGCATGTTGTTTGTTCCTCTTAAACAGAACATCAAGTTCCAGCCAAATTTGTCAATTAACACGTTTCGAGGGATTTGATTGAGAATCATGCACTACGGCAACTAATTTTGGACCCTATATTTTTCAAAGCATAATCAACGAATTATTTTCCATTATGTATGCCTGTCACTTGTGGAACATAGTATTCCTAAGCAGTAGCTTTTTTTTTGTCAAAGTTATCCAATCTTAGACTCACTAACAAACACCAATTTGGTAATATTATTTTAATTTATCGAGCGGAAATGATTCAATTATTTTATTAATTCGAATCTGGTTCTTCTACAGCAATCAATCTGCTCGAAATTTCTTAAAATTTTGACTGTAACTCGGTTATAACTTTTCTGATGTTTGTTTCTAGTAAAACGGACTTGTTTCGGATTTGCTTGCGTGATTTTTTGCGTAATTCCTCAAAAAAAAATTTAACCGCGTTAATCGTTTTGACGAACGGCCAGTTGGCAACTTTTCACGCAAAACACCGAAAGTTGAATACGATGTGTGGCAAGTTGTGACATCTTGTTGGAACTAGATGCCTTCCACGTAAATATCGTTATTAGGTGCTAAAATAATCCAGGTTCAGGTGCCTATAGGGCTCACCATAGGCGATTTGAGGTCGCCTAACAGTTGGCAACATGAGATTTCAAATCAAAATGGTGATGATTTTACTATTTATGATGCCAACAGTTGGCATTTCGTAACCGTATTGTTGTAAACAATCATTGATACTGAAAACACTCACTTAGAGGTAATCAAATGCATAGAACTAAACGGACGAACAATTTAGAAATAAATGATCAAGAAAACGCCAAGAAATTGTCTTACGACTCTCGTACTTATAGAAAATTTAATTAAAATTAATATTTCAAACTTTCGGAGATTTGAAATTATGTTTGTGTCTAATTTATAATCTATAAATTTTACAATTGCAATGTAGAATTAAATTTGATTTTTTTTCTGAACCCTATTGTTATTATTATTAAAATATTTTTGTTGGATTCCAACTTCCTCGAAATAAACGGATTTGTTTAAAAAGATATAGCAAACAATACGACTATATTACAACCACTTAAAAATGTATTATTCTAAACAATCGTGTTTAATTTTCGGACGATTCTTTTTCCCTTAATTGCTAGGTAGCCAAATATTTACCTAGTCCAAATATTTTGAGTTGACAAAATTATGCTTATTAAAACTTCAGGTATCTTTGTTGAAAATCTGGCTAGACAGGGCTCATCCTTCCCAACATGACGAAATAGTAAGTGGTAGGTGGTACAAGTCTAATTTGCAGAACAATACTTGTTTAAAGCCTTTCTTATATAAAGTGTTTCGGTTGGAACGAATTGGTTCTTATTTGTTTATGTTTGGATATAGATTATTTTTTTAGATGTGCCAATCCTTTATTTTTCAGGAGGTTCGCATAAATATAGAAAAAAGACTGTAATAAATTTTAAGCTTTACTTATATTCTTCCCATTATCACTATAATTACTTATACGAAGTAGTAGCATATTTTTGTGAAGATGTCTTTCGACGATAATTGAATTTAGCACATTTTTATTGCCTTTTTCTGTTATAAAAACGTTTCTGTTTTTTTGCTGTGGGGAGGATTATAATTAAGTTTTTTTAAATCTCTGAGGATCATCATATCGTCTATATATTGTAGTATTATACTATATACTGTCATGAAAAATGGGAATAAACAAAAATTTGGGGAGCAAAATTTAATTTGATAGATTGAGATAATATTATATGCGGTTTACGTTTCTACGATAAATTTTAGATTTTAGTACGTGTGTAATGATGATAAATTTAGATAGCATTATGGTATGGCAATAATAAATCTTAATAAGATTTCGTACAATTTAATTGCTAATCCACCCTCTTGATTTGCCGACAAATATATTCTCTCGAGACTGTAAAAATTCATCCTTTTAGTACATTTATTATTAATTTACTATATAGACTACTAACATTTTGGATACAAATTTCGTATTGTATGAATGTCTTCGACATGCTACTATTATATTTTTTCAATTGTTAAATTATACGATGCATTTACAGAAGTTAGTAATACATAAAATATATAATTTTATCGTTGAAAAACTTTTCTTTAAGTCTAGACGGTTTATATGTATTACATATTCTATTGATCGATTATATACGAAAAGTGAATTTCCTTCCGCTTATATATATATAAAATGATAGTGTACTGTAAAAGCATTACCATTTTTGTATTATTTGTAAATAATATATAATTTAAATTGTATTACACATAATTGGTCAGGGACTAAACTAGACAATTTTGAGGTATGGGCAATTTGAAAAGTTTTAGTTTAAACATTAAAGATGATTCGTCGATAAATGAAGTTTCGTCAAAATTAGTTTTCCACATCCTGAAACTTACCAAAATATTTCAGGAAACATAATTTTAGATTCCCAATTTGATCATACACTGAATTTGATATGATGTAGTTTTGTGGCGTAATTGGCGGCTTTCAATGTGGTCAAAAAAACTCCAAATCTGTTTAAAAGTAATATTTTAAATTTTTATGTGATGGCCGACCATCAACTATTTTTAAGTAAAATTTCTAATATTTCAAATGCACAATCTATTTTTCAACTTGAAGGAGGAGAAACGTGCCCAGCTCTCTTTGGATTCGCCGGCTCGTAAAATACCTTACGAATAAAATATTATTAGTTAAATGTGTTTCTATAATTTATAAAAATAATCAAGTATTTATCACTTTTGAACACTTTTATGGAGGTTTAAGCTGAAAATTTGTGTTTCGAATTTAATTTAAGTGGAAATATTTTTCAGTATTCTTTTTATGTATTTTTGATTTGAACATAACGTTGTAATATTTTGAAGGTTTTTAAATCATCTGATGTAGATTGGATTTTAATCACGCTGATTTTTAAAAATTCGTTGATTTAAAACAAAATAGAGTGGGCCAACTTTTGGTCGTTTCTTCAATCGATGAATTTTAGTACTTAATGTTATCTGTTCTAAAAGTCAAAAATATGCCATTTATCATCATGGAGTCGCTAACAACATAACAAAGCATTTTGATTGTCCAAATTTATTATGAAAATAATCGTTCAGAAACAACAACATTTCGTAAATTACTTGAGAGCCAAGCACATCAACCAGGCATCGTTCACAAGAACTAAACAGTTCACGAACCACATTACGACACATTTTGCATATTGATCTTAATTTACATTCATAAAAATTCAGCTAACTCAAAAATTGAAGTCATCAGACCATTTAAATCGTCGTCAAGTTAATTGGATGCTTGAACGAAATGAAGGTTTTCATCAAAAATCATCGTTAGTGATGAAGCTCATTTTATCTTAATGGGTAAAATTGTCGAATTTGGGGAACTGAGAATCCTCATGTTATTCACGAAGCAGAAGATCATCCTCCAAGAGTCACTGTGGGTGTGGTTTATGGGCTGGTGGCATCATTGGGCCGTTTTTCTTTGAAAACGAACAGGAAAATGTCCTTACAGTAAATGGGTAACGTTATCGCAACATGTTAACTGGCTTTTTGTGGCCCAAATTGAATGAATTGCGTGTCAACGACCTTTGGTTTCAGCAAGGCGAAGCGACATGCCACGCAAGTCATGCAATAATCCATTTATTGTCAACAAAATTTGGTGATCGCATAATTTCAAGAAATTGTAAAGTTCCTTGGCCACCAAGAAGTCCGGCTTTAAATTCACTTGATTATTTTTTGTGGAATTATTTGAAAGGTAAGGTGTATGCTAATCATCCACAAACAATTCAACAATGTAAAAACAACATTCGAGCTTAAATTGAGGTCATTGATCCGCTTTTATTGGAAAAGTCTTCGAAAATTTTGATGTTCGGATGCAGGCCTGTAGGCGAAGCATCTTTGACTTTTCATCCCAAAATGTGTGTTTTATTTACAAATGAAAAAAGGACTAACAGATGGCCCACCCTGAATAATTTATCTAGTAAGATGCGGTTTATCTATTTAATCTTTGAAAAGGGAATAAACTATTTGGAAAAGTGGGAAGATGCCACAGCCAACGGAATAAGAAGCACTTGGCCACTTTGGAAAAATGTGGTGGAAGTTGGAAGGAAGCAAATGTATTTTTCCTTTAATTATTCTTTCACTGGTTCGTATTTTATTGTTTCCTGTTATCCGAAATGTTGATAAAGCTTATAAACAATCGAAATAGATCTAAATTTTATTAAGGTCATGTGTAAGTTAGTTAAAAACAAGTCATAAATTAATTAAAGTGTATAATGTATAAATAGGCCTTGTGCGAACTGAATTTATTTAATAATAATATTTTTTTCTGTTTCTTTTCAGGTAAATTGTGTTCTGCAATAGATTAAGGACTGATATGCCACATCTTGGATTATTTAATAACTTTGTAGATGGGCCATAATTTTGTTTTACGTATGTTATTGAAACTTTTATATAAATAAATTAACTTTCAAAATAGCTGAAACCGTACTTCGCTACTTGCCTCTGCTGACTTGATTAGGAGATAAAGATCGATTATCTGTGATTTCAGAAATGTAAGAAAATTAATTGTTAGCTATAAATTATTAATAATTTTGATGATAAAGTTGGTTGGTGGTGTGGTGCAAAAGTAATTTATCAAAATTTAAATTTGATTCTAGTTTTACTATTAATTCAGGGTCAAGAAAGTTTCATTAGATGAAACAGGAAATGTATGTAATTAGTAAAGAAAGTATTAGTAAATGTGTTTGGTTATCGATCGACGATCATGGTTTTTGTTGCGTTATTTTGCTGGAAGGAGGGAAGCTTAACTTCGGAAACAGGCGATAATATTTACTCAAAACATGTTATACGCGATATTGTGGTTTCAACTTTCTGTGTTTTTTTGCACATATTTTTGATTATACTCAAGAGGAATATTCTGACTTTATTCATACGAGTACATTGTGAGTGTTCGAACAAGGTTGTTTTAAGGATGTTATGAGATATTGTTTTTTTCGTTGTCTTTAATTTAGAAATTGAAGCTGATATGGAAGATTATGTAGCAGTTGTAATGTGACACGCCGCGCGATTTATTTAAACTGTTAGTGTTCTATTCTCAACGAGATTCGTCCGTTTATAATTAATTCCTTTTTATCGAGTTTCTCGCGATCATTTAATTGAAAATATTTACTATCGAGTTCTTTTCAAAGAAAAATTTGCTTACAAAATTTAAGCATTAATTTTTTTAATCCGAGAGCAAAATTTTGCTTAATAAGAATTCGACATAAGTCAAATCGCATATATTAAGTCGAAATAGGCCGTCTAATTAAAACTGTGTGTTCCAGTGACAATTGAAACGGTGTGCGATTTAATTATTTTCTATTTATCGAGCTTTTTGCGATCGATTAAGTAAAAAAAACAAATCTCTTCCTCACGTTGGAGGGAAGATGAACAAACGATTCCTAGTAACATCAAACAATTGCAAAACTAATATTTGATTGGGTAGTGGCACACTTTAGAGGAGAAATACCGGATTGTATGTTGTAAACGAAAATTTGCTCAGTCCTTTAAAATTGGAACCTTTAACATTTCCTAATCCTATAGTATTAGGGACTCTCGCAGGATTAGGATTCCTAGTTATTTCGGCCAGCTAATCGTGCCTTATTTATCTGATTCTCTTCTAATAATTAGATGATGCAACTAGCAGTAAAATGCATTTGCTCTACTAATTAATTTTCTTGGTTATAAAAGGTGTTCCATTTGTTGGTTTTTTAAGGTGAAAAAATATATTTATTGTGGAGTGCTAACCCGAAAATTCATTTACAACACAACAACGCGTTTTGGTTAGCCAAATTTATTACGAAAATGGTCGTTCTGTAAAAAAACATTTTGTAAATTACGTGATGATTTTGGCATAGACGTCTTATGAAGCTTGGAATTCGCAAAATTGTTGAACGTTTTGAAGAAACTGGATCAGTTGCAGGTCGTAGAGCGTATGAACACCATCGTCCAGTTCGTTGGACCTTATTTTATTGAAAATGAACGTGAAAATGGAGTAACAGTAACTAGTGAGCGCTGCTGTGGCATGTTAAGTGGATTTTTGTGGCCCAAATTGGATGAAATTGATTTAGATTTTGGTTTCAACAAAACGGTGGTACATGTCACACAAATCGTGAAACACTCGACTTATTGGCAACCAAATTCGATGATCACATAATTTTAAGAAATTCTGATGTCAATTGGCCACCAAGATCATTCGATTTGACACTGTTGGATAATTATGGTTGGAGCAGTGGTGTCTACATGAACGATGTTGTATTCCATACATAAATGGCACAGAACCAACTTTCATTTTCAATTAAAAAATTTTGAATTTCCAACATACATTATGTGTTTTTTTTAATATAAAAAAACTAACCGATATAGGCTATTCGTTTAACCACCGCGTGTGCTCTAATAATT
Source organism: Nephrotoma guestfalica (assembly GCA_963691935.1). Taxonomy (NCBI): domain Eukaryota; kingdom Metazoa; phylum Arthropoda; class Insecta; order Diptera; family Tipulidae; genus Nephrotoma; species Nephrotoma guestfalica. The sequence goes on from OY829914.1 coordinate 251,112,823, forward strand.
TAATCTAATCTAAAATAAATTAAGAATTGAGTAGATCCCTAAATGATTTTTTATGCAAAAATGATTATTTATTTAAATAGTGACATTTATGGTTTAATAAATCTGCATTATGTGCCGCATCGATCAACTCTTACACCATTTTTCAGTAAATAGTTTTGAGATTTGCCTAGTTGATGTTTTTTTGTATATATGTAAAATATATTTATCGTTTGCTGCTAGCAGGTTAGAAATTGTTATTGGAGGTGAAAATTCAAGCGGAAAGAATTCCATATAAATCAGATGAAACAGCCACAAGTACTCCCAAATCAGATATTTTCATGCAAGGTGATAGGAGTGGAAGTGAGTGTTGTAATAATAAACTGTTGCTAATGACGTTGGAAACGATGAATTCTGGAAAGTATTGCAACCAATTGAAAAATTGAAAAAACTTCCAGCATCACCGAAGTCCTCTCCCATTCTTGTTAATTTTATAATCATTAAAATTTCGCCTTGAATATGTTTTTGGATTAGGCCATATTATTCAGTACGTAATGCACTTAATTTAAAGGTTCCTGCAATCAGGATTGTTGCACAACACTTCAATTAGAATTTTTGTTCATGTCTATAATGTTCTTTTATAATAGCTTCTGCTTGGACTTCATTTTAAAAATGTGAAATGGTCAATTTCCACCATATTCCCTACAGGTATAACGACCATTTTTTATGTATGGATTACGCTTGTACCCCATCAAAAATTCGTGATAATTCAAATTTTTCGTTATAACTGGAAATAACTAAGTTTTGTGTAATAATTGACACAGTTATATGATCGTTTGTTTGTAATTTATATGGCCGTTCTCATGAACCGACCATTTAGAGTCTTTGAACTAAAGTTGTTGATAAACAAAAATAATATTGTTTCATTTGCATGCAAAATATGCAACCGGTAAAATGCACCTATTAATAATATCCGAATAAGAAAAGTAATTTTCCAACTGTTCTGTTTGTGTCTGGACCGACAAATTTATATGCATATTGTGGGCTCACAACTAAATTGATGGTTTGTTCATACTATTGATTCATACATGGCACAAAATAAACCTTGCATGGTTTTTATTCCTAAAGGCAAATCCACTTTGCGTCTTGGAACTAAATATTGGGCAGATTGAGGAAGTGTACCTCGCATCTATCAAAGACTGGTTGATTTTTCGCAATTTAGTTAGTCAGAAATTTAGACAAAATAATCATTGTAAGGCATTAATATTAAATTTGGTATTTTAATTTATATGTCGATGTGCCAGCGTATTAGGCGAAATATGAAGTTTATGAGAACAAGGAATAAAAACAAAACGGTTATTTAACGGCTCTCACATCAAAAAATTCAGTTTTCATTTTCAAATCAATAAATTAAGTATCATTTGTTCAACATTTTAATTGATGATCTATTGTTTATTGTTAATGGGGTTTTCACCTCTTTCGACATACAAAAAAATAATTTTGTTTTTTAAGGTGTTCAGTAGCCAGTTTAATATGAAAACTCGTTTTTCGTTTCTGCTATACAGTTTTTCTGTTGTATACAAATATTTTTGTTGTTCATTTACATACCTTTGAAAATGACATCGATGGATGTTAAGTGCACAAGTAAAAATAAAGTATTTTTCTGCATATATGAGTTTTATTACCAATAAAAATTAAAGAAAATTGAAACTTTTATTGAGTAAGTTTACTAATTAATTTGAATTAAGAAAATTGACATGTACCTTTAAAGGCACTTGACCGCATTGTCCAAACGTTATGTAGCATAAGCAATTTTCCCATCGTTTTGAGAAATCTCCGATGACTATCCTATGCATAACAATAATAGCAAATCATTGAGGGTATTGTGAATTTAAATCTGTTGAAAAGCATGCCGATTTGGAAGAAATTGTAATTTATATTTTAATGAGCCGCGGAATCCAATTGGTGTTAGTAAATGCAGCTGTAAATGTGTTTATACACTTATTTCAATGATAACTCACTTTGGTGTTATATAGTTGCGAAAAGGGAGAGTATTCTCTATAATAGCTGATATAGTTTGTTTCTTGAACAGTCTCAAAAAAAGTTAAAATACAAATACAATTTAAATCCAATGGATTTTTATAATGTCTACATTTATTTATACTTACAGTATAAACCAGATGTTAAATACACTCTTCTGTATAATCACAAGCAGATGCATGTTTCTATCGTTTTGTCACCTTTTACATTACAAAAATCAGACGGTCTAAGTATCTGTCTTACATTTACTTTTTCACCCCCAACCGACCGAAGCCAGATAATTTTTCTTTCTTTAAAAATAAATTTTCTTCATTAATAAACTTTTCCCAACAATTTCCTGTTTGAATCGTCTGTATTTTCGTCACTCACAGACATCAGACACAAAAAAACATCCTGCCTTTTAAAATGCAATTTTAGTATGATATTTTTTGCATCGATGTATAGTTTATTATAAAAAATTAAAAAAAGATATGCTGGTATATGTGTATCTTCTTCAAAATATGTAACGGGTGTTTTTTTAGGAGGTTTGTTTTTCCGATAGATGTCGTTTTATTTTATGACAGTTGTTTTGACAGCTCAAAGTGGCATTTCTACTCAGTATTGTTTGGCAAATCATTATGAATAGGTTAACTCCAGAACAACGTTTTCAAATCGTGGAAATTTATTTTCAAAATCAGTGTTCAATTAAAAATGTTTATAGAGCACTTCGTGAATTTTATGGTGCACATAATCGTCCGTCAGAGACCACCATAAAGAACGTAATTACCAAATTTCGGTCTACATTCACTCTTTTGGATGCCAAGCCACCGACAAGAATGAGAAGAGTTCGTACAGAAGAAAATATTGCTGTCGTTGAGGCCAGTGTCGAAGAAAACGACAATTTATCGATTCGTCGTCGTGCTCAGCAAATTGGACTTTGTCCATCGACTTTATGGAAAATTTTACGTAAAGATTTGGGTTTGGTGCCATACAAAATTCAATTGGTGCAAGAATTAAAGCCACACGACCATCGTTTGCGCCGTGAATTCAGTGATTGGTCGTTAAATCAATTGAACGAAGATCCATTTTTTTACCGTAAAATTCTCTTCAGTGATGAGGCGCATTTTTGGTTAAATGGATACGTCAACAAACAAAATTGTCGCATTTGGAGCAAAGATAATCCACACGCCGTTCTAGAATTACCAATGCATCCTGATAAATGTACTGTTTGGTGCGGTCTATGGGCTGGTGGGATCATCGGTCCATATTTCTTTAAAAATGAGGAAGGACGACGCGTTACCGTGAATGGAAATCGATACAGAACCATGTTAAATGAGTTTTTGTTGTCAAATCTTGAAGATATGGATATGAATGAAATGTGGTTTCAACAAGATGGTGCCACTTGCCATACAGCACGTGAAACAATCGACTTATTGAAAGAAACTTTCAACGACAACATTATTTCGAGAAATGGTCCGGTGAATTGGCCTCCGCGTTCGTGCGATTTGACGCCACTCGATTACTTTTTGTGGGGATACGTGAAGTCATTGGTTTATGTGGATAAACCTCAATCGATTGACGCTTTGGAAACCAATATTCAACGTGTCATTGCTGACATACGCCCTCAAATGCTTGAAAAAGTGCTGGAAAATTGGACCTCCAGAATGACATTTGTGAAAAATAGTCGTGGTAGCCATATGCCAGAAATTGTGTTTAAATGTTAAATGCCAAAAAATTATCTACCAAATAAAAAAAAATTTTGGTCATTTCATAATTTTATATGTGTTTTATTCAAAAAAAAAATCGGCAACCTCTTAAAAAAACACCCTTTATAAAAGGAAAAGCATAAGTATATAGTGAAGACCGAAAAACCCATTAAATAATGCAGCATTCTTCTTACGAAATGAAAATATTTGTGAATTTTTTAATAAATAAGGCGGACAGTCTAAAGAAATTTTTATATTTTTGTATAGAGATTCTTTATTTTGCTTCCCAAAATGTAAATTCTTGCCTTTAAGAAGGCAACATTAAAAAAAGGTTAGTTTATATAACCTTGAAATGAGTGTGGTGTTGCAATAACTTTGCAAAGGTGTGGAACGAAACAGAGCTTTATTTTTAAACTAACCTCTATAAAATTTAATTAATTTTCTTTGTACATATCAATTAGTCATTACTTGCAAATCCTAAACTTACGTATTTGTCTAAAGTAAAGAAATTCGTATTTTGTACCTTTATAAAAACTCATTCAATCGCTGGAATGGGTTGTCTTTAGGTGTTAAAATTAAGTAATTAGATCATTTAACTATAATAAGTATGCAGCCGTGATAAATCAATTTTATTACACAAATTATAAAACTCGTTATTACGAATGCGTATTCTCATCCCATGACGCATTTTAACAATATTCAATTAACTTCTTTGTATTATATTTATGATAGACAAGAGGGAAAAATAAAAACAAAATACTTTCTTAGATAATAAAACAATTATTATTTTAATTAAATCCCATTTTTTTTCTTTGATTGAATTGAAATTAATATGAATATTGGTTGCATCACAAGCTGAAACAATGAAAACACTTGATGATCTCAAAATCTTAATTTGATCCCGTTTTTAATAATTAATTTGCTGAGATATGGACCATAATTGTATATTTCTATTGTTTTCTTCTGGAGTTTTTGCATATTCATAAAGAGTTTGTACAGACAGAATTTACAATCAATTTTTGTTTAAGATAAGCAGATTTCTATTTATTTATTTTAATAAGTTTCATAGACAGTTTTAATCTCACTTGAGAGTTAAATAGAGTAATTGGTTTTGTGCATCATTCATTCGTGTAGACGAAACACTCTATATTATTTATGTATAGACAAGTCAAATCGACAGCAATCTTAGAAGATGAAATCTTGTTTCGAAAGAAAATTAATTTTATTTGTCTTGCTTTTCATCTTCTACTCGTATTTTGTATTATTTTTAATAATAAAAATTGATTTGGTTGTTTTTTCTATTTTTCGTGTCTGTCAAAAACATTTTCGTACAGAACATAATGAAGTAAATTATTGCGTAAATAATAATGAAACCTGTGGAGTTATTCATTATTATTATTGAACACTTATTATAGTGAAACTGATCACGTGCACTATCGGAATTGAATGTCAATCAAAATATAAATGAACCTAATGACAAGGCTGTACATTCTGCGTCAAATTTAAACATGTTGGGATTTCAAGCTCATGTGCATTATAGGTTTAGTAATATTTTCAGCAAAAAATTGTTGAGATGTATGGGAATGTTCGGGCCTTCAAAAATATTCTATAGAAAATAACGATCGCAGACATTAAAATGTCACATATCATTAGCGTGTTTAAGAAACAAGAGGAGTACTTTTGGTTTTGACAGTAGTCAAAGTACGCAACATAAAAGTAATTAACACAAGCTTTAAAACTCTTTCAAAACTCGCACTACTAAATTAAAGGCGTTTTAAAGATTTTTGGCGGCAGAGTAAGGATGTATATTTATTTAAAAATTCTCTATTATTCTTTTTTACGTTATTCATTTTTATTATTTAATGATCAGTCATTTTTATAGTAATTTCTTATTATTTTTTGGCATTTTGATATTTAAGTAGCTCCTTTTGTAATTTTGATATCCTGAATATTGCTTCTGTAATCTGCTATTTCCTTTTGTTTTTAGGAGTTTGTAGTTCAAGCAACAAGGAAATATTTGAATAGAGCGTGTTTTGTTTCCTCCGCCGTATCAAACTTTGTTAAGGGCTGCAATAACCAGAAACAGTAAAATAATAATTATGTTCCATGTTTTGTATACTGCTTTAACCGTCAACATGCTCACGTTCGTGGTTTATGCCTTAATATCTTTCTTTAAATATTTTTAAATAAGAAGCTTATTGGACGATATCACGAGATTTCTTTCATTTTTTCGACATATCACTGAAATAATTTTTAATATCTTTGCTTTGTGCTTTCGTAAATGCCATGTGTGCTGGGTTTTATTTTCATTCTTTTTCAAATATTCACTTCCTATTTTTTGGTACTTCTTCCTGAATATTATCGACCCTCACAAAAACGAATCCATGGCGTGGCACTTTCGACTGCAATGACTATATGAGGATAACTCCCTTTAATTAATTTTTAGGCAGACATGTAACAGCATCCAATACAAATTACTGAATGTTTTATCCTAATTCGTAATCCATCAAAATTGTTATTTGCGTAATAGTTTCGTTGTGAACATTATCAAAATAATATCCTAATAGTTCAGGCGTAGCTGTTTATACCTCCAGTTGCGTCGCTAATGCGATCCAGGAATGTGTGAGCAAATTCCAGTCTTATTGGCATTCATTCTTATTGCTAAAACTAATGACTTGTTGAAACAGTGGTTATCGATAATTACAAAAAATAGCAATGATGCAGGGCGGTGAATCCTAATGTGATTCTGGGTTGAAAAATGCTGCTTTTTAGGTATAAAGCAAATTTGGATTCACTAGATTTCATTTCAACCGGTTCCAATTATTAAATCAAACATTTGGTTCTGGATTTTATCTGGCATAAACGAAATACTCGTAATGAGCATCACAAACTTTATATATTTTATCTAATTCGCTTCTTTTCATAAGTGCCGGCGTGACGTACATTGTTTACTGATCGTGAACATGATCCACTGCTTCTTAGGTGTTTTTAAAATATTCAAGATTATTTTGAAAGTTCACACACAACTCAAATCTTTGCAAATGTGGACGCGACTTAGACGCTTAGGTAATTTACTAAATAAGATTTAGCAATCAAACCTCAATTACTTAATTCATTATGTATATCTTGAATTTTCGGAATATAAATTGTGTTCTCCCTGGAGTTCTGTCTGAGCGCATATCAAAACTTGTGTTTTTCAAAATTCTGGCTGTGCAGTAAAAAATAACCCTTGGTAGCTCTAAAATCCTAATATATCAGATTTTACTTAAAACGGCCTCTGAGCACAATTTGAAATTTAAAAATAATTCTCGGCATTAAAAATTATAAATTGGTTATGATTTACCTTTCCAGTACGAGTTTTGTTAGATTAAAAAATATCTTCCGTAAGTTAATATTTTGCGGTTTAAGATTCATTTTGAAAATTTCAATTTTAGACTCTCAAACTAAACACGAAGTAGCCTATTCTATATATTCTCGTAAATTCTTTGGCAAACTTCGAAATTTGATTTACGTATCGGGGAACAAATAAACTCAAATGGAGTTTCCTATCCTACGGTTATATAATTTCTATGATATGCACGCAAGCACGTCCGGTAAAGAGGTTTTATTTTAAATTGGATCCGTTTAATACACGGAAAGATAAAATCTTACACTGCTGATGTTTAAATTGAGTAAGATAATTTCACACCAACTCGCAAGTCTGTCAATGTTTGATAATTTGATTGTATCATTGATATTTTACCGACCTGTAGATTTGAAGGTTATCGGCAATCAGACCTTAGAATGATGTTTCATTTCACAAATCTCATATGAATATAATAAATATTCCAGTACCCTCACGAGAACCTTAGGCATTTCATAGTATGTGTAAATTAAGTTTGGTCTTTTATAACCAAATACGATTTATTGGACTTGATTTCTCAAATTCGATTTGAACCAAGCAACGAAAATGTGGGATACCCGAATTTAGATAAACTTTGTGGTGTATTACGATGGCTGATACAATTAAAGGCCTAAATCAATAAGGTTGGTAGATGTTAATTTGTTTGGCACGAAGCCATGTTTGCTTGGCGGAATTTTTCGGGAAATTAAATTTGTTAAATAGTTGCTTATTATCAGTTCAAATAACTTTGGTATAGCTGATGGTTCAGTTAAACCTCTGTAACAAGAAATATCATTTCAGCCGCCTGCTTGAAGAGACCGTGGACATGTTAAGATGTCATGGGTTTTTAATAAGAAACTGGTATCTCGTGATGACCATTCGTATATAATGAAGGGATAGATTGGTGAGGTTCATTAAGGTGAAAATGATAGTCTCTAACTCACTTTTAAAATATTATCAATAAAGTGACTTTCGGGAACTAACCAGTGGGTTGTTAAATTGAAATTCTTCGTTACGAGAAAAATGTCGGAGGAATTTGTACCATGGTAGATTTCTGTACAGTATCAATATAATGTAGGGCGCAATAATTGATTGTGGAGGAATATAGGTCACATAGATGTAGGTCAAATAAGTATAGATGTCGAGTTTTACACATAAATGCTCGCTTCTGCCGTTCTGCAGCAATCTCTTTATCGGGATTATTTTGCGCGTTTAGCCTTACAATGTGTACCTCCAATTTAAATAATTGACAATTTACTGTTCTATGGTCCAGATAGAAAAAATTCTGAAAGACGTATGTATTTATTTATATTTCGACGAGAACTCGCTTAATTATGTACATCTACTCTCTAACCAGGCAGGCATTCAATTATTTTCCAGGAAATCTTTAGAGCAAATATTTTATTTTAATTCTCTAATCACGTTGACCTTATTTAAAATGAAAACAGAGCAGTATTAGTTCTAACCAAAAGGCATTCGATTTCGAATCGAAATATTTTGTTAATGACTTTTTCCAAATAAGTTTAAAATTTGTTAAAAATTTATTTGGATTTGACATTAACAGCATTTTATTCGGTTTATCAAACGCCTAATTTGTAAAACATTTAGTCTTACAATACATCAAAATGACCTCAATTTGCTTAGAAGATACAAATCACGACGCGACAAATAATATAATTCTCTTTGGATAAGCAGTTTAATTATTCTTCTATGCTGAAAAGTATTAGATTAAGAATAATACAGTTACACTCGTCAACCTTGTAAAGTGCTGTCCTAATTTTTTACCCTAATGATGGAAATGCTCGCCTATCACTCATTAATGTGTTCTTAACCGAAAATCTCTATATTGTATACAAAGCATTTCATTGTTTTTCTCTATACCGCATCTGTTACCAAACTTTAGACATTTACAAGTAATCAACATAATTATCAAAATACATTTATCTTTGTGGGAACTTGATGTGCGCACACTTTATGTTCTTACTTTTCGATGTTCGATTTTAAATCAATTTGTAATTTTTGTATTAGAGATGTTTGTGTTAATTGTTCGATTTATCGTTTTTATTACAACACTATTAGAGGAATTGAGTACAGACAACAGGCCTTTTATGTGTACTCGTAGTTTTGATATATTTTCTTCGATTTATGTCATTGTAAATTTACGAGTGATTATTATTAATTTTAATGTTGTACTAATTAATGTGTAACACACGATCTTTAATTTACTGACTCAAGTCTTAATTTAGTGACTCTTAATCATATGTTTAATTAGACATCAAAACATGAAAGTCAATTCTGTTTCAACTATAGAGTTCATAGCTAATTTATATTTTCTAGAAAAGTGGAACATTTCCCAAATCATAATTATACGTAAGCCTGGCAAAGATGAAACGAAACTTTCGTCGTAACATCCAATAAGCTTACTTCTCACAATATCAAAATTATTTCAAAAATGCTAACCTGGAACCAGTATTAGAAGAACGGTATATTGTACCAGATTCTCAATTTGGGTTTCGAAACGAGTATATGGTACCATAGAAGTACACAGAATTGTAAATTCAATCAAACAAAGTTTGGCACGATGGGCTAACATACGAAATTAAAACTCTTGCCAAATTATTTCCATGCGGTGCTAGAAAATTACCTAAATAAAAATATACCACGTTAACCCAAATGATGCCGTTTCTGGTTTATATGATATTTGGGCAGGCGTACCACGAGGCAGCGTATTGGAGCCAGTGCTATATTTGTTATACACAGCTGATCTTCTTGCCACAAATATTGTAACAGTATCAATTTTTGTTGATGGCGCATCTATTTTGGTTTCTCACAAAAACCATCAAACTGCGTCACGAATATTACAAAATTATCTGAATAAAATTGAGGAGCGGCTAAGGATTTAAATAATTAAAGTAAATGAACAAAATTTAACTCACGTCATTGATCGCGGCGCGCATGGCAGCTATCATAACTTCATCATCAATGACCAGTTGGACTAGTACAAACTTGAGTGACCGAATGTGATCAGCGCAGAAGAAATGGTAAAACAGATGGGAAAGAGAATACACCTCTCCCCGCCCTGGAATGCCAGTATGCCGTTCTGCTTAGGACTCTATGGACTAATCAATCTAATCCAAATACATATTTGATTATGTAACTTCAGAAATAAGGTTTCCAAATCCCTCACATATCTTACGCTCAATGTCCTACTCATCAGCCGATTTAAAGGGATGGTCGTTTTTTTGGACTAATGGGTAATCCCAGAACACCGAGGCCTAGATTTGACATTTTTTTCGAATGAAGAATTAGCTGATTTATAAATTTTAAAATATCCTGGGGAATTTAAGTATAATCTGTATTTTTTAAAATAATACAACTTTGGACCCAGATTTATTATACCGCACTTATTGCAATGTTTTTTATGTAAAATAACTAATTTTGTCTAAGAGAAATGTAGATGGTGGAAGTCCACCTCTAAAATTTGGAGGTCATTTTACAAATTTGTAAAGCTCTGCATGTTGGACACCCAAGCGACTAAAATTTTTGTCCAACATTTAGAACTGTGCAAGTTACAGAAAAAATTTCTTAAACTATCTAATAAAGTTTTCACAATTTGTATAGTAAAATTTTTTTTTATTTCTTAAAGTAGATGAAATCATGTCCGACTAAATTGTCTTAAGTTTGTTGAATAGGAATCCCCGTTTTACGAAAACATTTGCTTTACTTGCCGATAGCGTTTTCATATGCAAATGTTCAAGCAAAATGTTGAACACACGTTCATATGATATGTTTACCATTTCAACAATCTCACGCAACTTGACTCGGCGTTCATTCATAACGATATCGAGGATTTTCTTGATATTTTCTTCAGTAACCACCTCTTTTGGCCTTCCTATTGATGGTATTGTTGCAGTGCTTCTTCGGCCGCGTTTAAATTCAGCAATCATTTTACCATGTAATCTGACGGAGCAGACTCACCGTAATGTTTATCGAGCTTTTCTTTTGTCTCTTCCGCCGTTTTCCTTTTCAAATAATAGTGTTTAATCACTGCACGAAATTCGTTTTTTTCCATTTTTCAAGAAACACAAAAGTTGCTTACTTCAAGCGACTACAACAAATAAATTAATCGATGAATTTGGGTGACATTTTAACAGCTGACGTTTGACAGATCGCAATTTCTAAAAAAACAAAAAAATGTGTGTTTGTGCTGCCATCTAGCGCTAGGTAGTTTCATTTTCAATCCGCCCTCGTATGTGTCTAACTTTAGTAGTTTAAATTTAGTTTAAGATACACTACAAAACAATCAAAGGTTTACAGCCCAATTTTCACACTCGTGTCACACCGTGCCAAGAAACACAACTTATGTAGCTTAAAATCCCAAAATAAAACCATACTTAGTCCCATAGTTCCCCTCGTTTATTTACTTATTTGTCGCCATGTTAAATAAGTATGCAAAACCATCCGAATTTAATTTGCATAGTTTTGTACTGTTTTAAAGTTTCACTCCAAATGTGTCTGTTCACTCGGGTATTGAGCATAAAACTTGATGGCAACAAAAATGGTGAATTAAACGAGTGCTCTCTATTACGTGTGCTTTACTTTCTATAGTAGAATTTATGGTTTCGGCAAAAATCATGGAATTATCCTTACATGTTTGACGAGACCTGCAAGTTCATTTCAAGGTTAACAAACTTTTTACTCAAGTAAATATATCTTTGTAAACCCATTTACTGAATGTAGTCTTACCAAATTTCGAATGTATAGTAGTTTGTGCCTCAAAATAGTAACTTTTAAAATTTAATTACTGCGGAAGTAACTCGTAACTGTTTCACCTAAACTGTGTCACATAGTACGAGTATTATGTATATGAGTTTCTTTTATGTTTCATTTTTACTATTAGGTTATTAAATTACAAAAACATTAAAATGGCAATAATGTAAATTTATTCTCATTTTCCAGTTGAATAGCACACTTCAAATAAACATAAATGCATATGCTTAAAATACATCAATTTTATAGCTCATCTTTTTCGTATCATTTTTCTAGTACGATTACATCATGTCATAGTTGAAAAATTTTCTGTGCGGTGATGAAACCGAAAGCATAAAGTCATTGTACAGACACCCATTCAATGTATTATAGAGATAAAGAGGAAAAGATAATTCCAAGTTCAGCAAAAACTTTTCTATTTTCCCAATAAAATATTTTGCAAAGACAACAAATATAAAATGCCGACATAAAGTATTACATTTTTGCATGTTACATTGTATTTTGAATTCGCTTTCGTTAAGGCTTTATAGCGATAGATAATAATGCGGCACCGAATTTGCACAGTATGACGATTGTATAATGTAATCGTACGTTATATGATTTATTTGTATTTATTATTGTATTATATTTGAGTCCGAATATATAAAAGTCATAATACAGAATTTATATACATTATTTTGTTGATTAAAATGGAAGATATTATTATAGAATATTTATAAATTGAACATATGTGCGATCTCTGTATAGTCAAAAAACTCATTATTCATAAATATATAGCGCACTCGTTATATAAGTATGTACTTGTACACATACAGCCTTACCAGAAGTTCATAAATGAAGTGAGAATAAAGCAATTTTTCATTTTAGAACTTACTTATTATTTATAGAACAATATTTATAATTACAACTAAAATTGTATAGAATTTCACTCTGTTATGCCATATGTGGCTTTTCAAGTTGGCATAACAATGGTCGTGTAAGAAAACAGTCTTCAGAGGTGATGCAATCTAACAAAAACTGCTAATTAGTGTTTGATGATTATTTGTCGTGTATATGTTGTTCAGAAAACATTCTCTTTAAAGCTCCAATAAAGACGACTGAAGAAAAGTTTGAATCTGAACTAAATCAATTAGTAGATATTTTCCAAATAATACCTAAATTTCTAATGAGATGTTATATTATTTTATAAATGATTATTTGAATCAATGGATTTTCTAATCTTAATATCAATTTTTCGCAGTTAAGAAAATGATCGATGATTACCAATACAAGCAGATTTGTTGTCGACGATTAGTTCAATTCAATTTTCTATAAACCGAACAAAGAATTAAGCTTTCTGCGTTAAGATGATTCTCTAAAATGTGCAAATTAGATTTACGTTATGATTGTTAAACTTATCGCCAAAGTACCTATCTTAAACTTTTCTAAGTAATATTTATAGCGGAAGTAAAGATTGTTTACACAAAAATAATTCATGATTCCTAAGAGCTAATACAAATTAAGTACATCGGTTACGGTTATACGGTTGAGCTGGATAGTTGATCAAATCACTAGCTATCCACGTTTAAACTTGAATAACAAATGTGAAAACAACAGCGTGCTTTGGCATACAATAGTTGCTTTCCAATCGACCACCGCAAGAGGTCGCTTAAGGTTTTTGTCTTTGCTAAATTACCTACTCACAGTTACGATGAATTTGTCCGCTAGGTGATTGTGTGTAACATTTTTCTGTCAAAAATATAATTGAATGTGTGTGAATGTATGTGAAGCGCTAGTAAAATTCCGGTATACAGTTAAAGTTTAACACTAGAACAAATAAACTCATTTGTAGGTTATATTTTGCTTTTGTCATTTTTTGTGCTTTCCAATCGACACTTGACCCAATACACATTTTTTGCACTTGCAAGTATTTGCGGTTGTTGATTGGAAAGCACCTAATAACTCGCAATTTGGAACAATTTTCGAAGGCCCCTATTATGACAATTTTTTAGATTTCGTAAAATACGATCCACTGCGGACTATCCGATTATGATCTTAAATTTTTTTCCTAGAATATGAAATCGTAACGTCCGCTCTATCATAAAACTAAAAATCTAAACGAAATTACGAAAATGTTATATTAAAATCCGCCTGCTATTTAACAGGTGACGGGTATCGTAAAATACGAGACTGTAAATTGAATAAAAGTGATTTTAAGAATATTTATTGACATTTCTAAACCCAATTTGATAAACTAGTTTATTTAAACATATATACATTGTGTTTTAATACTATTAAAATTAGAATATTATGAGAATAGAATTATGCTCATATAGTTAATTCAGTTTATTGTTTTCGTGTCAAATGACATTTTTTCATCGGATGCGAAGAAAAAATTATACAATTTAAATTTATTGAAAGTACGAGAGTTGCGTTTTATATTTCGGGATTAGAGAACAAAAACATATATTTATTTATCAAAAATGGCTTTATTGTTTTTCAAAATATTCTCCATGAAGATCAATTCACTTTTGCATGCTTTCGGCCAACTTTGGAAGATTGAAAAGAATTCAATAAAAAGCAGCCAATGGGTGCCACATCGAGATTATAGGGCGGATGACCTATTAATTCGACGTTTTGACCGCTCAAGTATTCAGTTATTTGTGCCCATGTTATTGACATTATATTGAAGCACTGCGATCAGAGCGATCGTTTTTTGAGAATTTCTTTCGACCAATGAAAGGAGTCTTTTTTTGAGTGTTTGTCAAATTATGTGGGATGCACCATGAACAAATCTTTTTGACAGCCAAATATTCATGCAATATTAAATGTAGGCTGGTCCCACTAATGTTCACGGATGCCCCAATCTCACAATAAGTCACATGACGATCTTACAGATGCACACCATCAATGTTTTTCGGTAAAACAACCGATTTTGAACGACCTTCACGAATTACGTAAACCATCGATAAACACTGGTTGATTGTGCTTTGATGGTGCTTGATCGCCAAAAGTTGAACTTAGTTCATGAATACACTGTTGTTGAGTTAATCCACGTCGAAAATTGTAAAAATAATCGCATACAAATGTTCACGATTTGGTTCCATTTTTGTATTGAAATGAAATTTTGAAATCACTATCGTTATAAAATAGCGGCGGTATAAAAAACGTTGTGAGTAAATATACCGTCTAAAGTGTCAAACTTTACGATAGAGACGTCAGTTACCAGATGGTAGCACGAGCAACCCTGTACTAAAGGTATAAGTATTAAATATTCAAAACATTAAATAAACTATTTTGGAAAATGCAGAAAACAAACGCTCAATTCATTTCAGTTGCTTCGGTTCAGTTCAGATAATTAAAAACAAAAATAAGTTTTAGCGAAATTATAAAAGTAACATTTCGACACAAATTCTGTAAATAAAAATCTTAACACATTTTGTTACCTATCGCTAGATGGCACGATAATTGTGTGGTAGGGATATTATCAATTGAAAATTACTTTCATTGGTTTATTTCGAGCTCGTAATTAGAAATAAACAAAAGCAATTAGGAGCTTTATGTAATAACATGTGTTAAGATTTTGATTTACAGAGTTTGGACCAAAATGTTGCCTTGATAGTTTCGCTGAAACATTTATTTTGTTTTACTTAGTGCATACACAGTGGTCGCGACAAGCGGAGATGTAAAGATTACAGAATAAATTGTATCGATCACACACAAAAATTAATAAACAAAAATTACCATTCTTACCAGAAAACAACTGTAAAAAATAAAAAAAAAACTGCTGGTCACGAAACAAGTTTTTTCGCGATGTGCCTGGTAAACATCTTCGCTGAGTGTATATGGTATTCCGGCTTCTTCTCTATTCCTTAACTTTCCAATCCTTCATCTATCTTGGCTTTATTTTGCATCATAGTAAATCAAGCCCGAATAACGTGCACACAAAATTAGTTCTCATATTGTTTTGTTGTTTTTCGTATTAATAAGTTTTGCTTTAAACTCCGCTCAGCTTGTCGCAGTCACTAAATTGTTTGTGTGAGGAGATCATAGTTTCCTGTTTTACTTTGCAAAGTCGAAATAAGTGTAACCGACCGATTTATTTAACATACCTCACATCGCTCATCTTCTGAGGTAGTTATTTATCGCCAAGGCGAAAATACAATAGTTTTGGAAGCCAAAACGGAAAGCTGTGCCATGAAAACATAGCTCAATTCAGACAAAAAACTTAGCAAAAATGTGCGACGAGCCTTAAAGTCGGTACGCAGCTCGAGATAAATTAAATTCTGCTTACGATTTTACTAATAGGTACGGAGCCCCATTGAGCAAAATTGTCATATAGGTGGCTCCAGTTTTAATTCTTCACATTTTTTCACGACAATTGACGAATACCAAACTTAGTGTAAGGTATTTAACGGTAAATAAAATAATAAGCTAAATTCTGTAGATTTTTTTCGATTTAGTTCAAAATAGGAAATTTTGGTAAAACATATTTCATATTATTTAAAATTTTTTAACAAATTTAACTTCCCCATAAAATAAGTGTTTTCTTGTGACAAACATATTATGGAAAATTAATTTTTAAACTTTTTTTTAATAACAAACTATTAGCGTTGAAATTTTTGACTTACATTTTAAAATTAATCCCATTTTTTGAAATTATTGGAAACGCTTCAAACAAATTGTAATGCAGCTAAATTTTGGCATCTGTTTGAAATAAACTTTGTATTCAAATACAAAGTTGAAAGTGAACCATTATCAAGTTTAAAACGCACGTATCACTACAAGCTCGAGCTGCATTCTTAGTTTTAAACGAGAAATCCAAGTATATATTTGCTGTTTATTTTGTATGTGGCATACGTCACTTTTTTCGTCACTATCGAGAGATTTAAGGGTTTGCGTTTTAACATGTTTAGAAATATTGATGCCAATTTTCGAGAAGATTTACTTGTATTTGTTATCTCAGGGTACTTATATTATTGATTGACAGTTTTTTAAAATGAGATTACGTTAAAATGTAATTAATGTATCATTAACTTTGTTTTTTGAAAGAGTGACTTATGTCACTTTCAAAATAAACGGCTCATATATGCGATTAAGCACTACGATTTTATCAAGTATTTTCATTGTATGGATGCCTGTGAAAGTATGCAGTTAATTTTGATTTCTTTTCTTGTAAATTCTCTAGAAGTCATCTAAGTAGGTATTGACAATTTAAAGAAAATTATCAAGGCGAGCGATGTTATGAAATGAAGATTGCATCATTGTTCACTTTCTGCGTTTTCTCAGTCGGAATATTATGCCAGTCGGAACCAGCTATAATCGTTTGAAATCGTTTGAATTGTTTTACTAGCTAAAATCGTTTGAAGCTTGCACTGCACAAAGGGCGCATTGTATTTTGGATTGTTGTGTAACAGACGGGCTTTTAGCCGGAATCAACGTCGGTCGGAGCTATTACAATGTCAGCCAGAACCTCATGAAATCAGTGGGAATCTTTCGAAACATTGCACAATGCGTTCTAGCTCATTCTACCACTATAACGACGCAATTATATGATCTAAAGGTAGCCGGAACAATGCATTGTGCAACACTGTGTAGTATCTGATTCTTCTGCCAGAACCATCCGGACCATTGCAAAATAAGCTCGAAGCGTGTACTATTTAATATTTTAACTCTAACCAATACAGTGCCAGTCGGAACCATATAAAACGGGCCGGAATCAGCGTTTTTCCAGCATAAATATTTTGGAGCTTGCACAATGGGTATAATGTACCGTGCGACACAATGCTTGTGCGACATAATAAGCTATCAGCTATCACAACCATCCAAAACACTTCAAATGGTTCCGGCTGGTAAACTCTGGTTCCGGTTGGCTTTATGTGGTTCAAGCTGATATAGTATTAATCCCAGCTGATATTTTAGTTAGTTGTCCCACTGATTACTTATGATTCAGTCCGGTTCTGGCTACATTATGGTTGACATCTCTACGGTGTTTTGTGTCCGGCGGAAAGTTGTACGTTTCCGGCTGAAAGCTGATGTATATGTTCCGCTCTAATATGTGTCAGCTCCAAAAGGTGACCTTTTGTAGAGCTTCCGAGCACCGTTGTCGGCTGGTAAATTCTGCTTCTTGTTGCCTTTGTATAGTTCCGGCTGAAAAATCAGATAGTGTAACAGATTTCGATGTTTTGCTATACTACCCTGCATTTTAATAAACATAGGAAAAAAGAAACTGGATCAACCAAAATAAACGATAAGAAAATGGAGTATAAAAGGGGACGCGAAATGATGCAGGGGGATCAGTCGGTGTCAAAATTTAGAAAAATAAAAAAATTACCAAAATCATAGTTATTTTAACTATAACTAGTGAAGCAAAATTAAAAAAAAAATAAAAAAAGGGGAACCAAAATTAATATTTCATATATGAAAGTTATTAAAGAATTAATGAATAAGCTGTATTTATATAATTTTGATTAAAATGTAACAATAAAGTTCCAAAAGTAGACATACAAACCAAAAGTTGCAAGTTATATGTGAATGTAATAATCCGATTGTAAAGAAAAGTTAAAACAATAAACATACAAATAAAACTAAAATATTTAGATAAATTAAAATAAAATTAAGTTCATAAACCTGTGTATAAATTAAATAAAAAAAAAACAAAACATGTCGACTATGTTCAAATCAAATTGAAGTTTAGTTGCAAACGAAAGGCGTTCTTTGAAAAGCTATCCTGTGGTGTATTTAGTTAACATATTATACAAAGTTCCTGCCTGCTCTGTGATAAATAATCATTTATGTGTGAGGAAATGTCATCGAGTGAAAACAAGCGCGAGTAAATACTACCAAAGGCTTGCCAAGCTCATCATTTCGATCGTCGGTGAAATCAAAAACGAGGTTCAACCATTGCCGTTTCAACCGAGTCTCGAAGGGAAAACTAATAACGGAAACATCACTCCGGAGGAATTTGAAATTAATAATAAATTGATGATTGGATGCATCTCAAGGGAAAATACGCTACATTTGGAGGACACCATCAGTTGCGGTTTTTTTTTGGTGACGTATAAAAGTTAAAAGCCCTAGTATTAATTATTATATACAACTTTTTACATCTAATATTGTTGATATATTTGTCTCTGTCATTTCTTTTGACTCGTCCCGTTTTTTTTTCTTTTTGTGTTGTTAATTAATATCAACCTATACATACCTAGATTGTTTATTTACCTATAGTAGTATAGTAGTATTATTTATCAATTAAGTATTACGTAGTACTTTGGTTATCAATATTTTTCTATTTATTTATATTTCTGTTTCTAGTTTACTATACATATTTATGTGAATGAATATTTATTTTGGTTTCGTTGTTGTACACGTTGTCGCAGGTACGAACCGTTCTAGTTCTATTGTTGATATTTTTTTGCGCTGCGATCTACATGCATTTTTGTTCGCATTGGGATAAAATGTTTACACTCAATATGGAGTAGTGAACTCCAATTGTAATGGGGTGAAAATGATTACGTTTGTGGTGTAGTGAAGAACCTTCCATATTATTTATATGTATTTGAACGATTTAGGCACACAATTATTTTTTTTTGTAACATGGCTAATGGCGCGTGCGGTTTTGCGGAACCTCCCCTCATCCTGACTGATAGTTGTCCCCTTATAAAAGTGTGCCACCGCGTGCGCTGTTTAAAGACCAAGCCATACGGTTACAAATGGCGCCGAAACAGGGACCCAAAAAAATGGTCTTATAATTGTTACCTTTGAAGCATGATAACTTAGCATATGTAAAATGGTTTATTTTTCTCTGGTGGCCCTAATAAGGCATCCGGGTAGCTTCACTACCTAACGATAACAGATAGGCATTAAAACCGCTTAGTTAACACGCGGTTTGCCTATGTACTTCTAATTTGCCCTTCAGGTTTTAAACAAGCACGTTGTAGTGACTTGTCCGTTAATATTTTTTGTCCGGCTTTGACTATACTTGATTTTAATACCGTTTTAAGTTACATAATAAATTATACCTATTTTTAATTTTTGTGATTGAAGGTTGTTATACTTGTCCCGTAATTGACTATTCATGACTTGAATACCTTGTGGTACAGTATGAAGAGATTACTCATGAAAATTCTAAATAGTGTCGGTTAGTTCATTTCTTATTTTTTGTTTAATTCGGTCTTCAAAATTATGTTTTCTTTTCATAAATAACGATCAATAATTATAAGGTTACCGAGGCGTTTGATAATTCGATGACTTCGAATTCCTCGTCTCGGATCCAATTGTTCAACAGTATAAATGTAACTTCAAGTTAGTCTTAGTAGTGACGTCTATAAATTATAGCATAATTTTTTTTTGTTTTTGGCAAGCACATTTTGTGACTTGTCCGACATATTTTTATTTAACTAAAGTTTTTTCCCTGTCATTATTGATTAGTTAACTATTGCATGATATAGTACGGTACAAATCTAACATTAAATTCTGTTGATCGATTGTATTTTTAATTTCTCTATGAGTGATGATCCATGAATTGGACTACTTGTGACTTATTGGGAGTGCATGCTCAACGAAATTAATTTAGAATCCTTATTTTTTTTTGTCGTTAATTCTTATTAATATTATTTCTAATTAAAACAGTGATAAGTGATTAATGATAGATAGAACAAATGTTGACTCGATGGATGATTCGATGAAATCGGATTCCTCGATCAACTTATGTCGCCTTACTCGTTAATGATTTATCTTTCCTAAAAATTAGTACGGTTTAACGCAAAGTTAACTAATATATTCAATAATTCGTAGTTTATATTATTTTTGTAGTTTCATTTTTTTTATTAACATAATATGGAAGGTACGGTCGAAAGCAAGTTGGAAATTATTTTTGTAACGATGTATTGAACCAACCATGTTACGGAAATACATCATACTGTAATCAGATACTCCCCTCCCCATTACTTAGGAGTCGATAATTATTACAAACTATTTTTATTATATTTATTTCTCGTATAAATAATATTTTCTAAACAATTAATCAAATTTAAATTATTTAATTATAATATTCTACTTTATTTATTATCTTCGGTGTATTGTTTACTCGTTTATTGCTGGTTTATTCTATTCATCTTTTTTTTACTCTCTTTAAATCGATTAAACATGGATTTCAAATTAATTTACGAATCTCTATCGGCAGAAGAAGTATACGTAGAATATCGAGTTCGCGGTATAGATCATGATCAGGTTGGAGCTGAGAAAAAATTTCATGAAACTCTAAAAGGAGAATTCCATAATCCAAATCTGAAACCGACAAAGTCACATATAACTCAAAACCCGGAAACTGAATTACACGAAATAAATCAGAGAATTATAGAGATTGACGAAATACTGGAGAAAATAGATGACTATTCCATACGCGATAAACGTAAGACATTAATACGGATTGCTCATTGGAGAGACCGAGCGGAACGTCTTATACAATCGTTCGAAATTCTCCCTGCAATGTCATTAACGTTGGTGAATGCTCTAAAACGTGTTGCACGAAATCTGAATAGAGACATAAAACGATCTGAAGCCGAGGCAGCTACTTACCGGGATGTTGATAATCGTAAGTCAAAAGCTTCAGGTAGTTTACATACAACCAGTGACGACTTAGATAAGGCTGCCCAATCAGCTGAATTAAAGAAACTAGAACAAAGCTTAGAAGACAAATTTTCGAAAAAACTTGACCAACTTTCTGAAAACTTCATGAGACAACTTCAGACTGAATCTCGAAGACATAGAAAAGCTGATGCGCATTCTTCCAAATCTACTCGTTCGTCCAGCGACAATTGTAATCCTAATAATTCCAGTGATAGGTCGACAGAGACTAGCGATAGTAATTCCAATTTAGATCTGACGGGGCGCTCTTTTAGTATGTCTAGGCGAGACAAAAAACAGCAAAGTATGTGGTATAGAAGAGGTACGCATCCATCAAAATGGAAAATATCTTATTCGGGTAAAACAGATCCAAAAAGTGACGAAAATGTATATGATTTTATTTTAAAATTGGAGGAACATGCTAACCAAGACCGAATTCCTCTCCAAGAACTAGTTTATTTGATGAGGAATTTTGTTACGGGAAAAGCTGAAAAATTCTATTATATACTAACTCACAAAAAGCAAAACGTTTCTTGGAAAGAATTACGAGCAGCGTTACTGAATAGGTTTAGCAGCCTGGAAAACGAAAGAGCAATGCGGAGACAAATTCGACATCGTACCCAGAATTCTAAAGAATCATTCAATGACTATGTGTTAGACATCGAATGTATTAATGCTAGATTACAAAAACCCTTGAAGGATTATGAGTTATTGGATGTTGTTCTCGAGAACATGAACCCGGCATTGCGGAATGCAACTTGCAACGAACGATTTCGGTCGCTTGAAGATCTTCGCAAGGTATGCGATAATTATGAAAAATTGTGGTCAACCTCAGGATTCGATCCTCGACGAATGATCGATTCACGGAGTAAACGCAATGTAGTGTTTGTGGAAGAGGTAACAAAACCAACAAGATCTCTTCAATCCGCCTTCACCGCGTCGAGTGCATATGGTGGTACTCAGGTCGACACTGTAAGTTCTGATGAATCTGATGTTGAAATTGACAGATCCAATCTATTAAAAGAAGTAGAAGCTCTACATCCAAAGATGTTTGTGGTCTGTTGGAACTGCAAGGACTTAGGCCATCGATTCATTAACTGCCCTATGAGCACCACTCATACCTTTTGCAGAAGGTGTGGATTAGCCGGATTTACTGTTGACGCCTGCATCCGATGTCAAAATAAAGAATTGGGAAATGTACGCCCGAACGTGATAAAGCCGGGGGAAGCACGTTCGGAGAAATCTCAGAACCCCACCTCACAACTATCGAAGATATTCCCGAAGACCTTCCCCAACCAAACTCAGGAATAGAAAGTTGTCTTCTTATATCTAAACGTTTTAAAAGAATACAAAGTTATTGGCGTGAACGTAAACAGTTTTGTCGTGCTTGCAATATTTGCTCAATAACCGAATTTCCAGATTATGATCCTAGACCTTATGTAAAAATTAATATTAATGGAATGTCTCTGGTAGGTCTGTTAGACAGCGGGGCCACTATTAGTATATTAGGGAAAAATGCCGAACAACTTCTGCATTCACTTAACGTGAAAATCAAGCCATGTAATTATAGCATCCAAACAGCGGATGGTTCTTCAAACTCGGTGCTGGGGTACGTTGTCTTGCCAGTTACTTACCTCAACAAAACAGAGAACTTAAAATTCTGTGTAGTCCCAACCTTGAAAACCGAAATATATCTTGGCGTTGATTTTTGGCGTGCCTTTAGAGTAGCGCCAGATATTGTTTGCGAGATGACCTGCGAATCAGAAAACTCCAAAAATCAACATATTCTCAGTTTCACTCAAAAGGCCAAATTACAATGTATTATTGGATTGTTTCCTTCCTCCACTTTAAATGGTCTAGGTAAAACAAAGCTGGTGCAGCATACTATCGATGTTGGTCAAGCGGGTCCAATAAAACAGCGGCACTATCCAGTATCCCCAGCGATTCAAGAGCTAATCTTCCGTGAGCTTGATAGGATGCTAGAGTTAGGTGTGATCGAAGTTAGCAACAGTCCTTGGAGCTCTCCAATCGTTCTTGTCAAGAAACCTAATGGAAAAAACCGATTATGCCTAGACTCTCGTAAAATTAATATGGTAACAAAAAAGGATGCTTACCCGCTTCCAAATATAAATGGTCTCTTGGGAAGGATGAAAGATACGACTTATATCACTAGCCTCGATCTCAAAGATGCCTTTTGGCAAATTCCGCTATCTGAACAGTCCAAAGAGATTACCGCGTTTACAGTTCCAGGCCGTCCTCTCTATCAGTTCTGTGTCATGCCGTTTGGGTTGTGTAATGCGCCCCAAACCATGTGCAGACTGATGGATCGAGTAATACCGCATCAGCTTCGAGACAATATCTTTGTTTATCTTGACGATTTATTGATTGTCTCAGCTGGGTTCGACGAGCACCTGGAATTGCTTAAGACGGTAGCGGAATTAATGTCACGGGCCGGATTAACCCTTAACATTGAAAAGAGTCACTTTCTTCTCAGAGAAACGAAATATCTTGGGTACCTCATTGGAGAACGTGGTTTGAGAACGGACCCGACTAAAGTTGAAGCTATTAGAAACTTCCCAATACCGACCACTGTAAAACAAACACGACGATTCTTAGGGATGGCGGGCTGGTATCGTCGTTTTATACCAAACTATGCCGATGTTACTGCCCCCATAACTAATTTACTTCGTAAAGGTGTTAAATTTCAGTGGAATGACGAAGCTAATGTAGCATTTGGGAATCTAAAGCATCTACTTAGTAGTGCACCTCTCCTTCATAATCCCAAATTCACGGACCCGTTCTTCATTCGATGCGATGCCAGTACTCAGGGAATAGGAAGTGTTCTCTTTCAATTGGACGTCGATGGTAGTGAGAAGCCTATAGCCTTTATCTCTCAAAAATTAAATTCGGCACAGCGAAATTACACGATAACGGAGCTGGAATGTTTGGCTGCCGTTATTAGTGTTAAACAATTTCGGCCGTACATTGAAGGCTATAGGTTTACCATTATCACCGATCATGCCAGCCTTAAGTGGTTAATGTCACAAAAGGACCTTAGTGGTAGACTTGCTAGATGGAGCTTAAAGCTACAAGCTTATGATTTTACAATTGTGCATCAGAAGGGGAAAGATAATGTGGTAGCAGATACATTATCACGAATTTACTGTGATAGCATTGACGAGATACAGTCCGATGTCGCCCTACATAATTTTGACCTGTTAGGCAATGATACAAGTTGTGACGAAACATATGAGCAACTTAAAATTCGAGTTGAAAGTAGCCCCTCTGAATACCCAAATATGTGTGTTCGTAATAACAGGCTGCTAATACGAATCGACCCCAAACGGTTTATGTCAGTTACAGATATTCCATCCTGGAAGATGTGGATTCCCGTGTCACATAGAATCGACCTAATAAAAAAAGAGCACGACGATCCAAATGCGGCTCATGGTGGCATAAGGAAAACATTAGAACGACTTCGGAGACTATATTATTGGCCCAAAATGTCAATTGATGTGCATCAATATATAACTGAATGTTGCATATGTAAACAATCGAAAGCTGCCAATACCTGTTTGAGACCGCCGCTGGGTAAACAAATAATACCAAATAGACCGTGGCAGAAAATATATATAGACCTATTAGGTCCCTACCCACGTACTACTAGTGGTAAGACTACTATATTCATAGTATTGGATCATTTGACTAAATTTGTCTATCTAAAGCCTATGTCCAAAGCAACCGCAATTAACATTATAAAATGTTTAGAAGACGAAATATTTTCTTTGTTTAGTGTCCCTGAATCTATTCACTCCGACAATGGCATGCAATTCGTCGGTAAAGAATTTCAGGCCCTAATAAACGAATACGGTATAACACATGTGCGTTCGGCGTATTACTCACCCCAGAGTAACGCGTCAGAGCGAGTTAATAGATCTATAATAGCTGCGATTCGGGCATACGTAAATAATAAACATAGTACTTGGGATAAGTATTTACCCCAAATAGCAACAGCCTTAAGAAACTCGGTACATGAATCGACGGGATTTACCCCTCATTTTCTTCTTTTCGGCTATCAGAAGATATTGAGAGGCAACACTTATAAAACTTTGAGCGATTTAATGGTGATAGAAGAACCATCGGTGAATTGGCTAGACTTACCTGACCGATTAGCATTAGTACATGATGAAGTGAAGAAAAATTTAGCTTCCGCTTACCAAAAATACTCCAACTACTATAATCTTCGCACAAGAGAACGTATACTTCACATTGGGCAGACTGTTTTCGTGAGACAACATCCCCAGAGTGACGCTTCGAAAAAATTTGTAGGGAAATTTGCTTTTCCATTTGTAAAAGCGACAGTAAAAGAGAAACGAGGTAGGGTGAGTTATGTGTTAGATGACGAAAACGGCAAAAATTTGGGAACCTATCATATAATGGATATTAAAACATGAAATTTCTTTTCAGCTTCAATAATTTGATTTTTCGATTATATTATACAGATAAAACTCATTCTTGAACCTGCCCTGTAACAGATTTCGATGTTTTGCTATACTACCCTGCATTTTAATAAACATAGGAAAAAAGAAACTGGATCAACCAAAATAAACGATAAGAAAATGGAGTATAAAAGGGGACGCGAAATGATGCAGGGGGATCAGTCGGTGTCAAAATTTAGAAAAATAAAAAAATTACCAAAATCATAGTTATTTTAACTATAACTAGTGAAGCAAAATTAAAAAAAAAAAATAAAAAAAGGGGAACCAAAATTAATATTTCATATATGAAAGTTATTAAAGAATTAATGAATAAGCTGTATTTATATAATTTTGATTAAAATGTAACAATAAAGTTCCAAAAGTAGACATACAAACCAAAAGTTGCAAGTTATATGTGAATGTAATAATCCGATTGTAAAGAAAAGTTAAAACAATAAACATACAAATAAAACTAAAATATTTAGATAAATTAAAATAAAATTAAGTTCATAAACCTGTGTATAAATTAAATAAAAAAAAAACAAAACATGTCGACTATGTTCAAATCAAATTGAAGTTTAGTTGCAAACGAAAGGCGTTCTTTGAAAAGCTATCCTGTGGTGTATTTAGTTAACATATTATACAAAGTTCCTGCCTGCTCTGTGATAAATAATCATTTATGTGTGAGGAAATGTCATCGAGTGAAAACAAGCGCGAGTAAATACTACCAAAGGCTTGCCAAGCTCATCATTTCGATCGTCGGTGAAATCAAAAACGAGGTTCAACCATTGCCGTTTCAACCGAGTCTCGAAGGGAAAACTAATAACGGAAACATCACTCCGGAGGAATTTGAAATTAATAATAAATTGATGATTGGATGCATCTCAAGGGAAAATACGCTACATTTGGAGGACACCATCAGTTGCGGTTTTTTTTTGGTGACGTATAAAAGTTAAAAGCCCTAGTATTAATTATTATATACAACTTTTTACATCTAATATTGTTGATATATTTGTCTCTGTCATTTCTTTTGACTCGTCCCGTTTTTTTTTCTTTTTGTGTTGTTAATTAATATCAACCTATACATACCTAGATTGTTTATTTACCTATAGTAGTATAGTAGTATTATTTATCAATTAAGTATTACGTAGTACTTTGGTTATCAATATTTTTCTATTTATTTATATTTCTGTTTCTAGTTTACTATACATATTTATGTGAATGAATATTTATTTTGGTTTCGTTGTTGTACACGTTGTCGCAGGTACGAACCGTTCTAGTTCTATTGTTGATATTTTTTTGCGCTGCGATCTACATGCATTTTTGTTCGCATTGGGATAAAATGTTTACACTCAATATGGAGTAGTGAACTCCAATTGTAATGGGGTGAAAATGATTACGTTTGTGGTGTAGTGAAGAACCTTCCATATTATTTATATGTATTTGAACGATTTAGGCACACAATTATTTTTTTTTGTAACATGGCTAATGGCGCGTGCGGTTTTGCGGAACCTCCCCTCATCCTGACTGATAGTTGTCCCCTTATAAAAGTGTGCCACCGCGTGCGCTGTTTAAAGACCAAGCCATACGGTTACAATAGCGCTCAATGATGCCCAATGCATTGTGTTACTTGTATCAAGCTGGTTTGGTGTAAGCTGCTCTGGTGTTGGTGACTAACGTTTTTTTGGTTTCGGCTGATAGCTTATATGTTGTACAACCGTCCAAAATACAGTGTGTTTGTTGTCCAAGCTTTAAATTATTATTTCAGATGGTAAAATCGTTCTGGCTCGTTGCGCAATCGTCCAAAATACCATGTGCTCATTCATACATTAATGGCATCAAATCGGTCCATATGAGTGTACAAGTTGATATGGAGCTTGCGATGTGCAGGTGGTATACTGTAATTGTGGGAATGGGTGGTGTGTGTGAATGAAAAGGAAGTATTAATTGACTTTCAAAGAACAATAAACCCACTGGACAATTAATACTTTTTTTTAAATTTACAAAAAAAATAGTTGCAACGCATTATGCTCATTGTGCAAAGGTTCGTTGTGCCAATTGTTTCCACTGGCTTCATGTGGCTTAAAGATTTTATGTTGCACAACTATTCAAAGTACATCGTGGTGTGTTCCTCCGGCTGGCTTTCAGAAAGTGCACAATGCAATGCTCATGGCATAGTTGGTTTCGGTGTACTTGAATATTTTTTCAAAAGTTGTAAGTTGCAAATTGTTTATTACTCAACCGGGCCGAGACTGTCACAACTAACTTTCAGAACATATATACAGAGGATCAAGTTTAAATTTTCATTTGCAAATTTCATTACCACCCAAAACTAATCTCTGAGAAATTTTCTTCCAAAATTGCATATATTTTATTCAAAATTCCGATTTAAATTTACATTCTTATAGACTATTATTCAAATTAGTTAACCTTTGAATAAATTTTAAAATGCATGGAGGTGAAACCAAAAACCAATACAAAATTATTCAACATCTGTAGGATATGCAATTTGCATAACCCACGATAATCAACATACAGACATATAGTCAACCGAGCAGATTTATTGATTTATTCATCATGTACATAAGATAAGCTATGTACGTGATATTTTGATTGATATGGAATTAACAATAGATTTGTCATTACTACATTTTTATATTACCATAAATTTTTTAGAAATATTCTAATCAATCAGTAATATGTTGATGCCAATTTCAAATTCAAATCATAAATCATGAAGTGAATAGAATTTAGACAAAAAGATTTCCGTTTACAGCAGGTTAAACAAAGGGTAATATTTAATAAATTTCTGAGTACAATTTCTAAAAACCTAACATAACGGCTTAAGTAAGTTTGAGGAAGCAAACAGCTTATAATAAATAATATGTCCACATATGATAAACGCATGCAGTAATTTAACAATAAATACCAAGAATCATTAACAACAAGCGCAATATGCCATAAATGCATAAGTACATGAATCGTAATAGTTTTTTATTATTGTATAATTTTTTTTGTCTAGTACGAGCGTCTTCGCGTAATTAATATCATTTATGTTATACTTGATAATTATTAATAAAGCCACCAGTCATATTCATAACAAAGATATAAATTTTTTTCTAAGAGTTCCTGGTTCACATACCCAACGACTTAACGTTATAATTCATCACCATATCTTGATTTAATTGTATAGTTAATTCAACATCATTTTGCATCTTGCAAAAACCAAAAAACGAAATGTTTATAAGCGGAAATGAAAATTCAATACACCGTAACTCGGTTAAAGCGAATCTTTCGCAGAATATTTATATATCTAAATTCTACTTTATCTCAATTCAACAATCGATTTAGCACAAAATCAGTTAATTTTATTAAACCAAACCCGATTTGTATTTATAATCGAATAAAATTCGATCGCTAATCAAGTAAATTGAAACCTATTCTAGCTATCAAATTAAATATAATTTTTAGTTGTAATTTCTAATTAATTCGATTTTTTACATTTTAATAATGAAAATGCTATTGTGCTATATAAATCCGTTGTTTATTTTGAAAATTATTCATGACATAGTTTAGATATTAAAATATGGTTCATACAATAATTATAGGGTTAATACTAATAACATATAGCTATATAACTATATAGCATTAAAATGATAAATAATTTAACACAAACCACTTAAAAAGTATGAAGATAATGAAAGGGAAACGAAGACATTATGGTAATTGATTTTCTAATAAAATTATTTGGTTTTAATAGAGTGATAGTGAACACTTACACATTATGACAATAGAAAGGATTCTAATTATCTATTCTGGGTTGCCCATACAACTTTTTTTTAGAGTCAAAACAAAAATATCGTTGTTTGAGTCGAGATGGTCGGAAATATAGAAGAACTACGATTAAAAGAATCTTCTCCTCACCGAAACGAATTCCACCAAAAAAGTGTGCTGAATTTTACGCCGAAACTATTTTATAATTGAAAATTAATTAATTCCGCTCAAAAATAAATAATTTTGCGCTGATTTTGTTCACTAAAAATTGATGTCGCGTAATTAATTTATTTTATAAAATTAAATCAATTTCGTGAAGTAAATCTTTACTGCTGTAATGATTAAGCCCGAGTACCTTTTACACTTTTAGAAGTCTATTATTGTATGTTTCAGTCACAATAAAAACTTTAAATTTTATGAGAACTTCTAGGTCAATTGATAGATTACGATTACACTTAAAAATGAGAAACAAACGTGGAAAACTAATCACTCAAATTAAGATATTTTGCTTCACTCACATGAGGGTTAAAAATTTATTGTATTTTTTTAACCTTAGCTAATTTTAAAATGTACTTTTCAATTCAAAGGAAGAGTGTATATACCAATGTCTGCAATCATTTTGAACTCAGATCGATGTTTTAATGCTCCACTAAAACTAATATATAGGGTCTTTCATATGAAAGTGGTCGAAAATGGTTAGGAAAATCAACCTAATGAAGTTTCTGTTAAAGGTAGTATTTTATTTTATCTCTTTCTCACTTAAAAACAGTAACAAGATTTTTTCTACCAACACTACGAATCGTAGATCACTTATTTCTCATTTTTAAGACTCTGAACGCTGAAGTAGTTATGAATTTTCATTGATAGAGTTACTTTATCCAATTCTGTTAAAGTAACTAATTCACTCTTGACAATGGTATTTAGTATATAACTGAGTGTTGTGTGTAAATTACTTTTAACATTGGTGGTGTAATAATAGATCATGCCTCAAGAACTAAAATAGGATATTATCACTCGAGTGAAGAAATTACCGCCCGAAGCGGACTAATAATAATAAAAATCCGAGAGCAAAACTAATCTGAACTATCATGTTCTTAATTTTATATACAGTTTTGTTTAACAGTTTAATAAGAGCTAAATATTTCTAAGTTCTCATTAGATCGTTTTTTATTTCGATATCCGAGTATTTGTAATTTGTTGACTTTTACTTTTAATTAATCGGACAATCGAAATTGCTACGATTATGTAGTTTGCGATCGCACATGTTCTCAATGACTAGCGAGTTCATTTTCCTTCAGAAACAACTCTATCTTGGCCATTTTTGCAACAAAATCAAAGCTGCTTTCGTGCCCAGCTTCTGCTGTATATATTTATTCATTTCAGAAAATAGAATCCTGACGGAACGGTATTTTTCAAAACCAAAATTTGCAAAATAACGTTGTTGAAAACCGCGCAAGGATTAATTAAAAGTATGCAGGTCATAGGGGTACTTTTCAAATTGGTGAAAAATTAAATGTTTTAAAATGACATAATCTCACTACATATTTCTAAATGCAGAAGGCAGAACGAGTCTTTTTTAACCGATTATGATAAAATTTGGTATGTGTAATGGAGAACGATTTCAGGAATAAACTTTTGAAATGATTTCGTTGTAAAGTACTGGAATATCGCTAACTAGGTCATTTCTTCATTAAACTCGGAAGTTGGTTTGTGAGATGGATTTAATAGGTTTTCTAAACTTTTCAGTGGGTTTCTTAGATATGGGTAACTGGAATATTCTCATACAAGTTTAATAAAAATAGATGTATTTAAAAAATTTCTTTAATGATTTGAATCGGAATTTCAGTTAAAATCCTTGTTAAAAATTTTATTTGATTTCATATAACAATTTAAACTGGTCTGGAGCTTATTTCTCCACCATTATCCGGTTGAGAAATAAGCTCCAGACCAGTTTAAAACTTTCAAATGTTCCTCTTTGAATATGGATACGATCACGGTATTTATTCCGAAAGCAGGAAGAGCCACATGGCTCCCCAACCACCTAAGACCCATTACTCTGTCATTGTTTCTTCTGAAAGGTTACTATACCTATGTATTCGCTGGAGCTTGGCCTAATTGCTTGGTTTATTTTCAACATGCGCACTGTAGGGCGAATACCTCTTAATGGCATTCGGAGGTTGCCTCTCTTCTAAGCAAGTTAATCAATCATGTGCTAGTAAGCCGGCTGGGGGATCCACATAACTAACAAGAGTAGCATCGCAAGGCGGGAACCTATTCCCCTTCGCTAGAGAGATGACCCTATTTACTATATCAGTAAACCTTAGTACTAGAATTAACTCTAGTTTGAATATATTACATTTAGTACGGACTGGGTGTATGTTGCCCACTCATAAAAAAATCACATAATATATAAATCACATAATATAGAAATGGTAGGGAAGTTGTAATTGTAACGGCCTATATGGACGACACTTACGTGATAAATTGATGTCAAAACCATTGTCTAAGCGCTCCAGGACTAGACACTCGATCATTAACAATTCACTAAAGAAGAAGCACACGAATATTGATTAACTATACATTTCGGACAATGTGCCATTCTCTTCCGAACCCCGAAGCGGTGCCTTTTTGTATTTTTTTACTGAGGGGCTCAAGCTAGATTTTAGAGTATGAATCGAGTTAATCTAAATGTGAGTATCTCAGTTTGTCTCCTGTTTACTGCAGCGTATACCAAGCTGAGGAGATGGCGATTGAGGGGCTTTGACTCATTGAAATAAAAAAATATGATATCCTGATTGATTTCATAATTTATATGGGCAGTCAGGTCTCTCTAACGTCTTGATTGGTATTGAGCTGCCACACGTCCCTTAACGAAATGAGGTCGATTTCAACAACTAGATAGTCTAATTTCCATTTAGACCGTAAACTACAAATTCCAACGAGCTCGCTAGACATGGCACGGCCGTCTAATTGTTCCGAAAAGGGCGAAAAGAAGCCTCGACAAATGACTCGTGGACAAACTCCTTTCTATGTAACCTAGCACGTCAAGTTTGGCCAAACCTGGGCATGGAGTACTTAAGCGAGTTAATATTCCTCCCAATACGAGAGTTAAGTAGGATCGTATGGATTCTCTCAGGCCACCGCTTTTTTGGGACACATGCGAGAAGGCTGGAGATAGAATCTAATAACTTCTGTGGCAGAGGCTAGATACCGTAGATATATTTCTCTATTTGCGCGAGCCATTTTAAACTACTTAACTAGCTCTGAATAGCTCCGGGGCAGGCGAGGATTAAGATCCTATGTTAACCCAAAGCACCGTTACCGGATGTTAGTTAAGCTGTACCGGATATTTCTTTATTTCCAAGCAGCGTCATACGATCTACCGAGAGAGTTGATAGTTTGCTTCACAGAAACTAAGAATGCTAAGGAAATTAGTAAGATTAGGTAAAAGACAGTGATGAGGTACATTTTTTTTGTCTAATCGAGGGACCGAGCTAAATGCTATCAATAATATATGCAGTGAACTTAGATCTTCTCTAAATGCGTTATTTCAAGTCCTCTTTCCATGAGATGTACATTTTTCAGATTCTTCCGGACCACGAGTCTAATTACATATATATAAGGTTTGTTCTGGTTTAAACGATTGGTGTTCAAATGTTTAGTATCTTTTCTTTAATCACCCATGAACAGTGTCAATGTGGATATCCACGAACTACCTACGAACAGGGCTATTGTTATGTATGGATGAAAAGGTTGGGTGCTGGCAAATAACTACGTTTCCGATGATTGACAACACAATTCTAAACCATGCTCAAGGCCTAACCCGCTGGAGTCTGATTGTCAATTCAGTTACTGCCCGCAGTAACCGACAGTAAATAAATGCTGAAGCTGTAAATAAATACTATAAACACATATCAATTAAAAAACTAATTTCTTAGGCCATTTCTGTTTTAATTTTTTTACCAAATACTAGTGTAATTGGAGGTAATACTCATGAAAGGATGGAGAATACAAGATTGACTTGTTGCTAGATTTTGCTCACACACCGACCACCTGAATACTAGGCAATGGTTGGATAGCGTTAAAAATTAAACGGTAAATTTCATTGTTTTATGGTTTCAGGCTTAAAGCATCGTGTCACTTGGCCACAGTCCATTTGGTCACATTTAGATTTTGCAGTTAGGCACATTTTGGTTAGACAATTTCGGTTAAACACTTTCACAAAATTTAAAATTAACCTTAGTTGTCTTTCAATAAGGGTACGATGCAATCGTAAAAGAGGCGCGACTCGACATATATTTTATCGAAAATGTGATCTCCGAGTCAATTGAATCCCAACTTTTAGACCCAGTTTATTTCCTGTCAAATTTAACAGGCTATGGGTTTCACTTTTACCGCAGGCAGACGGAAGATAATTATATTATCTACTAAGTTTGTTTGTATGGAAAACTTTAAAAATTATAAATTGTCTGATTTTTAAATTAAAGCTACAGTGGTGCCATTCATTACTGTAAGACGTTCGCTAGTTTATATAAGAAGGTAGTACACAATTTTTCTTTATATGCAGCTCCATATCAAATACTTTGAGAGTTAGTAGTCTCAATGAAAAATTCTTTTGTATGCCAATCTTTCCTACTCTCGCAGTATACTAATTGATTTGATGGGACTTTTCAGAAAATTCCGGTTGCGATCGAGTGAAGCCTATACCTTGGTCGTGTTCTCGAAATATCTAATATTTTAGTTTGATACTAGTATGGTAACTTTGAACTTTGGAACTTATGATATTTTCGAGTAATAGCAAGATTAATACTCTGCCTCATGTTAAATAAGATTTATCAATCTCCAACATATTTCTAATCACCAGTTGATAACTCTGAATTAAGTTTGCAGTTTAGAATTAAATATCAGGCACGTTTTGGGGTAAGAATATTATAGCCATCTATCAATATTTTATGCGAACTAATTATAAATTTAGTTACGTGGAAATTTAGACAAAATAATCGGAGTCAGACATACGGCCTAAGTATTAAATTATTTAAATACAAAATTTAAACCTAAATATTGCTACAGGAGTGCTGCAATTTTGAAATACATATTACATTGCGTGATAAATCGAAAATTATAAGCCTAATATTTTTTGAATTATCTTATAACGATTAATTTGGTTCATTTTTAATCAAATTGGGTAAATCGCGTTTAATGCGAGCCGACTTTTTTACGAGTATATGAAAACGTATGGACATATTCCTAAAAAAGTAAGTTTTTCCGTTTTTCCGCCATACCATACCGCTGAATTCTGAATTTTTTTTTGGAAAATTCTTTGAGTGTGTGTGTGTGGCCTGAGATTACTCTCTTCAGCTGAGTAAACAAATTATAGTGTTGCTGTGGCTTTTCTGGTTTCCGCCATTTTCATGCTACCAAAACAAAGAACAAGAGATGTTTGATTATTTTTGAGATAATAAAGTAAAAAAAAAGGAAAATAATCAGAAATTGTTATGCTGAAAACAGATGTGCATAATTATGCATGCATCCAAATTAGAATATACTAGTATATATGAAATGAATTACATGTATTCTGCATGACATGCATAATTATGCAAGTTGTCTTTATTTCTAAATTTAATGCGCATCAGCAATGTTGACCACAAAAAAAAGCCAGAAAAATCGAAATCAGTTCTAACTTCACGGGTTATTGTTTATTGGTTTGTGTATTTTCCGAAAGAACCGCAAAAGTATTAAAAAAATGGAGGAATTACTCGCAGATTCGCACGCAGCAATGCACGCATAAATTATGCACATCTGTTTTCAGCATTAGGGTAAATACCGTTCCTTTGATTGTATCTGTTTCTCAGGAAAATCGTAGATGCTCGACGGGGCTTGTTTGATCATACAATAGTGTGGCTATGATGTGTAATAACGGAGCATAAGCGGGATTAACATCGCTACCGATGACGTATCTTATAGTCCGAATAAAGCTTATTAACGTAATTCCCTAGATGTATTTCCTTTTTAGGGTTTTATATCACCAAAAGGTATTCTGCGCTCTTTGGGTGGATTTAACTAAATAGCGCCTACAATTGAATGTTTTGATCGTGTGGTCCGGTCCGTACGATGGTTTTGCATTCATTCATACATACTTGATGAATTGTGTCCAATTATTATTTAGCACTACCGTTTAAGTACATGTAACCGGTTGGCACTCGGTTATATTTAATTTCTTATTTTGTTCTAAATACCAGCTGATATACGCTGATATGTGGATGAACTAAATCCCTCTTTTCCAACCGTTAAAACGAATAAAATTTCGACTGCAGTTTATTTTTGCCACCGATCATACAAATCATGAAACGGGGTTTGCCTTTAAACATAATCGTTTTAAGGTCGGATAACCCTTGATAATCGCTGCTTGTTCGACCACTTGTAGTCTTACCAATTTCAACAGTAATTTACCGGAAATGCTTAAAATAATCTTTACTTTTGTATTAAATTATTCCGCCTTTTTCTTTCTGTTGTCGCTGTTTTTGCAACTGAAATCCTGAGCAAACTTTTTATTTTTTTTTGGCAATGTTGGAAATCTTAGAGATCGACGGGAATCGATCAAACAGAAATGCAGGTTATTTAAAGGGTCTTAGATGTTTTAAACTATTGATATGTAAGCTTCTATAAGTGTGAATTAAACGCTGTAAATCATTAATCCTCGACATTATAGTTATAAGCGGTGTATTCACGTATCTGTACTTTCGTGGTAAAAAGCAAAGAGTTGCCAAGAATAGTACGGTGGTATTTCTTGATCAAATCGAAGAAGCCTTTACTTGTATCACACTACAAGTGGATGGCCTCTGTGTCATAACCGTTTTAAAAACAGATTTTCATTGAAGTACCTTTGTGTTGAAGAACTGCCATATCTCTTAAACCAGATTTTAGAATTTTATAATGAAGCAGTTATAATTTTTCAACAAAAATTTATGGTTTCGCAAGCGTTAAACGCTTAAAAATTTCGTTAAAAATTTCTGTGTGGCCGTAGATATTTCTGAAATGAAATATGAAGCCATATTTATGTGCTTTTAGAAAAGCTGTAATTTGGTTGGTACTATATGGTTGTGATTATATCATTACTGAAATGAATAAATGTCTGACCGTAAAATTAGATACTCGTATTTTTTAAAAGACGTATGGTTTTGAGGAAAAATAATTATTGAATTCTGCTAGTCTGCACTCGTATGTACGTAATTTAAGCTAAAACTTGAAATTTTACGCTCATAGTTTTACACATTTTAGATATTATTATAATCATAACTATGGCATATTATCTCAACAATTTTTTACTTAACAATTAAAAATTTGTGACAACCAAAAACTTTCGTTGAAAAAATTTGAAATTTCTAACTTATTGCTAGAATTTTTAAAAATACTTTGTTTGTTGGACTTACATTAAAGGGTAATTTTGTAAACATTCAAATGAATATAATAATATAAAATTGTAATATCTGGTGGCTTAAGAAATGTAACAAATTCTTCGAAATAGGGTACTTCTGTGGAAGGCCTTTCTTTAGAGACTTATAACTTGAAACCAAGCACGTGGAAAGCGATACAAGTAGTCACCTGCGCTCTTATAAGTTGATACTATTAAATTGTAAAAAAGATTTTTTTTAAAATGGGTAAGTTAAATGCACTCAAATCCGTACAGTAGAATACTATCGTTTGGAGTTGTGGTATTTAACTAGGATTTATAGCAAATATATGCGGTTCCAGAGCAGTTGCGAGACCATTTCTTATAGAATTGCTCGCGGTTGTTTTTTATGTGAAGATATGAAGAACTTTGACTTCTTAGAACGATTTATTTTTAACTTTGAAGCGTGTCCAAAAGTTACTCATAAGCTTGTTTAAAATTAAAATGTTATTCCACAATAGATAATTTAATTGTTATCTGTCGGCACTGACTCATGCCAGTAAGCGAAAAATAAATAAATGGTTTTGAAATTCTGAATTCTTATTTTCGATGTCATTTAATATGGCACGTACGCGTCTTTAAAATGTACGTTCGAATGAATTATTATCATCAACCTTCAAGCTCTTGCCCAACGATGATTTAGAAACATAAGTAAATAAATATATTTCTAATTTTGCTGTTTATTAGCATTGGGACATTTTGTTTTTCATAATGCTGGACATGTTATCCCAATAATTTTTGTAACTGACTTTGAGATTTCCGAGATTTTAATTTTAAAACCTAAACCAAATTTAAATTGATTTATGGTTGTACATAAATATTTAATCTATAAGGGCAAAATTTCACGCCCTAACCATACTTATACAGAAAAGTCAAAAGATCACTATCTCAGATAGTGTAACGCAACCGCTTTATCAAACACCCTCACTTAGGTATTTCAAATTTAACTACATATAATTAGTATCATAATTAACGTTAATCGTAGAGATCATATTCCATAAATTCTAATTTATTTATTTTATCTCGTTTCGTATCCGCACACACATAATCTTGTGTTTATTGAAAATGTGGGTCTATTTGCCGCGCTAATAACAAAAATCTGTTGTTTTGTTTTTCAATTTCTTCAAGGTTACCATAACAATATAAATAAAAATATCGTGTCAAATTTTATAATCGTGTGTAATTATAAAAAAATTAATTTAGAAATCCATTTAATGTCACAATTTCATTTCGCTCGCGCATATGTCTTAATCTTAACATACAGCAACGCGCTTAGATCATATTTTTATGATATGGTTGTCTTAAATTACATAATTGAAATTATTGTGTTAAATAAAATATTTGTTCAACTAAAATTTATTTATACAATATTTCAAGGTTGTTGTGTCGAGAAAAGTTTCTTATGTTGTTATAATGAGATCATTAGTAATACGCGCTCTATTTGTAATCCATTAGGTATGGAGTTCGGCGTTGAGGTTCAGTTGGTTATCAACTGTGCGGACATAATTCCAATTTATCACACTATTCGGTAACTGGTATTCGTATATGATTAATGTTATTCTCTAACGGGTTTTTATGTATCATTCACCATAACGATACAAAATGTTAATTTTTACTGGACGTAATAATTTAAGTACAGCATATTAAAATTTTTTGTATGATGATCCCACATAAGATAATATATGTACGGAATAAATTTTAAGATTAGAATTTTTATCGTGCATGTAAAGTAATCTCGAAGAAATGTAATATTAAGTAATGGATTTACTTTGATTTTATGCATCCGCCATATAAAAAGTATATATTATTGTGTGTAGTTGTTATCGCGCAAAGAGATAAGATGTTTCAAGAGAAATTTGTTTATCGTGTGCGAGCGCTCTAAAAACGATTTGTATAGCAAACAAATTGTTAATAGATTTTATAAAATAATTACAGGAACTCGATGTTAGCATACACAGGTTTTAAGATAAGCGTATATTGAGAAATAGATTTAAGATAGCGTGTTTGATGATCGAATAAATTTCCGTTTAAATATTTCATTGGTTAAAAAATTGTGTAAAGCTTATCGGTTATAAGTGTATGGGAAAGTTTGATTGGAATTTTATAAAAAGGATGTTGTGTTTTAGAGGTGCGCTTAATCGTAACAATCAATCTTTGCTCTTTATAATTAACATGACACTGTAATGCGATGAAAGGCAGTCCACCACCATTTATTAATATTTAATAATGGAGTTGTTTTTATGTTTCCTGTCAAATACGTATTGGCTTTACAATGTATCTCGAAAGAAACTCATTTTCCTGTTAATATAAAAAAAATAAGTTCATAAATTAAATATGTTAATTAGATGGCAACTGCACGCAGATAATTAAGTTTTTACAGAACCATACCAATATTGAATATGAAAGATAATTATCGTACTCGTATGTAATTTTCCTTAAATTACAATAAAATTCAAATTAATGATCTCGTGATCTTACAAAAATTACCGGTAGTTTCGCTGTACGATCTCTGTATTTTATTACTTGTATATCTCGTGACTACTAATTATTAGTTAAGTTGCACCGTAAATTTTTAATTTAAATTTTATTTACTGTGCGACATTGATTCTATCGTCTGAAAAAAAAAGAATTACTAGCTCAGTCTCATCCTGCAGCTATTACCGTAAGTTTAAATCAGTATAGGTATATTCTCCCCCTTTTAAGTACTCTATAAAATCGTTGATGTCATATAAATGCATGTTATTGGGTGGGTGCGGTTTGTGTTAAGTTTTACGCACACGATAGATATTTTAAAGTTCAAACTTACTGCAATTATATCGTAGTGTTGTAAATGATACAATTCGTGTTCCGGAAACCTAAACTAATTATAGTTAGGAGTGGGAGTTATGTAATTTTTGTTCTGAGAATGAAATGATGGGACTGGCATTCTTTTCAACTTGTTTGAGTCACCCAAGTTGTCCCAAACTGTCCTATAAAAAATAATAATAATGTTTTAGCACAAATTTTACTTTATTGCTGAAAATAGTGAAAACCTTACTTACCTCAAAATTGGAGTTTTCGGGGTTCGAGACACCCAAATTTGCATAGTGCCCATAACACCAAAATGACTTATATGTTGAGGTTGTACTAGGTCACGCCAAACTTGAAAACATTTTCATTTTAACTTGTATCAATTAATGATTCCTGAATTTTCTTGCATTTTCTGGGATAATTCTAAAAAACTAACACCAGAATTATTTTTATGTTGAGGTTCTACTAGATCACATTGAACCGAAAAACTCAATTTTTGCCAAATTGGGATTTTAAGATATTTAGGATAGCTGTTTTCCGGAAATTTTCTCTTTCTCAAATTTTCTGAAAAAATTCTAGGAAACCAACACCCTAACCACTTATATGTTGAGTTTCTGCAAGGACACATTAACACAGACAAAATTGGGATTATGGGGTGTTTCGGACAGCCAAATTTGCCTTGATAATCTAAAAATCAGTCTACAATTTTCGCATTTTTTGGAAAAATCCTAAGAACCCAACAACAATATGACTCATATGTTGAGTTTCTACTAGGCCACATCAAACGAAAAAACACTTCACTTGCAAAATTGGGATTTAAAGATATTTAGACGGCTAAATTTTCATTTATACTCTAAAATCACTTGTGTGTGCAATTTCCTAAATTTTCTGTTAAATTCCTGGGAAACTAACACCACAGTGACTTACACATTGAGGTCCTACTAAGCCACAACAAACCAAAAAACTTGATTCTGATAAAATTTGAGTTTGAAGGGGTTTAGTGCGGCCCAATTAACATTGATACTCTGCAAATCACTTACACAATTTGCTTAAATTTTCCTGCCAATTGTTTTAAACCAACTCCAAAATTACCAACTCCAATTCGACGGCGAGGGTTAAGAGGTTCTATTAAGCCACTCATTTTGATAACATTTTGATTTTCGAGTGTGTAGGACAACCAAATTTGGTTTGATACTCTATAAATCCTAGGAACTTAACACCAAAATTGTTTATACGTTCAGGTTCTACTAGGCCATATCAAACCGAAATCCAAACCTCATTTTGACAAAAATGGTCTTTTAAGGTGTTCATAATTTGAAGTCTATTAAAATTTTGAATAAAACTTGAAATTTGTCATAATTTCCACCAGCTATGGAAACAATTTAGAAACGTCCATATTTTAAATTTGCCATATGCCGTGAGCTTTTATTACCTGAATAATTAATTATTAGCGGAAACCTAAAGTGCATATGGAGATATGATTTGTGATTGGATTTTGCGAGATGATTCTCAGGAATAAGAGTGCTTGTGATTTATGATTCTGACTTGGTATAAAGTAAAGGCTTAATTACTTTTTAAATTAAAGAAAATGGTTATTTTAAAAGTTAGTAATTTCCAGGAATCTCGAGTGC
The DNA here is from genome assembly GCA_963691935.1 of Nephrotoma guestfalica. Taxonomy (NCBI): domain Eukaryota; kingdom Metazoa; phylum Arthropoda; class Insecta; order Diptera; family Tipulidae; genus Nephrotoma; species Nephrotoma guestfalica. The sequence goes on from OY829914.1 coordinate 251,154,405, forward strand.
CTAGACACATGAGTATTAATATGAAGAATATTTTTGATTAGAAAATCGAACGAACTCTTGTTAAAGGACTTTTGACTTCCACCCAGAAATGTGTTGGTGCTTGCAAATTTTCGGGTCGGGATTCTTGGATGGTATGCAGAAACGATCGAGGCCACCTCACATAACTCCTAACCAAGTATTTCATACACACTTTATATGGTATATACGTAGTGCAACTGAGGACGATGGTTTCAATCGAATGTTGGTGCTAGGTAAGACAGTCTTTGATACTGCTAAGCTCATTGCGGCAAAACCAAAACGAATTAAGATTATTCTCTACCTGCTCTAGATATCCTATCAAGCACCATGAAAGAACGGATCCGTCACCATGTTATGTAAATGACTAAGACAATCCGCGAGAAAAATTTTTGAGTTGGGCTTTTCCTTTAAGGGGCGATGCGGTGTTTATCGGATGGGTACAACTTTATTTTCGATCAGACGAAGCCCATAACCTTAGAAAATCGACAACTTTGCATCCAAATACGCAATTCCTATTGAAGGCGAATACCCCTTCATCAAATCGCTTAAATAATTGACCTCATCATTTGATGAAGTTCAACCTTCCATGAGACGATGACAATCATATTATTGAAATATGGAACGAATTGAATTTGTCGAGCTAGTAGCGCAATTAGTGCGAAGGACGGATCTAATTTCAATGAACCTGGAGAATAGATACTCGCACTTGCCTAGAATATCCGAAATTTTTGCCAGTATAATAGAATGTACTTGGAATAAAAGCTTGGTTTTGTTTCCACTGAACACAAATAATGCTACATTATCGAGAAAACGCCCATTGAATTCGACGTTTCACCGCAAATGATTGAAGAATCCGGAGCGAGTGTCACTTGGATCTCAAGGCCAGTCCGAAATAATAGTATGCCCGGGACCTTGAATATGGGCTTCTGAAACAAAGTGATTGTTGTTGATGATAACTATCGTGTTCGTTTTTTACATCGAAACCAGCTTTAAAGGAGTTTTTATCATTATCTTGAATTTTGGTTTGTTGCTGATGGTTCACAAGTTCAGAAAACTACATCTAAGTTTAAGTGATGGTTAACACGTTGTAACTGTTATACTAATGGTTGAATCTCGCGGGGTGGACACGTGTAGCATTGGACGATTGAGCGGCTGGTTAAAACGATTAAATTTGTTGAGAAACACATTTTTATTGAGCTTCCGTATTGCATACTGTTTGGTACTATTGTTGCAAGGTCGTATTTCGATTAACGCACACGATCGATCCGATCACTATACATGTGGTCAAGATTTTCAGCTGAAAAATTGCACTCTTTGGCTAAAAGTTCTAAATCGGCCATATCGCCTTCAATCTTCTTCTTTGAAATTGGTTTTGGTTTGAAAATTTTAAACAGGTCCAACGTTTAGTTATGTCTTTGTTTACTAGTTTGCTAATTTGGTGAGGAGCTTTGAGATATTCCAATTGTCCTTAATTGTCGTGGTGTTAATTTCCCATTAGAAGAATTTATAGTCTTGAATCATACAGATTTCATGATGGTCTTGAATTTTCAACGATGGGAAGGAAAATACTACTATAAAGGTTGCCTATATGTTTATTCATTGTGTATCTGAAACGTATCCCACCTCCTGAAGAGTTATCAATTTTTTCAGCAATTCTTGATATGTGCTCATATATATGGCCGGAATTCTGAAACAAACCCTCAAGACTTTTGGATCTCATAACCGATTAGCACAATTATGGAGAAGTTCTCTACTGGTTTATACTCATATAATGGCAAAAAAGTTTACTGCAAGCTCTTATCCTGATTTGGCTGATGGGTAAAAATACTCCCAATTATTATTGTTATACCAGCTGAGCTATTCAGTTCAGAAAAACATTTGGTACTATTGCTAAAACACCTGGCAAGAAAGTCGGAAGTGAACAATGTATACATTGTGGTAATGGTTTGAGTCTTCCGCTCCGCTACTGTTTGAAACATTTAAAGTTTTAAAGCAGATATTAATGTCGGAGAGGGAGTTTTGCAATTCAGTTAAGGCAATAAAATAAATAATAATATTAATATATGGTTTGGGCTTTCAAATCAGAACTCGCCAAATAGGACGTCAGCAATGCAGTAATTAAGACGGGTTTCGAATAATAGTTGGACCATATTAACAACCGTTGATTGATCCAAGTTAAGTCTGATAAAGTCAGTTGTATTCTATTTTGTCCGTTTGTGCCATACGGAATTACCACCGAAACTGGTTTAACTTTTCATTCCTACGATAAGTTGTTTCATACTTTAACTGGTCGAGAATTCCAGGGAGTACAACTTAACCTCTTAATGATTCAGCCGTTATCATTTTTTATAGTTCTATTAAACCTGCATGCACCAATCTATTGGTTATTGTGATTGGGTGGTCCAGATGAGACTGAAATATATGTTTTCCATTGTCGGAAAAAAGCTAGACACTTGAAATCTTCTAAATATTATGAAGTAGTTCTCTAGCAGGCGTTAAAATTAATCGCAGAAAAACATCCTTATGACTACGCATTTAGTAACACCACGTGTGTTCAAATAACTAAAAGCTAAGAAAGTCGTTGCGTAGTAATTTGTTACACTATGTAGTAAAATTAAATATCAAAGAAAACACCGAGCTCTCTTCCAATTCTTGTGACAACCAGCCTACTCTACGATTAAGATTAATATACATAGATGTACTCGTATATATATTAAGAATTAGTTTAACAGCAGGAAGTTATGGAACAGTTTCTACAATATTGTTGGCATGCTCTAAAATCAGTATATTTCTAAGGTAATTTTGTCCAGATAATTTGTTATTTTCGTAAATTTAGTGATTGATGGCATCAAACAAGATTTCGTGCACTAGCTGTAAATCCTATCAAAAGCAATTATTTGGTGTGAAATTATAAAAAAATTGAATAAAGGCCGTTCACATAAATTAACCATTAACCTTTACAAACCCAATACAAATTTGGGTATCAGAGATTCAAATATACAGAAAAAATATTCCCAGAATTAGTTGGGGTATAACATAAATAAATTATCGTGTTAAAAACACAAACCAAAATCCATTAAATTAAGAGTTAACCATTTAAAATTATTGTACCGTACATAAACTAAATAACCACATACGAGTTAAGGTAAAGGGTTAATATCAATGCCTTAATTATTATTTAACAACATAACATAAAATTTAATTAATTTAAATTTATAAAAAATTCCTCTCATTTATTTTATTTTATGTTCGTTGTTCATTCTGGATGATACTGTGAACTGGTGTGCGCTGTGATGGAAAAAAAATAATTTTTATATCTGTCTGATGATTAGCCCATAACATTTTTCTGTTCTGCAATTAAATTTTCATAATGTTTGGTTTAATAAAAAAGATTTAATCAATTTGACGAGTTTAACGAAAAAGGAAAATAACTTTTTGACGATTATTATGCGGGTGTCTAACCGAATACCGAACCTTTTTTAATTTGTTATTTGTGTGTTTCTCGATTGTTGTGTTTGGTTGGCTTCTAAAAAAACCATTCGAGTGTTTCATTTTCATAGTGGTTTTGACACTTTAGTGATTACAGTAATTGGATTAACTTTTTCTTGGATTTATGTGTTTACGAGTATAAATTGTCGGCAATGGAACGGAAAATCCTAGATAATTGACTATATGACTTTATGTGCTTCTTTACGAATATGTTGTATATACGAGAGTTAGTTAGGTTACAAAAAGAACAAATGTTTTTTAGGGGAAATGTTAAAAATTTTACGGACTGTTTACAGTGTGATAACGTTATTAAATTTTAATGTAAATTATTTTCCCATAATCAGTATATAATTTTATCAAACTTTCCCTCTTGTCATATTTTCAAACAGTCGTATGTCATGTACATATATGCTTAAGTTTATCCGACACGTTTATTGGCAAAATATTTCAATTTATGTCTATCATGGTACCTTGCTATGATTAATCAATGTACTATAAGACGCGATATTTTTACAGTGAAAGTCGAAATAGCAAAATATTTTCTACAAAGAATTTGCTGGTATACATTTAATGCTAACTATAATTATTTGCATTAGACAAGGGTTTGCGCACGGAAAACACTTAGAATACAATTTTACAATATAATTCTAGATAATTAGAAAATTTAGATTGGCGATTAAATCATTATATGTGTCTTATAATTTAGTTTTACAATTCCAGAACAAAGGTTAGAAAACAAGCAAAAAACGTACGATTTGTATAGTTGTACAGTTTTAGCACAGTTTATTAAATGCCATTAACATTTTTTGATGCGCGTAAATTTGCCATGCAAAAATGATTTTCTGCGAATTGTGTGATTCTTATTTCAATTAGTTTACCGTTAATCAAGAAATTGTTTAATGTTCTTTTCGGTGTTTAATATTCAATTGATGATTTTATGTTACTTGTACTTGATGAATTCTCGGAAAAAAACTAAACGTCACAAGAGACAACATAAATATGTATTGTTCTATATACTTGCTCTAGGGAATTTTTGATCGTAAATAATCTCGATTGATTGTTTTGAAACAATACAAATATTTTTGAAAAATTGCCAGAATTATTGATATCAGAAATTTGCGTACCCTGTACGGTTGTCAATAATGTACAATTGCTGCTCAGAGATTGGTGGAGTAGTTTGTAAGCGTTTAAAACAATTGTGTTTGTGTAAAATGGAAATTTCATGTGAAAGTTGCATTTTTACTAAAGGAATAGCTCAACAACGCCGCAAATCGCTTCGTACAATTTATGGCAATTATTCATCATCAAAAAGACGGTTTACAATGGTTTGTGGCCGACTAAAATCGGTCAAATCGATGCCGTGCGTCTCATGATTGAATAAAATCGACTGTTTGTTTGCCACAAATCATCGATGAAATAAGGAAACCAATCGAAAACGTTGCATTATTCTTCATAATGGCAATGCCAGCCCTCACACAGCTCTTCTAACAATTTATTATTTGATAGAGCAAAAAATCGAATTATGGTTTCATGGCCCATATTCAAGCCTCATTGCCTTTATTCGTATAGATCTCTGAAATAATGATTTTGAGGGTATTTGTATGATCAACACATGCTCTTACATGCTTAAACTCTGCTTGTTTCGTTCGCAATATAAATTCGATCGTTGGTAAAATACGATTCAAAATTACGAACTCCTGCACTTTGAGTTAAGCAGTGTGATCCCTCACCAAATTTTGCAAAGACTAAGGTTACCTTTCTTTGGGATCGTTACGATGACGCCATTTTTTCAGCAGCTCGGAATGTTATTTGTATTCCAGGTATTGTGTAATATTGGGACGAGTACATCCGCAACAATATCAAGAGCACGGGGTTATGTTGTTTTTGAATTTTGCAATAGCAGATTCAATTTCGTGTTTGTCAGGTGGTATGGTGGTAATATTGCGGTTTCGAATAACTCTTCGTCTCTGTCCAGTCAGAGAGTTTTCTTCTACATCGGCGGAAGCCGTTGTGACCTCAAAACAGAATCTCCTGGAAGAGCTGTTGCTGCTCCGCCATTAAGAATTTTACATCATGTTTTTTTGATGGCGATCGATTTCTTAAATAACCTCTCCGCTTAGTTTGTGAATTGCGGAGTTCACTCCACGCATATCGTTTCGAAACCTTTAAAGGCGATATCAATGAAGATCGAGAAACTTCTTCCCGCTATTGCTAGTGCGGTTGAGCTAGATGATCGGGATGGCGGCAAAGTAGTCGAACTGTCATCAGTATAGTAATCGGGAAAGCTCATGGTTTTTTGTAATAATCCAAGTCGGATCTGGTGTGTTAAGAAAGTGCTAATACTAGAACGATGGTATTTCATTAGCATTATATTCATTTATAGCAATAAGTTCATGTTCGTCGTCATTGTTGGTTTCCATCACTGTTTATGAAATTCTAGTAAATTTATGAAATTTCATATTCGGCGTAACCTCCTAGCAAAGTGACAATTAGTTTCTGCTGAACTTATTTGAAATCAAAATATTAAACTAGGATTTTTAATTACAAGCTTGATCAAATTCATTGTAATTGGTATAAGTTGTGGATAAAGTATAACTTGAAACTAATGGCTATATTATGCACGGAAGAATACCGCACTCACATGTCGGATCGGTAATTATAGCCATCGTTATATCTTGCTTAAATAATAAACTATTAATTTTTCATTTGAAAGTACTATCCATTATTTGATAAAAGTGTTGCGTCCAACGAAAGTTTCAGTTTACAATGTTTGATGCAACAATTAAAATTACATTCACATTTGAATCTAAAATACAATTTCTTCAAGCTACAAAATATAATAATTATTTAATTATTTATAGTTGTTATTTTCCAAGATAAGGAAATGGAAAATGCCAATATACAGGTTGTCCGCAATTGATTAACAAGAATGGTCACATTCGAAACATCTTACTGAATATATTTGAATGAAACCGCATATGTATTTTGCACGTGTGACTCTTATTAATGACCGACCAAATGGCACAGTGGTTAAAGCTTTGGCGTTTGGATCGGGAGGTATCGTCTTCGAATCCCGATAGGGGCAGGATGCAAAAGAGAATTTTCATCAGCAGATTACGATCTGGGATGAAATGGAACACAACTATGACCCCCTGTCGGAGGGCAGAATTCATGGGCCGACCCATCTTCCATGCCAGTATAGCTGACATGGAGCTATGCAATGTGCAGATAGACAAAATCGGACCTATATCCGTACGTCCTCGATTTGGCAGACAATTGCAAGGTAAGGACGTAAATAAGCGAACTGCGAAAGAGTTGGGAGTGCCTCGGCCCCAGAAAAAGATTGCAAAGAATGAAAAAACGACTTATTAATGTTCACCCCACCCTGCTATTTAAAGAATATTTGAATAAAAGGAGTTTGAGGTAAGACAACATGTTGTTCGAAATCCAAAATTTTAAAAGTATCATTTTATAATTCCAGTTCCCCACATAAACTGAATTTGATCTGTTATATGAAATATCTAAGATTATTCTAGAACACTTCATAATGGCTACATTTCAGAACTTAAATTATAAAATAAATTCAAAATTTGATAAATTGTGTACTCCATCTCTGGTATAGGTGCCAAAGTGGCTGTTCAATGTAGTTAATTCCTCTTCGAAATATTAAGTAATTTTTCAAATCTAATGTTTATCGAACGCAGAATAAGCTTCTTCCGAGTTTAGAGTACGAATTTTTCCCACCATTTTCCTCGCTCAGCGTATAGACAGGAAATGTGTAGGCGAGATGTACTTCCGCCGAATCAAGCGATTCACAATTAACAATTAAATAGCTTCAGCAATCTCAATATGTGCTGATACTCGTTTGTCAATATTTATAATATTTTTAACATTTTTTTTGGAAATGCCGAATTTTTCTAAAATTTATTTTTGTCGATAAGGCGGATTATTTACCGTTTTTTTAAATTTTTATCAATCTCATTGGTCCCCAGATTAATTTTATATTATTTTACTTAACTATAATACAAACTCTTAATTAAATGTACATGGTATGACCTAAAAAAGTGAAATATGCAGAATCGAGGAAATTTTACAGAATCTTTCAAAATAGTTGTAGTAAATTGGCTCAAGCATTTTTAGTTGATAATCCTTTAGAAATATGAAAAGCTTTATTGCTAGCTATTTCAGTGAAATGAAATTATGCGCATTACCACTCGCAAAATTATTAAAATTTTTTGTAACAATAGTACTCAGCTGACTGAAATTAGATATTTTTTTTCTATATAAAATATTACAATAATTCTTGCAAATTTACTACACTGATTTTGCATATTAATTTCAAAACGATATTCCACCAACATCACGTACAAAAGTTAATTTTGATACAAATTTCCAACACTAATCTCATATTTTTGCTTATTATTTTGTTACGCAACTTTATAAAATATCAGAATATTCTTTTTACCATTCATAAACAATAAGCCAAATTACCATAAACTTCAATTCACAACAAAACAAAACAAAAATATTCCGTCCTTGAAAACTACATATATTTCTTACATAAGCCACAATATTATCGTGTGTAAAGAAAAGACTATTAACCGGCCGCCCCCCCGTCTGTCATTCGAAGTACAAGCAAAAACTAAATAATAAATGCGGCGATAAAAGCTAATTCAATGGCAAAAAATCAAATAAAAATATTTGCACTGTCATAAATTTTTTGTGTTTATTATTCTGGTACACAGATTTTCAAGTACGCTCGCTCAGTACGAAATTATTTAGATTTTTATCTTCAAATACGCACAGGTATAAACAACAGATTCGACCTAATATGTAATTCCTTATAGGTATATAAAATTAAGTGTTTTTGCACATTCAAAATATGTAATTAAATCTGACTCGAGCGATTTTTTATTAAGAGAGAATTTATTAAGCAATTTGTTTTGAAAGTTTGTTTTATTGGGCTTGTTCATTGCGTTATTCTTCATCACACTCTACATGACACTTTATATAAGTACTAATATTATGGGAGGCACTTGTATAATAATTTTTATTTATTTTTTAATTGCAGGTAATTTGGCCGCGGGCAGTCTTCTTGACATACAAAAAACAACTTTATGTGGTTGCAGTGCGGATTCATCTTATATTTTAGATAAATATATTCTTCAACTTTAGGGGATGGGGCAATTGGTATTTACTCAATAATGTGTGACATTTTTCGATTTTTTTAGTTTTGGGAGTTGAGTGATTGCTCGTTAATGTTTTATAGTTTATAGCAATCATTTATTCATGATCACGTATGTAAGTTCATTATCAATAAAATACGAAATCTAATAATTTTAACCCCTCTAATAAATTCATCTTAAAAAAATATAATAGAAGGTAATTGAAAATTCACGCCCTTAGTTGGCTAGATCTTCTACCGTTGAAAGCGAGATCAGTGTACTAATTAAACGAAGAAAACTAACAATAACTTGTAATTTTTGATAGGTAGTTATTTCAATGTCAAGTGGGAATTTTTCGATCCACTTGCCAAGGGGCTATATAAGATTACTAGATCTAGGAAGCTGGGAAATAAATAAAATAAGATGAATTATATCATACCAGATTATTTGTCAATGTGTATTGTTAAATTTTTTAGTACCCAGTGGGAAGCATTCGTTTAATTTTAGATTTCGTATAACGATGAGGGTTTTCCTGTATTCGTTGATTTAAAGATTAATTTATTAGATTGTTTATTAGTTTTTGATGGTCTTCTTTAATTATAATTAATGAGTGATCTTTCGTTTGAAATTTAGCTAGTTTATAGGCTTTGTTGAGGAAATTATTAACAAAGGTTATGACATGTTTGTGCGGTTGGCTCTTCTTATCAGCTTTCTTAATATTATTTTTTGGTAGCTCGTGGAAGGTTACCTTCAATCATCGTTATTTGTATTAATTATTAGTATTGCGTATGTAGCCCATGTAGAGTAGGTGCAGCAAGAGGTGTGTACGACAGAAAACTAAGTAAAAATGAAACTGCGACTTTTTTTGTTTTTATTATGAAAGTTTATTGTATTTTATTTGACGCTACTACTGGTAATAGTTGCCTGATAATTTTCCGCGTACTGTGGTGATAGATTTTTCCATATCTTCCGGACGACTCGTGCTAGATGGCTTAAATTTATGTGGTACATTTTCAGCTTAATTATCATGCGTGTCCATACATTTTCGATCGGATTGGTATCAGGTGACTGAGATAGCCAATCCAATGTTGTGATGCCCTTTTTGAGATTAAATTCCGAACAGAATATGCTACGGTGTTTCGGATTGTTGTCTTCTTACAAGATCCAGTTAGAGTTCTCCGCTCCAAACGATTTCCGGGCAGATGGTACCAAAACTCATGAATAAATTTTATTCTTGAAAGGTGCGTTTAGGTTCCATGTGAAAACGATTAATTTACCAAATCCTTGCTTGATGAAGCATCTCCATACATGAAGCTTGGGCGGGTGCTTAACAGTTCGGGCATTCCTTTTTTTGCTTAGTTGACTAAATACGCCTTTTAACATTAAGACTCCGAAAGGATGACTCATAGGTAAACACAACATTCGTCCAATCTTTGTTTATATTTTTCGCCAATTTTTCCACGCTGGATGCAGCAGCGTTAGTTCTTCATCAAATAACTGTATGATGGCGTCATCCTTCCTCCTTTTTTGTAGTTTTTTGGGTTTTGCTTCTATCTGGCAAATCGTCAACATTTTAATACATTGATCAATGTGTAATCTACTTGCAATCGACATTTTTGGTCCTTTCGGATGTACACTTAAAAACATCGCCTCAAATCGTTTTTTACAAATCGCACTAATTTCTTTCATATATGTTATTCGCTAAACAGTTACAGTTAAACTAATTTTTGGTTTAGAGTGTCAAAGAGGAATCAATAGAAAACCGGTTTAAGTTCCGCCCATATTTGTTCCTATAGTTTTAAGTAGAGTTAAGCCGTACACGCTCTTGTTGCACTTACTAGTAAATACTATCCGATTACTACTACTTAAGTTGCATTTTGTTTTACCCAGGAGTGAGCAGACAGATGACTAACAAACCTCTTTTCAGGGGTGCCAGATAAAAATTCATTTGGTTTTAATTTATTTTGAAATACTCATTGATTCCGTTTCTTTGTGTTTGAAATATTTTCAGATTTTATAGAGTAATGAAGTAAATTGTCACTCAATTTTTTTAGTTATGCAATATTGATTAACTACTTGGCTACAAATATAATACCTCCTAATATCGATTACCATAAAACCTAAATACCTATACCTACTGCCTTATATAAATGAATAATTGTGAAAGCCATTCTCACGGCTCTGTAATTGGAGGAAATATAAGTGGAAAATTAACAATATAACCATTAAACCCGCCTCGGTTTAGAATCCGTCTTATGATATGATATGTCATGATATGATAAGAGACGTACAGGCCAACCATAACGGCGATCCTAGGTACGTATCGCAAATCCTTGGAATATCTACAACCAAATATCAAATTCTATCTGAGTGCGAGTTATATTCTAGAATTATGCGAGCTCAGATCCTTCCTGTGTCTTTAACAGATTAGGTTGATATTAGGAAGGATGTTAGTCACAAAATCAACTAGGTCGAGCCGCAGCAATTTCATTTTCTTACTGCTCAAATATGTTAAAAATTTCAGTCCCAATCAGCCTTAATGCGACTATGGATCAGCTCATCATATGCTGCATTTAACCTTGTTTCTCTAACTTCCAATCCAACACCATCTAACCGAGGAATTTCGCATACGTAATAACTCGTCAGCGTTATTATACATATGATGGCCTAAACGTTCCGTTGACATTGTAAAACTTCAATTTAATAAATTCAGTATGGTCATTCAGTTACCTATATTTAAATTCATCTAACTAAAAGCAGCGTTGATTTATATCTAACATTCACAGTACCTGACTTAAAAACTTGAGTGAAATCAACCAGAAAGATCATCGAAAAACAATATTTCATAGCAAAAATTTTTTAGATCGTTAAAATATTTGATTGTAGTGAGGTTATCTTGCAACACTCAAAGCGTAAGTAATTAAATAGACCCGTGATCAAGAATGTTGCAATATAATCCTCCCTGGCATTGCGGTATGCCTCAATAACTGCACCTTTCGGTATGCTTTATACGTGTACCTGATTTTTTTTAAAGTACTCGTAATAAATAGAATTATATGTACCGACAACTTTTCAATTTGTATGGTAATTTAAAATTTCAATTTATATGGTAATAAAGTTAAAGTAATCCGACGACCCAACTTCTAGATGAAATTTTCAAAACATTCTTAAAATACCCAATCATTCATAGTTGGTTCATCAAAACATATTAAAATAAATCGCTTACCTTCTACTCTAATTTCGCTCATTTTATTTTTAAAATAAATAAAACTGGCCCATTTACTGTAGCTTTTGCCTCCTTCGGCAGAGGAAACAACAGCACTAAAATGCGCGACAGGAGGTTATAAATAAATCAAAATCTAACATTTTTATATACGTTTTGTCGTACTCATTTACATATACATACGTAATATATATAAAATATTTGTATACTATGGTAAGAGGGAAACAGTACAATCGTAATTAATAAATAAATGGCATGCAAATATAATGAAGTTTAAAATATAAAGGACCTTATCTGATTTTGCATGTTTTGTACGTAATTAGTGCAACATCCATTGCATGTAGATACTTCAAAGTAACACTCTCAATGCACTATTCAATATGCTACTGCATTGCAGTAAATTAAAATAATAACCTAAACATAAATTTGTATTTATTCCAATTTGCTGCCTTTTGTATGTTCGACTGTTCTCCTCGACGGTCAAACATACACTCGTCCATCTCGATTTGGAATCTATCTTAATCAAAATCTATCTAGGCCAGAATAGACGATCATTGCTTGATTTCTAATCAAGAAGAGGAACACGCACGGAGTCTTAGTTGAAAATAAGGCACTCTCACACCGAGTATATGTCTACGCGATAATAGAGCAATTTTATACTAAAATCGTTGACAGTTTTTCAAAATTATGTTTCATTTGTCTCCAATGTGAGTTTGAATATTGAACATTTTCCAATTTTCGTTTTGTGTTTGTTCAATGTAACAGTCTAATTACCTTAAGGCAATTCCCGTTCTATTTAGGAAACAAAATTGTTCCGTGATTTTCTTGCAGTTTTACCTTGCCTTCTTGATTTTTGAAGATTACATTTATTTTACGGATCTGTCAATTGCTATCACTCTCGTGAGAATAGAGCATTTTCAAAGTAAAAGTGTTGACAATTCTTCAAAATTATGTTTCATTTGTCTAGCTCTAATTCGTGTTTGAATATTGAACATTTTCCGATCTTCAAGCCGATTGATTCCATCGCTCCCACAAAAATACCGCGAATCATATATATCATTTCCCGCCTTGTGTTTGTTCAATGTCACGATGTACTTTAAGGCATTTCCCGTTCAATTTGGGAAATACAATTTTTCCATTATTTTTTGCAATTTACGTGATGGTTAGCTTGATTCTTCTCTCTTGATGTAGTAACGAAATTTTTTCTTTTCAAAGGCCCATGTATGCCATTATTTATGGAATATAACATCGTTGAAATATCCGCCGCTGCTTCTCAATGTAGCACGCATCTGAGTGGTCCAATTTTCAATGACTCTGCCGCATAGCTCCGGCTTAATTTGGCTATAGTATTGGTTATGTTGGCTTTAAGGGCATTGATCGATTGCGACTTATTGGCATAGATCTGCGACTTGAGGAAACCCCACAAGAAAAATTCTAGCAGGATCAAATCGCACGATCTTGGTGGCCAATTTACGTCACCTCTGCGACAGATAACCCTACCCTCAAATCATTCATGCAGAATGTCCGTCGTTGCGTCTGTTGTGTGGCATGTAATCCCGTCCTGCTGGATTTGCTCCAAAAAAATCGGTTAGCATCGTTCTGTAGTGCTCGCCATTGATGGTCTCATCAACGTCATTTTCAAAAAACTACCGACCAATGACGCCGCCGGCACAAAACACACCAAACAGTAACTTTTGTGGATGCATTGCCATCTGGTGAACTTCGTGTGCGTTGGTGTCGCCCCATATACGGCAATTCTGTTTGTTAACATAGCCATTCATCCAAAAATGCGCCTCGTCGCTAAAGATAATTTTTCGGCCAACATTGGGGTCCTCTTCCAAACACTTGTACGAGTGTAGGCCGAAGTCCCGACACAATATTTGGCAAGTTGGAGTCTGTGAAAGGCTGAGTTCTTGTACACGACGAGGAATTTACTGTCTCGAGTTCTCCTGTACACTTTTACAGACCGCGGCAATGTCCTCGGCCGATCTGGCGTTCCTTTGACGTACGAGTCCACCTAACGGAGAGTCGACTTTGAAGGACCACCGCGTCTGCCGTAAAATGGGCGAAACGTGCGCAACGTTTGTACTAATGAACACTTATTGGTGGTTTGGCATCAGTGACTGAAAAAAAACACCAGATTAAACAAACATCACCAAAACAACATGGCCGCCACAGGCTGCGGATCAACCCGCCCAAATTGAAAAACCCTTTCGTTCTCCTAAATTATGTTTCATTTCATTCTAATTTTCGTTTCAATATTGAACAATTTTCGATATTCAAGCCGCTTGACTCCATTGCTCTCTTTCATCGCACAAAAATACTACGCCTCCTGTATTTTCTTTCCCGCATTATTTGATGACATAAGATGTGATGATACTCGTATAAGTATCGTAAGGGATTTGTCGTTCAATTTAGGAGGTCTTCTTGATTTTTGTATATTAGATTAAAATTTTTTCGTACGTATCTGTTAATTGTTGAGCATTATTGAGAGAGTAGAACATTTTCATATTAAAAGCGTTAACAGTTCTCCAAATTTATGTTTCATTTGTCTCTAATTGCCGTTTGAATACTGAACATTTCCGGATCTTGAAGACGATTGATTCCATCGTTTCCTCTCACATACCACGCCTCCTGCACTTACTTTTCCTTCCTATTTTTGTTCATTGTGATGATATAAGTACCGTAAGGCATTTCGCGTTTAATTTAGGAAACAAAACTGTTCAAAGTTAATGCGTTGACAGTTCACCAAAATTATGTTTCATTTGTCTCTAATTAATTTTTGTTTGAATATTGAACATTTTTCGATCTTCAAGCCGATTGTTCCTGTCGCTCCCACAAAAACACCTCTTTTCTCCGTCATATTTTTGTTCAATATGATTTAAGTACCATACGGTTTCCTTTCAATTTACGAAACAAATTTTTTTACATTTTTCCATCCAGCTTCTTTATGATTGGTAATTAATAGGTCGGCGATTAAACGTCGTAAAGGAAAGACGTGATTTTTGTCTCTCCTTTAAATAAATAAATAAATAGTTTAAATATGTGTTAATAATTGATTAATTATAATATTAATCATAATATTATTTATTAATATATGTCTTATGAAATAAATAAATAATGACATTAATAATAATTTGTGTGTAAAGAAGTAATAAGTTAAGTGAAAAGTTATACGTATTGTGTTAAAATATTAATTTGTGTGCGGTGCGCTTGCAATGGTGTAGGATATGTATATAACATTTTCGTTTATATGTATTTCGACACCGTTGTTTGAATGCATCGTACGCATTGTATGTTAATATTCAATATGTAGGACTTTTTTGATTACAAAGGATACTTAAGATAAGTGTTATTTTTATTACTTTATTTTACATTATACATTATATTTTATTACATAATAATCAATGAATCGTATGGATGAGTTATTTGTGTTGTTGTGGTATGAAACAGTTGTGACGACAGTTGCTAGCATTCATTCTATGTAATCTGTTTCTATGAAAAATACTGTCGTGGTCTCTAATTTTTATAATTTTGTTTTTCTCTCGCATACGTATTGTTTATAGTTTTTTATGTACACAGTGATTTTGTTGAATCTCGTTATATGAGTAGATGGTATTTTCTTGGAAAAGTTGAACAAATCACGACCAAAAAGCTAATTTAAAATTTGGATATCAAGTCTTTATTGCATGTTGTACTGAAATCCTTATTTCTTTTAATTTTTTTATTTAAGGATATACATATAAGTGAAAATATGGTATATGGGATGCGCAAAATATAAACAAAATGATCGTATAATATTCTCTGCTCTCTCACGGTTGTATTTATATTTTTGTAGTGGATTACACTAAGACTTCGTATTACGTTGTCTAAATGGGCGAATTTCTTTGGATTTGCACTACATGTTCTTGAATATGGATGATTCAATTTGTGAATTGGTAAAGTCGATTAGACTTTAATTGTTCATAATTTGTTGATTTGTTATATGTATAATAATTTAGACTTTTGTTAACTTTGTGAGATTTTTTGCCGTCGTTGTGGAGAGGCGGCTGACGTTGACCTCTCCTTGTCGACCTGGGTTGGCGTCATCGGCAAGGGGGGATGTTGTCGCAGGTCGAGATCGCGCAAAATGAATATTGTACATATAAAGGAATGTATATTTTTGGCGATTGGGAGGGGGTTATACTTTTTCTCTGTGGTGCGAAAACTGGATTAGATTTTGACGAGTGGTGTATATGTGTGATTGGTTTACACAGGATGTGCGGCGAGAATGTGCTGCAGCTGTATTGCAGTGAATCTTTTTTGATATTTGGAGTGATTTGAATGGGTTTCGTTCATGGTGAGTGATGGCTCGGTGTCTGCGGTTTGTGGTGGTTGTTCGTTGAACGTTGTGTTTCTCAACTTGCGGAGAGTTGTGTTCATGTGTGTTCTGTCGTTACCTGTATTTATAAGGTATTTTTGACTGTTTTGAGTTGTTTTGTTTAGGACTTGAGGTAGTTCTCATTTGTTAGTGTATGAGGGCGGATTTGCAGTTTTGTATTGAATCATTGCCTGAATGTTGGATTTGTATGTCCAAATTGGTTTCTTTGCTGAATGCTTCGGGTGTTTTTGTTGGAGTTTACCGTCGATTTGGCGAGGGCTGAATCATTTTGGGAGTTTTGGTATGATCGGTCGTACGCTGAAGTTTTTGGGCTGTAGGGTTGCCATGGTTCGTTTGTGATCTGTCATGGATTCGTCACGGCTTTGTGAAGCGTGGTTTTTGTTGAATGGTGGTGTTGGCAGGAGGTCGCTTGGTGGATGGTAGTGGTCTCATGGTGGGAAGATTCATGCCGTCTGTTGGGATCGTTTCGAGGTAATTTTAGCTCCTGGATGGACATTGCATAATTCTCTTGGTACATTTTACTACGATTGTTTGTAGAGGTGGTTTCTTCCACGATTTGATTTCGGAGATTTTCGGAGAGAGCTATTTTGGTGATGTTCCTTCATCCTATTATTCAGCGTTTGTATAATAAATTGTTAAATTTTTATTTTGGTTTGATTAGCGATAGAATTTTCCGTTTCCGTATTTCTTCTGTGCATTGAGAATATAGTGTAGGTAATTTATGATTAGCTGTTTTCTATATTGTATTTCCTTCATAATCCATCATTTTTGCAAGATTAATTGCAACTATGTTGGAGTTGGTAACGAATCCTATTATTTACCGCAAAATTGCCTTTTTGTGACACTCAATGGGTTACTAGTATTTTCTCACAGCTTATTAGCGATATTTTTGCTTTATAAAAAGAAATATTATTTGCATTGAATTTGGGATTTTAACAATCTTAACATAAAGAATTGTTTATCGGCAACTTCGTTATATCTATCTAACTGAAAAGCTAGAAATATTTGATATAATTAATATAATTATTCAAAAGAAAGAGAAGGTTTGTATACTTCAATACACCAACGACTGGATGTTTGTCATAAAATGCAACGTTGCCAATCTTGACTGTTTTAGTACAGGAATTATAATTATTAATTCCCAATTTCAAATCAACCCTAAATATTAATCTACATGTACAGTGCCGAGCTATTATATTAAAATTATTCGGTTCTCAGGAAATCTCATTCAAATATTTTTAATATACGAGTACATATTATCCCTCTTTTAAGATACTGGTACGATTTATATTTAATTATAAAAATTATAAAATAAACTTATTTATCATTCATTTTAGAATAATTTTTTCAAATTTTATCTAGTTGCCTTTACTTAAAGATTACCTTCCAGCAGAGGAGCCATTGACGACACACTAATTACTAATTTACGTTTGTTACCAGCCTGAGAGGAATCGTTTATGACAAGTCTAATACGAGGTGACAAGTCATAGAGTCATTTTTTTTTTTTTTATTTCGTGGGCGAACACGGGTTCAACGGTTAAATACTAATGAATTTTAGAGTTATTTTGAATATAGTTCAAATAACTTTGGTTTCAGGAAATTCTACTGTAAGTTGCGGAGTTGCAGAATGATTAAATTAATAAAAGTTTCAATTATTTAGGAAGCCGGAAAATATGAATTTAGAATTAAATTTCAGGAAATTTACAGATGCTTCATTGTAATTGCTGATTGTGTAGTTTAGAATTGTGTTGTCATTTTATTACTAACGACTTTACATAGGTGTCTGTAACGGGTCGAGTCTACCAATTTTGGTTAGGAAGCCGAAAAGTATTATTAGAATTAAATTTCAGGAAAATTCCAGATGCATGTGAAATAATAATATTTTTTCTTAGGTTGCCGTTTTAAAGAAGCAATTGTTGAAGACCAATACCATCGTTATCCATTAACCTATTAAGCCTTTATCCTTCATCTAGTAGATTAGAATTGTGTTGTCTTTGTGTTACTAACTATCGGCTATACCTAGGTGTCTGTAACCGGGCCGATTCTGTCCCACTTAACTAACCTATCCAATCCTTCGGTTTTGTTATGTGTAAAAAAGGGTGTACGGTGGACCCGGCGTCATCCGGGAACTCAAGCCTAAGAACTTGGTCGTACATCCAAAATCAATCAATCAATCAATCAATTTTTCCATCCAGCTTCTTTATGTTTGCAGATCCATTTTTTGCTCCCGGATTTTTAAATTATTGGTCATTCTCGTGAGAATAGAGCATTTTCAAAGTAAAAGCGTTGACAGTCTTGTATTGGTTCAATGTGACGATAGAAGTAACGTAAGACATTTCCCGATTAATTTAGAAAACAAAATTGTTATATGATTTTTTGCAAATTAAGCTTGCCATTTTATTTTCGATGCTTAAATTTTTTTCTCACGGATCTTTCAATTGTTGATAATTCTTGTGAGAATAGAGCATACTTTAAAAAATTGTACTTTAAAAAATGGGTAATAGGTAAATGTCGCTGCATAAAAGAAATATGTATAGTTGCAGAAACCACCACGTAATAGCAAAGTTCACTATCAATTCGAAGATTTACAAGGTCAACAGTATCAAAATTCTTAATGAATAGTGATCGACTCGTACTACCCGAAAACCTCTTTATTCAATTTTCTTCACAGTCGTTTGAACTGAGAAAAAATAAATAAAAGACGGAACCCACCGCAGAACCGCCTTTTCAACGAATTTTCGCCATTGCTATCGACTTCAGATCTTCGAAAATCTCCTCTCAGTAATTTTATCAAAGTAGTTTGAACCGAGAAAACAATTTGAAAATGGAACTCGGGGCCCCACCGGAGGACCCTCTTATGACTTTTTGCTAAGTCAGCATCCATTACGATCAATTCTAAAAAAAATAATCTGGGCCCCACCGAAGCCCTTAACGAATTTTTCCTGAACCAAGACTTATCATAATCATTTTCTAATACTCGAAAATCCCCTTTCTGTAATCTTCATGAAAATCATAGGTATAATCACTTATTCTTCACGTATCTGTTCAAGAATACTCGAATTATCTTTTGATATTTCCATTTACATCTGTCAAGTTCTCTCTTTAGTCCGAAATAATGAATATTTTTGTGTTTCCTTTAAAGAAGAAGGGTTGGCTTTTCGTCTGAATATTGGAACTTTAAGTAAAAATTACTTTCAAAAGTTATTAGTTTCGTTGTACATACCTGAGTACTGAGTTCTGGCGCTCTCGGTTTTGCTATAAAATCTAAAAAATTTCTGAACCACGGGTTTTCAGTTTCTCGAGGCTTCATCTCAATAATGAGTAAGCACTGTGTATATAGGATAGGATGAGAATAATAATAAGATAGTAAATGGTAATTTATGATTACATTCTCTGCACTCGTAGGTAGGCACAACCAAATTTGAACAATGTCACGATCAATTTTATTTTCAATAAATCTAAAATTCTTTAGAAAAATTCGACAATCCAATTATAAATAATTGGTTATGGATCGATTAGACATCAGATAGTGAAAATAAAAATACGCCCACATGAAATTCTTTAAAATTTGTCAAAGTACTTGAAATTCATGTCACCTAATTGTGCGCACCACATATTTTGCTTTATGTTATTTTATATTGTCATAAAATACAAAATTGAGTTTATCAAATTTTCCAATCAATTTAATACAATAAACAACACGATTTATTAATAATATACATAGACATTAATCAAAAATATTCAAAGCAATATAAATTCTCTGATATACGATATACAGAAAAATTTAAGGGCCCAACATTATACTCAAAATGAAAATCAGTATCAAAATTGCTTATTATTAGAAAATTTCTCGTTTTGATTAGGATTCAGATTATTATTTTATATCGATAAATAAAATATTTTTGGCGCCTTTATCGATTATATAAAATATAAATATTAATTCTTATTACGGTTTATATCTCTTTTGTAAAGGGCATATAACTGGTGGGCACAATAAATTATGTTACGAACGTGCATTAAAAATGTTCAAGGGTCATTATACAATCTGTAAATTGGACTTTGTAATAGCGGTCAGTTGCGTGCACTTTGCATATCATCGTTTAAACCAATTCGTTGGAATTAGTTATAAAATCTGCCGCCTAATTTAAGACCCACTGTGTCAATTAAGATTAAATAGTTTTGTGTTCGTGCTAATGATTTTAACATAACAATTATTTATTAAACAAAATTCCGTTTGTGTGTGGTCTCATCACGATTTATCGTATTATACGTATACATGTGCGGGGTGTACAATTTGATGGGTATCTGCCACTTTGGTATTTTTGTTGTTAATATCGTAATATGATACGATTAAAATATAGAATAATGTTTCTAGAATTCTGATGGGGTCGTTGTTATCTTTATCGTTATGTAGTGCCAGGCCCAAATAAAAATTAAATCGGTTTTAAATAAATCGTCGTATGAATATCATTTACATCAATCAATTGAAACTTTGCGTTGAATGAACCGCGGCCAATGCTGAATGACGTTAATTATATTCTTTCTTTAAGTTTAATTAAATTAAGACAAGATATAATATTAATAATAATAATTTTGCAAAACGACTCTGTTTATAAATACAGTTTCCGGTTTTAATTGTATTTTTATCTGCGGTTGCACACTTGAAAAGTCAAAAGGTTGATAGAAAAATAAAATTAATGATATTACATTTGCTATATACTTTATGCAATAATTGTTCCACAATAAAAAAAAAGTAAAATTAAATTTACCATAAATGAAATTATGACATTAGTTTTCTACGGTTAGTCATCATTGTAACGTAAATACTTTTGTTTACGATTTTACGTTTACTATAAATGTGTGTGCAGTAGATCAGAGCACTTTATATGGCAATTTGAGAGCATTTTATATGAGCAATTTTGTTCTATATACAGTAATTATGTTTTATAGTTTGATAATCTGTCAACCGTGTTGTGTATAATTTGGGGTAATTTTTCGTTTACCACGTAGTGTTTTTTGTTATGGAAGTGATATAATATTTCGGGAACTATTTTATGTAAATTATTTCCCAAATTTGATTCTTTAACCCTTCTTCTTATGGTAGTACTAGAGTGTATTAAGGAGCGATGAGTAATGGGAATTTAGTAAAATGAGTTTTATAGTAAAATTGAAATGAATGCAAACTGGAATCTATATCTTGCATTTCATAACCATAGTGCATTTCTTAACCGGCAATTTTCCTGAAAGTCGTTTGACCTGAAAAGAATAAAAAAAGGAGGATGGGCCCCATCGGAAGTCTTAAACAAATTTTCCAGAAATCGACCCATCGCAATCTATTTCCTGGTTCCTCACAAACTCCCTTTTAGCAATTAGATAGAAACATAAGCATAAATACAAAGAATTATTTCTTATTAATTATTAGATTAGATCGATAATTTTCAAGATTACATCATTCAGACTCACCGAATAAAATTTCCTCAACATTAAGGTTTTCGGTTGAATTTTTTTTTAAAATACTAAAATTCGCAATTTAACCTCTTCATGAAGTTCAAACTAAAACAAAACCATTAACAACAGCACAGCCGATTTTTTTACACAGCCGAAATTAAGTTTTTATTAAATTATTCTCAGACCAACAATAAAATTTTCAAATCAGATATAATAAGATTAAATTTTAAAAATTATGTATGTGTACAAAATACAATTCATTTCACTGATGGATGTCACTTGGTGGTCGAAAACGTTAGCTCCATAAAAATTGGCTGAAACGAGTCGATTTCGCAACAAAGTTATTGTGATAATCTGGAAAGGCATGCCATTTAATTGGGTTGCTATAAATTATTTTTTTGACTAACACAATTCTGACCCCTTTACGGAGAGCAGAACTCATAGGCGGACCCATCTTCCATGTGAGTACTATAGGCTCTCATGGAGCTATGTAAGGTGTAGATGGTTCTACGTAAATCAGGCCTTTAACCGTACGACCTCGTTTGGGTGATTGTGCAGCTAGCTTCTCTTCATACTGCTGTACTGCTTTGCTTACCTCGTTGGTGACTGTTTCCATTGCAAAGCCCCTATCGAGGTCTACATTATGTACGTACCAAAAAGCATTAACAATCTTCAATCGTTTTAATTGTAGTCTCAAATAGTTTTGGCATAATAGGTAATAGTGATATTGGTCTATGAGACATTATTTCGTTGGGTGATTTTCTTGATTTGGGTATCATAATCACTTTCTCAAATCTGCATACCTTTGGTACATATTTAATTCAGAAGGCTGCAGGAATTTTTTAATGCCGATTTTGAGAAGCTGTTTAAGTACATTTCCTGTTATCAGATCAAAGCCTGGCGATTTTCTTGGATTTCTTTCTTTGATAACTTCCGTAAGAGAAGTCAGGGTGATTTCTTGATTTTGAGTTTCTTCAATTTCTTGTATTTGTTCTGAAAGGCTTCTCCGTTTTGTTAATTGCTTCTAGCCCAACTTAAATTACTTGTTCTTATGGGTGTAATCTAAATTTTGGGCTTTTTATCCGTTTTATTATCTTCTACAATGAATAGTCAGTATTTTTTCATTTGAGCATGATTGTAGGTACGAGTTGGTTGCTTGATGTCTTGTATACTGTATTTCTATACTTTTTCGCTGGGTAAAATTACTCAGTATGAGTAATTTTATCGTTGCTTCTGTTTTTTCGTTTTTCTGCAACTAGGTCTCTAATTTCTTTTGAGTAATTTGTACCTTTTTATATCCTTATGATTTCTCATGTATTATTCCATGCTGACTGTTGTATGTCTAATACAAACTTTTCAACTTCTTCGTCCAATTGTTTCTTCTTTTAAGAGGTACATGCATCTTTATTCTATTCCTCAGTTCTTTGAATCCTTCCTAATCTGTCCCTTCCCAATTTGTCAGGGTAGGAGTGCTTGGTTGGATATTATTTTGCCGTTGAAAATGAGCAGTATAGACCAGAGGTGAGAGGTCGAGTTGAAACCTGCTTCAATACTAACGTAAGTTATCGGCAATTTTTTTTCTTTTTAGTTATAAAGAAATCGAGTAGATCTGGCATTTCGTTGCATCTGTAGACCAGAAAGTTGGGTTTCTAGTAGCGTACCCAACCACATTTTCCCACTGCTCGAGGAGCATTTTACTAAACAAACAGGGCCCGGTTTTTCTGTTTTCTTCACAATTTTAGTAACTTTTTTAATTTTTAAGTTTTTCAGAAGTAAGTCTTATTTATTTCGTCTGGCTGGCATAATAGATGTAGCTTTTGGGATTTAACTTATTGGTCGAGATGTTTGTCCTCGTACGAGTACCGTGTATGATATTGCATCTAATTTCAATTCATTAACTGTCTTATATGCTGATAGTTTTAACTATCAGGTTTGATTTTGATGCCTTTTACTTTCATCAGTGTTTTTGTGAGTTTACTAGATTGTTGAGATTCTACTTTTTTGGCTATGTTCAGGACCCACAATTGGTGATTTCTTGATTTTGCGCTTTTTTCCTCGTTTATTCCTATGCAATACTCAGCCAAATATTTTTTTTAGCAGTTTACCGGTACGGCAACATTGATATTAGGTTTCTGGTGAAAGTTTTCCATCTCTTGACTCTTTGGTTCTAATTATTTAACACTATAAGATTCATTCTTTTTGTTCTTTCCAGACACAGAGACTAATACAGGAAGGGTTCTGTTTCTGTAACCTTCTTGAATGTAATCTCTATTTTTGATTTTTTTTTATCTTCCATTTGCGGAAGACGGTTGGCTTTCTGAAGAATCCATGGAGCAGACCTTCGTGGCAGCTAACGAGAATTCCTGATCCGCCACCTTAGAGACGTTTTCTTTAGCGGTTATACGCTAAGCCGAGGACAAAAGGCAAAATAATTATTTAAAATTTTTTCAATGGAATGAAAAACGTGAAATTTTAAAAACGGTACGGCATCTGGAAATTACGAAAGATTTCATTTATAAAACGGTCTAATGATACTCGCTTAATGACCATAAAAGAAGTGGACGCCCACTTCGAACTGCTTGCAGTTGGAACAGATTCGGCGCAATCCACGTAGAACAAGAAAAATTACCAAAGACCTGAAAATTTCCCAATCTTCTGCAACGGATATTTTTACAGATACAATTCATGAAGTTAACAAGATGCAAAGAAAACGGTGTGAAAGAATATCGTTAATACTTGGCTGGATACGGGCAATGAATTCATCTTTTCTGATGATAAATTATTTATGTTGTAACAGAGGCACAGTTCCGAGAACGATCAGGTTTGGTCAGTAAGAATAAAAAGTAAGCCAAAAAGTCAGAAAATACATTCCCCGTGAACAGGGTGCTTTATCTATCTATATTATGGTTTTGGGCGCTATAAACAAGATAACAAAATCTTTAAAATTAATCAGAAAATGAGTGAAAATCAACGGAAAATACTTCCTCGAAAATTTTTTGCAGAAAATTCGATTTGAAACATCAATACTCTCTATACGGAGATAAGTAGTATTATTGATTCTAGCGTTTCCAATAGTGGTGCGGAGGGAATCCAACAAATCAAATAATTGATCTTCTCTTATTTTCGAATAGTCTTGAACGATGTGCAATATTAGTGAGGCTATGTGAGATAAATTATATATGCTGTCAGAGGGTGAATTTTGAAGAGGGTCAAGAATAAAATGCGTAACAACTACATCTCCACGTATAACTTTGGGTGACCGCATTGAAATGCAAAGAAGAATGGGTGGAAACGGAAACACTTATCCCTCAGGCATGGTTCAGTATATCATCCAGCCGATCTGGGAGCTGGCTAAGATTTCTGATCATACACTAATCCAAAGAAAAGCTGGCCAACGAAATCTCTTTTGGGGTCGGATCCCTTAATATAATGTCGAGCTAGTGAAAATAAATTGCTTCTGAAAATTTATTTTCCCGAAATATTTCTATAAACTATAGTTATATATGGCAGCAAGGATCTTTAAATTTTACATAGCTAGAATATTTTTTACCATTCGAGAGTTTTGTGATGTAAATATTCATAAGCAGAGAGACCTGATTAATATTAATTTTAAGGGTCATAAATATGGGCCGGATAAATATAAGTTTTTCAATTATTGCTCTTGGTAGTATATCTACTTTTCGACAATGTTTTGCTTAGTTATTTCCCTTTATATCCTGCTCAAGAGGCCTTATTGCATTGATATTTTCAGGTTTGTGGCGCTTGTTTCTTTTCTGACCGTAGCATTAGTTGAAATTTAACTCTACTGTTTCCACGCTGTAGTATGTCACAAATATCTCTCTACCTCTAGCGCACTGCGAAAGTTTTCCCTAGGTTTGATAGGTCTTTAATTGAGTTAATTAGGCATGCTACACTTACCAATTCAACCTTGTCCAACATTATTGTGTGTCACTGTATGTTAACATTCGTACCCTTAGAACCAACAGTTCTATTGCTTGTTACCGCAGACTAGACGATCCGAAAAGCGTTTAAGGTCCCCGATAGGATGTTTCCGGAAAAACATGAAGAGATATATAAATATTGTCAATTGCCGACGTAGTAAACCCGCCTCTATTTCCCAATTTACAAAGTTAAATTTAAAAAATCAGGAAAAGCAAATAAATAATAAACCAAATACGTCAGTTACACCAAGTCATATAATTTTTGTGTAAATATGTTTGTTTTCGATCAAATTCGTAAATCCGAAGCCATGCTTTACTCGTATCTTTCGAATCGCCAAGCAATGGGTTAAATTCGTGCCTACCGGAATTCCCCATAAGGGATTTCGAATGACTATATTCGTATGTTTGCAACTAGAATCCGTAGTCCTTCTGGTATTTTCACTATTTTTATGCTGCTCGCATGTATAATTGTCACTCTGGCTCTTTATTTAACACTTACTGTGTTAAAAGGTTTCATGGTTCCTTGCAATGGTTAAGATTTATTTGTATTCTTTCATTATTTCTGGGTCAATTGCCGCGAACTCCGATATTCTATTCTCTTCTTGTTGTTATCCGCTCTCTTAGCGTACTTTACAATTTATGTTGTATAGTCATTTACGTTCCACGTGCCCTATCTTTTATTCTCTCGGGTTCGGCAGACCAATCCAATACGTATTTTTTCTGCTCTCTCCATTACAGACTAAAGACTGCTATCAGTAGTGTGAATTGTGATAACAATACTTGGTTGGACTCGGCACATTCAGCTTAGATCACCATCGCCGTCAGCGAAGAATTGTTTCCCGCTTTTTGGGACTACTTGATGTGGTCACGTTTTGAGCAGAATATCTCACGCAACCACTACAACACAATAAATGTGCTGAAATGCGGATGTTAATCCGTACCTGGGACGATATTACAGTCGAAGGGTGCGTGACCGTCGTCATCATTTATTTAAACCCACTGCGTTAATATATATAATGGTTATTAAGATCGTTTGAAGAAATTTTAAACATTTGTTGTGATTTTTGGATTAATTTTTATTGTTTTTCGTTTAATAAATGTTTGAAACGTCTGTGGTTGATCTAATAACTAAAATTATTTACATATATTGTTTAAGTACTTGTAAAAGTTTCGAAAAATATCCGGAAAATAATAGATTAAATTTACTTTTAAATAACCTGAAGAGGTTTTCCAGGTTGGAAAAATGTTGTCTATTTCCGTTTCTTGCTGGTGCTAAATCCTGTTAATAGGTATCACTCGCCTCAAAACATTCAAAACTTATTCCTCTGATCATACCTGATCGTATCTCACCAACTATAAAGAAACTGCTAAGACGTGAGCAAGCTGGCTTCAAACCGTTCCTGTACCAACCATATCAACACTTCGCATCAGTCTGTATAATAAAATTCGCCAATTTGCCTCTGTTTGTCGACTTCCAACGAGTATTTGCTATGATTTTGGAAGGTGTCAATTGAAATTTTCGAGGAAGTGTTGGCATTTCGGATTTGTTAATTAACAGCACAGTGCATTTCAAAAACAAAGAAAGTGATTCACCATCAAAATAGAGGCTCGGCAAGGGTGTATCCTTTCAAAATGTGGTAAAAACACAACGTTTGAAGGAAACATCAGAAAATCTCTGTGCAAATTTGATACATGGGCGTGCTACTTCATCTACTTACTGTACCTTCGAATTTGCGTCTGTATATTTTTATGTAAGTAATGCAGGATTAATTAATCTCGATAGGGGCAAGACAAAAAAGATTATGATCTACGATGTAAATTAACATAACTATGATACCCTGACGAAGTGCAGAACTCATCAGGCTAACCTACCATCAATGACATTATTATAGGCTGGCCTAGAACTATTCAATGTGCAGATGGTTACTGTGTAGGACGTGAAAATTGAACCGCTAAATAGTTGGGGGTGCTTCGATCCCTCTACAGATTGCAAATTTTATGACAGATTAACATTAACCAAAACAAGGTTATAAATATGGTCTACTAAACTAAAGGCAAGCATAAATCTCTGACTTTCGACGTCTGCTGTAGAATGAAGAAGTTTTGTTGAGAATTGTTTACTCATTAGTAGATTACTATAAATTTAGCCGTTGAGAAAGTTTGATGGAAACCCCATTGAGCAGTGAAAATTACATTACAAAAAAAAAACGATGCAGATCTCAGATTTCATTCTAACTTTCAATCTTAGATCGAGATATAGTGGCAAAATTAAATAAATTACAAATAAATCAAAAACCAAAATTTATGTAAATTAGTCATTAAATTATCGATCGAATAAACCAAACGATTAATGAAAAAGAGATATCCAGAGAAATTATTAAATTATTTACATACTCATATGTATAGACGAATGCAACCAATTAAAATTCATTGGGGCACACCACACAAAAAAGGTAAAATTATAAAGCCATCGCTATTAATTATAATGCCGATTAAATTATCCACCACAATATGACAGTTTTAATTTCACAAATAAATAAAAATGTTTGTATTCATCTAATCCCAATATTAATTTGTCTAAATTTATTTATATCAAACTCGTGACACACATGGACTTTCTCCGTATGCATTTTTATGTTCCATGCCATTCATTCTCGTCCATTATGCTGCGATGAATCGAAATCTATTTGTGTAGAACATCACGTTCTTCTATTACTGTTTTTGTGTTAAATAAACCGCACATCATTTACAAAACTAACTTGCATTTTTTTCCTTTTGTGTAAACTTCACACACGGAATCCCTTTCAAATGAGAATAATATGTACATATAAAACCTAGAACCATCTGTCGTTTACACACGAACACCACACATCCCAATTCGTATCCAGAAGTAGTATTAAAAATAATTTTTGTTGTGAATTCATTGCGAACACAAAAGCAGATGTTCTTATTATTCTTGCATACTCATTTATGCCTTATTTGAGTCTTCTTGAAAAATCGACTCGTCTTTTCACAATTTCGTTTTCATTATAGTTAGAAAAACATAATAATAATAAATTATTATTATTTTTAAAATAAATAAATAATAAATTTTTAATTTTTGTTTTCATTTCGTTTATATGAAAACTTTTATATAACAACAAAAGATACGAAAATATTTTTCTTAGATTTTCTCACAATTATGGAAATTTCTTATTTAATTTAATGTTTTATTTATTTTTGTTGCGATTATTATTATTAGTACTATTTATATTTTGCTAATTAATAATTAATTAAGAATAGTAATTGCAAATTTATTTTATTTTTAGAATTTTAAAATAACTAATTGGCATGTTATTGAATTATTAAAAAAATAATATCTGTGCGGTTCTACTGTCTGACTATTCTCGGATATATGTTTATGTCGGCAAATTTTTTATAATTATTCAGAACCATATGAATTTTGTAAATTTTTTTATTTGGGTTAAATTTATGAATGGTATACGGTGCTGCTGATTTTGAATTTGGGGCAGTCTTTATTGAAGAATTAAATTTTATTTGATCTTAAAGCGAATATTTAGTTTGTTGAACTTAATAATATTTGTGTTGCATTAGGATAGGAGGCTTTACACTTGTAAGATGTTAGCCTCAATCAAATTGAGATTGTATACATCAGTCAAGGTATATATTTCTATTAAAATTGAAACTTCTTCACTTTATAATTTTTTAGACGTTGATTTTCCGCTTGGTGGATCTTGATACCTCTCTTTACGTTAACCTGCCTTAAATACTCTCCTAATTTGTTAAAATTTTCCGTTATTTACGTTAGTATTAAAAAACCTCTGGAAGACGGTTCTTATAAAATCCAAATTTCTAATCGTTTAGTCTATAGTATGTCTAATTTAAATATTTTTCCACCTCCAAATTGATCAAAAAATATGCCATTGAAAGACCGGCAAATTAATGATATGTTACCGATAATTTGGGTGTAGTTTCAATTTATGTTTTGATTAGAAATCATCAGTTTTCCAGCAATCTATCCTTAGGGATTTTTAGACACTCATGCTGATGAATGTTGTAACTGGGTTGCGAAAGATCGTTTTCCACACTAGACGTTTACAACAGATATTTTCCGAATACGATTATCGAATAAAAACGGTTTAACTGTACTTTATTTATAGAGATTTGGAGGTACCAGAACCATAAGACTTAAATATTGCTAAAATGTGTGTCACAGATTATTTTTAAACTGTGCCCATTAAATTGTCAAATTGGTTAGTCTTCGAAGTCAAGGAACTCGGTATACGGAATTTTGGAATCTTAATATGAAAGACGGAACTCAGCCATTTTTTACCGAATTTTGATAAAATTTAGTTTGTAGTATTGGGAAGTACTTCCAAAATAAATCTGTTCCTGCTGAACCAGACTCCGCTATTTTGTAACCTATGATAATGAAATATAGTTTCTAGAATCGAATTTTTAGTTAAAAATAAATTCTTGGTGAAATTCTAGGTTCGATCCGTGTTGAATAATTTTGTTCATAGGTATCTATTATTATTTTGTATCATTATTTTATTAAGATTTTGTATTGGTAATTTGCTAATCTTCATGGAAAATTTGGAGAGATCTGCTCTTTAAAATTATCTCCATAATATTTTGCACTTTTGCGGCTAAATAAAATGCTTTTAGTTTGTGGCAAAGATCTCTAAAACTTCCGCGGGTAATCAATATGATCTGTCGTCTTTCTGACAGCTATAGTTATCCTGAGTCTACATGGGAAACATTTATCGTTTAGAATTCGCTTTAAAATTGTTTGAGTTTTTACGACCATATGACTTCCATTTAGTTTCTAGCAATAAATTCTCACAGGTAAACAACACGGTACGGAAATTGTTCTAATTAGCTAAGACTATACTGAGTCGAAGGTTTGTCGTTTTCTATAATTTTTTCAATTTTTGCGGTCATATAAAGTTTACTTTAATCGTAACATATATCGGAACTCATCTTAAAATTTATGTTTATAAATGGATAGATTCCAGAATTTTTTCTAAAATACATATTAGAATCCCAATAAATACCTTATAAACAAAATTTCATCATAAATGTTTAAGAAATGGCTGAAATGCCCAGCATCTTGTCGTTGGGACGAGTTCCGTATATATTCATAAGATTCCAAAATTCTCTAGATCGAGTTCCTTAACTTTGAAAGTCAACAAATTTGGCAACTTAAGCAACACTTTTAATTTTATTTTGTTGGAATATAATTTCCGCTTTCAAATGCAAAATGATAATTTTTTTAAAAATTTAAAAATTTAATGAAAATTTCGTGTTGTATATTATGACGAGGGCGGTCTATCATTTTTGAGCATCAGTCAAATTCTGATATGCTCTTCTCTTTATGTCGATACACTTTTTCCAGCGATATTGCAACACTCTTTAACTCATTCTTCAACTTCATTGCTTTTCAAAATAGTGATCTGCACTTGCGATAACCTACTCGTTTTATGAAAATATCTGACCTCCGAAATAACTTCTTATGAAATACGAAAAATACGCTGAGGGCCAGATAAATTCAATACTCTAGTTGGTAGATAAAACTGGTAGATAATTCCAATTCAAATGAGGTTATTTTTTAGCAGTTATTACCTTCAACTGGTCTAATTGCAATGCTTTCGGGAAGGAAATCTGTACCCGGACCACTTCCGATTGTAGAGAATATTTCCACATTAAGAGCAAGAATAATATGCTTGATTCATCAGATTAAACAATTCCTTGGAAACTTGCAAAATAGATTTCATCAGATCACAGCATCAGATGACAACACAACAGCATTAGATGACTTGTTTACGTTCAGTGGATTCCGCTTAATTTCCGCTCGTACTTTGCAAGGAAAATTTGAGACTACATTGGGGCGCCCATATTGAAGATCTGTGCTATTCACAATGTCGAAACTTTTACAAGACAAGTAGAGCAGTGGGTAAATCTACGGTACTTGGAACGGGAGGTACTGAGTTCGAATCCCACCAGAGGCAAGATACAAAAGAATTTTCTTCATTGATTACGATTGGTGATGTCTACCCTCATGTGAATGAACAACAAATATCTTAATTTGAGTGATTAGTACCTACATGCATTCTATACGGAATTTGATTTTTTCCACGTTTATCTAAGTTGTACAATTTCTCAATTTTAAGTGTGATCGTAATCTATCAATTAAACTAGAAATTCTCTTAAAATTTAAAGTTTTTATTGTGACTGAAACGTACAAAAATGAACGTCTAAAAGTGCAACAGGTACTCGGGTACCTCGTCACTCACATTAGAGTTAACAAAACTATGCTGCTGTTGGAGTGTTGAATTCAGCGTCGATCGACCGTCCATGTCAGTTTTCAGGTTGATCCATATCAACGTGCATGTAGTATACGGTAATTGTGTGACTAGCTGGATGTGTGGTGTGTCATAAATAAAAAAGCGGAGTATTATTGACCTTAAAAGAACATTAAATCCATTGATGATTAATATTTTCTGTTTTAAATAAAAAAACTAAAGACATGACTGCTGGATCGAGAAGGAGGATTCACGAATTCGTTCAAAGTACTGAAAATATTCAACAGCTGTCGAATGATACAAATAACTGCTTAAATTCAAACTCAATTTCTGAATTTCTGCTGCAACTTCCCATTTCGGGATTTTGTACCCTAAACGAGGTTTGGATATTGACCTTTTAAAAATAATTTCCAAGGCAAGAGGCGCGCGTGAAATAACCCACTGTTTACAACTCAATGGATCATGGATCTGAGAATAAAAGTTGAGGAAATCGCTGTTTTATTTATAATAGTAATCTATGTTCAGATATGTAAAATCTGGAAACAAGCGAACAGGAATTTCATGGGGCGTGTTTGTTCTGAGGGTATGGACGGATAGCGGGAATACGTGTACAATGCGCGGTAAGAGATTGTATTGCTAATCGAAAATGAAATCAAATGGTATGTTATCAATGCATCGTTTGAGATATTTGTTGAGCCACTAAATGAGAGAGCGAAGGAGAGCCTTGTTTCGATGTATAAGAGAAGTTGAACTTGTTCAGCGCTGTCAACTATTAATCCTGCTAGGCTTTAATTTTAAAGTAGCCGGTGAATCTAATAGGTGGAGCAAATATTAGCCACTTTTTAAATTGTCTTAATATTTATGTTTCGACTATTATCCTTACTATTTTTCCACTCACTTTCCTTACCACAAGTTTCAAGAAAAAACAAAAATTATTAAGAATATATTACATAAAATTGGCTGGAGCCCAAAAATAAAATGCTAAAATTTATCATCTCTAATTGACAGTGAAATCACTTCGAGTGAAATTTGTAGATAAATACTCCAAGGCAAATAGTAACATTTACAGATTATAAGGTCACTCTAGCATTCTAGGATATCTTAGACGAATCGATAATCACGGAAAAGAACCACTAACAATGCTAATATCACGAATAGATAACGAATAAAGCCCTAAAGAAACAAGGTCTTAGCAAAGAAACTTCTCTGAATATAAATATTACGTGCATATTAATAGAACTGAAATCACAAATATTAAGAATGAAATATTAAAACTTAATTAAAACAGAGGTGCATAGAATTTAATATTAAATAAACAAAACTGTGAAATGATCCTTAATTAAAAATTTTGAACTACCGCTAGTTAATATGAAGCGGTGAGAGAGAAATTATGAAATGGCACTAAGAAGAGAAATGTCAAAATTATCCAATCATTCCAAAGGTAAATTCTATACTTATACTTATATACATATCACAGTTAATGCATCGTTAGTAGAACTATTACAGTGGTTGTATCTTCGCCGCTATTATTGATTTACGGACCATTTTGTTATTTTTGAGGTGCTTTTGGGTCGTGGAACAAGCTTGGTTCATAATCAACGTTATAACCGTAGCCTGTAAAGTAATTCCACACTAGGTTCAGTTGTAGCGGATAGGCAATTTTTTTGTAACTTTAATTCGGATATTTGACGCTAGATTCTGATCTGGTGTTTTATCCATCGAGAGAGCATTGCTTCTCCAAGGCTTTCCGAATTAGATATCAGAGTCTATTTGTTTTTCACTGATGGATGTGATTCGATTTCTGGTGCGGACTTCAGTGTTTATTCTATCTCCCGGCCGAATAGTGCTCACAGTTCGGGCGGTTTTCTCAACTCATTGATTCAAGTAAAAATAAAATTTTCATTTGTTAACGATTGTTATCACTTATATCATTCTTTATTACAACGAGAAATTACTGACGCTATGATCAAATCAGGTTCACAGTTTAAGCTAGTTGGACCCATTCCTGTGGCTCCTTTGACCTTAACTTTGACCTTAAATAAGCATTAGGAAGTTGTTTAAAAAATCGTTCAAATCAATCGGATTGGGATAGAAGCCATATTTTCCCCTCTGTGGGGTTCTGCCAGTATTCGATAATTCTATTATTAGTGGGGTAAGAATTTTATTCTCGTCACTTTTTTCGCTGTTTAAGCAGGTGTACCTTGCCATTTTTGGTTAGTACTTGGCCAAAACTATCCTTGATTGGCGGTAAGCCGGTAAGGTTGTAAACATTAAGTGACTCTTTTTAATGTGCACGCATATTTCTATTTGCTGCTATCTCTGCAGTTTCAAGAAGATCTTCATGGTTTTCTCAATAATGCTGGTTTGGTCATTTGAAAAGTAAAGTATAAGCCACTAACAAGTAAGGCCAAAACTAGACTTGAATACGCTCAAAAATAGAGATACACCATAATTCGCATTAGCTACTCCTGTATAGAATTAGCACACAAGGGTCTCATGCATTTTGGTAAATTCATAATAGATACACTTTCAGATTTTGAAAAAATGCGAAATATTTTTAAGTAATATTTTAAGTCTTTTGGATGGTGTCCCTTATTAAGCGAAGATTCTTTAACGATTGATCTCATGAAAGTCAACAGTTTAAGGAGAGTACTAATTAAATAGTATGCTCTTGATTCCTGATAGCGTTGACGCTGGTATCCGATCTGCAACCGAATAAGGGTAGTTTCCGATTCAGATCATGCTAATCACTATATCGGTATTAACTATTTTATACTTGTGATGTGCTACAGCCACTGCTAGTGACGCGTATCTTTAAAATGTAATAAGACTCATCAAAACTATTAGGTTAAGCAACTGAACTGTTTAGCTGTTTTACTTTTTTTTGGAAACTGTTTATATATTGAAGGCAACCGTTTTACAATATTTTTTGCGACATCTGCTCCGATGTGGCTCATGTATTAAATTCTCCATTTGAACATATCAACGAGGAAGCTATAAATCTTAACGACTGCGAAATTTTCAAAACCACCATAGTATTGAATTATATATTGAACCCTTGGGTAAGGCCAAAGAAACTGAAATGAGGTGAGAGCCCTACCCCAATTAACAAATATTATGTTCCCTAATTTACCTCAAAAGAATTCTCAAGGATGGGGTTTTTGATATATCCGGTTCAATCCAGTTTACCTGGAATTATTGTATTTCTAGATTTAGTGTATTTGTGGAGAAATTAGGAAACTCAGATTACGAATTTACGAATTATAATTCGCACTTCAAGCTATTCGGTTACCTTTACCATTGAGTAAATTACCGGGACATTAAAAACAATCATGTTAAATCGAATCTGTTGGAGGAAATGAAGTAGCTGTCAGATATAATGCCAAAATAAATGCAGTCATGTATTTCCTAAAGTACAGAATCAGTAAACCAATAAATTTAATTCTTCGCTTTGTATTATTGAGGTAAATTCTTACCAAAGGTTCGTAAAGCTTGGTTTTGAAAGAAGATTATTTCGTATGCTCCTGAAGAAATGAAATTACGGGGGTTTCTCCGAAAAATATTCAAAGTTATTTTATAATTTCAACCGTGATTCCTTGTTGCTAAAGGGTGGTTAAATTTTAAGGGCCTTATGTTGATTTTGAATAAAACACAAATTGTTTAGGAAATTATTGTCAATTCTTTTTATTATGATAATATGGTATGGTTCAATTATGTATGGAACAAAATATCGGCCAAATGGCCGCCGCGACCTCGGCGGCACACCTCCACCCGATGATCCAAATTTTCGATGACGCTTAGGCATAATTGAGGTTCTATGCCGTTAATGTGCCGAATTATCTCATCCTTTAGCTCTTGAATTGTTGCTGGCTTATCGACGTACACCTTTTCTTTCAAATAACCCCAAAGAAAGAAGTCCAACGGTGTCAAATCACATGATCCTGTCGGCCAATTGACATCGCCACCACGTGAGATAACACGGCCATTGAATTTGTCGCGCAAAAGAGCCATTGTTTCGTTAGCTGTGTAGCAAGTGGCACCGTCCTGTTGAAACCACATATCGTATCTTCCAATTCGGGCCATAAAAAGTTCGTTATCATCTCACGATAGCGAACACCATTCACAGTAATTGCCTGACCGGCCTCATTTTGGATAAAATACGGCCCGATGATGCCGCCAGCCCATAAACCGCACCAAACAGTCACTCTTTGTGGGTGCATTGGTTTTTCGACAATCACTCTTGGATTATGATTCGCCAAAATGCGGCAATTCTGCTTATTGACGAATCCACTGAGGTGAAAATGTGCCTCATCACTGAAGATGATTTTCTTCGAAAATTGATCATCCACTGTTGCCATTTCTTGCCACCATTCTGACCATTGACGACGTTTGGAATGGTTAAGGGGCTTTAGTTCTTGAGTCAATTGCACCTTATAAGCGTGTAAATGCAAGTCTTTATGTATAATGTTCATCAACGACGAGCGTGAGAGGTGCAATTGTTGGGCACGACGACGAGTTGAGATGGACGGCTCTTCAGCCACACTATCGCGAACAGCAGTAATATTTTCTGCTGTACGAGCTGTACGAGCATGGACTGGTGTTTTAAAATCTCCTACGGACCCGGTTTGCTCAAATTTTTGCACGATTTTTCCGATTGTACGCACATTTGGACGATTAAATTGACCGAAAAAATCACGAAGTGCACGATATGCATTTTGATTTGAACGCCCATTTTCATAATATGCCTGAATAACTTTAACGCGTTGCTCGATTGTGTATCTTTCCATGGTTCAAATTGAGTTAGTCTGAAATTGAGAAATGTCAAATTAAATGCAGAAAAAAACTTGACGTTTAGGTGTGGTTCACATTCAATGTCGGCCCCTAAAATTTAACTACCCTTTAGTTTATTTTTTGTCTAATTTACCACCCATCTATGAGCAGTCTTATATTGACTATCGATACCCCCAAAACATAACCCGTTCTTTCTACCTCGCTATTATCGTAGATTTATTATCGTAAATAACCTTTAACAAAGCAAGACCAATCAGACAAGTTTTTTTTATTGGCGGTGCGTCATGACAAAAACACTTTATCAGTTTCAACATGTTTCTAATAAAAATCATAATTGATGTTCTACAAACAATAAGACTGATGTTTTTGTTATGTTAATCATCTTTGTTGTTATATATATTGTAACTTTTAGTTTTATCCATTTAGAAAAAAAAAACTATAATAGTTTTTTATTTATAGTTTTAGAACATGAAAAGTGCATCCCGCACACACAGTCACACATCGCGTCATACATAACTAAAAAGTAACAATAAAATTATATAAATATAGTTAAAATATAACACAAGGCGGGCCCCATAAGAGGCGCGATGAAAATTCAAACGGGAAAAACGTAAAAATCTTTTTCATTTTTAATTGCATGTTTTGATTTAATTTTTTATGTTACACAAGCAAAACCAACAAAACACTATACAAACCATTAAATAGTTTTTTTTAGGTATGTGCATCCATTTTTATAGTTTTTATGTAAAGTGAGCACGTGTAGCTTAGTTTTATTTATTTAAATGGTTTATTTACTATTTACATTGGAAAATATATGTTAAAAAAATCATAGTGTTTAATTCAAATATTTACATATAAATTAAAGCTGGTATACAGTTAATTGTATATATTTTGTCGGTAATGTTTGTTTTGTAGTTATAACTAGGAACTAACTAAAGTTATTACATAACTAGCCGTACGTATAAATTAATTTTTTCAAAGTGAAAAAGTGTTTCTTGTGTAATCTTCTTTCCGTTGATAAATAATAAGTAGGTAATTTATCAAATTGTGTCATAAATTTAGATCGCGGTTCTAAGCAATGGCATATGACTAACCGTTATCCATTGTAATCTTTCAGTTAGCTTTTAATTATAAAGTCCGGAAACCCATATTTCGTACCTACACTACTAAAGTGAAAGTTATAG
Source organism: Nephrotoma guestfalica (assembly GCA_963691935.1). Lineage (NCBI taxonomy): Eukaryota > Metazoa > Arthropoda > Insecta > Diptera > Tipulidae > Nephrotoma > Nephrotoma guestfalica. The sequence goes on from OY829914.1 coordinate 251,192,350, forward strand.
TGGAAAATTTAATTTTTTTTTCTAAATTCCGAAACGATGGTATCTTTAAGTCTCGAATGCACTAAACCTAAAATAGAACAATATTTGAATAAAAAAAAAATATCTCCATAAAATTTAACTATTTCTATTTTTATGATTGAAAAATAGATAAATTTATAGCTGAGTCTTCTCAAATCCCATCCAAGAAGTATATGCATGTGAACATTTAATTCGATAGGGACATGACACAAAATTTTCTCGTTAAATTATTTCTTCAAGATGTGACATTTCGATCGTTAATTTTTTTAATTTTCTTTTGAGATTAGATAGTATTTTTTATGTTTGATTTGCGGAAGTGGGTTTTGAATGGAAGTATTATACATTGAAGATGGTGGTTATTTGACCCGGATAATTTTTGTTTATTTAAAGGGTTTGTTAATAAATTTGATTTAGTTGACAACCAACATACTTGTACAATATTTTTTTAATTTTATTTATCACGGGGATCATTAGTTATTCTGTCATTAGTTGACTTGAGAACTCTTAACTGTCTAAAACTAGTGAAAGATACGTTAAAAACAGTTACGCAAGGCAGACAAAGTTAGGTTAAGTCCATTTAAAATGTGTTGTCGAAATATAATATCTAGTTGGCTTACGTTTAATATCACTCACACAAAACTAGTGGCGCCATTGCTTGAAAGGCGAAAGGAAGCACAACTAACTCCTAAGCCGTTAGCCCCTATAATTCCACTAGGCCAAAAATATATTTCACCCCCTTCCTGTTCTTTAGATTTATGGTTGCTGTTTGTTCATCTCAACCACTATCAGTTTTTACCCTATTTATTTTCAATTAAAGGTTTCCCTTGACGATGACAGCTTATTTTCATATGCATTTCTATCCAGTAACTCTGCCCTTTTAGCAGCTTCTAATTAAAAATTCAAACAAATGCGAAATTACATATTTTTTTTATTTTCGGCATAATACGATTGTTTTTTTGAGAAATGTTCGTTATTCTCGATATTCAATACATTACCTGTCGAAAATTATCCAGTTTCAGCGAAAATTTCGTAAGTATAACCAAGTTAAACATTTGATTGCTGGAACATCAATGACACAATGACCTTTTCTCCCATTACCAAACCAATGGCCAGTGATATAGTCTTTCTCATTTAAGTACTTACTCCGGTTTTAGTTAAAAAGAAACATTGAAACATTTGATCATGAAGAAGATAATATTTGTACACGTTAGATCAAACAACTTCGACGTATAAATATAAGATATTGTTTGTTAATAAATTAAATTACGAGTATTTTGACTCCCGATTCTCGATTTTTGTAACGATTTTGATCAAGATTCGTTAAACATGATTGAAAAAGTGTATTTTACTCGACCCACCATGGTCAACGAGATAAAGTGGTAATTAAAGTCGTCGGTTCTATGAGCGATCCTCAAAATCACATAACCTTCTAGTCATAGACTATAATACCCAAACTAAAAGCTTCGACTGGTTTTATTTTTGTTCCATCCACTAGTCTGCTGCACTCAGTTAATTAAAGATTGCAGAAAATATATTTTTGGAATATCCCCATAGTAGCCCTACTGTGCTTCATGAAAATGTACATTCTGGCACACTAAACATTTTCTTGCTATTATTTTTTCTGTTGACGGAATTTGATCCCCACAACAATGCTTTGACATTCACGTCAAATATTTTGACCAAGTGACTGCAGATCTTGCTGAACGTCACCCTTCCCCTAGGTAGGGGGTTTCCCATAAAGTGATACTTGGTGGTCCGGTTGTGAGATCGTTTTAGGAATCTGATAATATCGATTTTCTTTGTGTATCATACGGACTATTTTATAATCGAGATCAGCAAACTTCTGGAAGTCTCTTAGTGCTACTGACCAGGAGTGTAACCAAAAGTGATAAAGAAGTGATAGCTGGCTTTATCTAAATGAGACTTACATAAAATGTTTAGGTGGTATTCATCTGTGATCCTGAATGACATGCTACCGAAACGCAAGTTTGCTCCGTGATCACCGATCTCAGATATTTAAACTTCCATCTTCTCGAACTGAGTTTCTACTAAAATTATCTGTTCAAATAACGTATTTATACTTTATCTATTTTATATTAATCTCTGCTACACTGTGCCTTCAATATATAATTTTTACAATCTGGTTCGTATTTTTTTGTAGTTTTTTCTGAAATCATGAATGGAACTGCAATCATTAGTGCTCGTAGTATAGAAATAAGGTTAATGAAATGAAAACAAGTGAAACAAGTGAAAACAACACCCAAAATGAAAACAAGTTGTTTAATCTAAATAATTTTAGATCGTTTTTAGTAATTGCTCGAATTGGTATGGTGGAGTTGCTATATTTGTACGAAATAATATGCCATCCGTATATTCATTTGGACAATAATTTTTGTCAAAACCTAGTTATAATTAAAATTAGTTAGTTAAAAAAAATCGATTTAAGACTGTTTTTGGCACCCATCGACGAAGCATTATTATTGGAGAAGTAACCTTAAATTCGAAAGCTGGTCTCTATTATTTTATTTCACAACAAAGTACGGAAGAGTATCGGAAGAGCGTTTGATATAATATATCACGATATTCGTCTCAAAAAGTTCCAAAAAGAATTCGCCAATATTGTCAACTTAGGCTGTATGGTACTCAAATTGTCAAAAACGATGAGCACTCAAAATTATATTTTGAACACAAAAATTACCAATTGACTTAATTCGTTCTTTAGGATGAAGTTAAATATTGAGGTGATGATTACTGAAATAAAATATTTAGTTTGTCTATGGTTAGGTTTCAAAGTTTATCGTTTTTTTTAAACGTACAAATCCATTTTCCCAATATTTTACCTCTAATCAGCGAAGAAATCTTGTATCAAGGTGTTAAGAAACATCAAATTGAGGTATCAATACCCGATTATCAAGATTAGCCTTGAAATGACGTTGAAAATATAAAATTTAGTTAAAAAATATGAAAAATTCGATAATTTTTCTTGTTTTTACGCCGCAATGACGATGCTAATTTGGAATTTTTTATTGCTCCTAGATGGCAAATCACTTAATAATTAATCAGACCAAGATAAATCGCCATTAATTTATTATAATATGCAATGTTTAGATCAGAAATAATGAAAATTAAATATTTATTAATTTTTTTACATATACAAGCAATATAAGTAAAATTTAGTAAGCAAATTATACGAAACTTTAGTACTCAAATTTATTAAAGGAACAAACACGTTTTGCATACATTGTAGGGTAGTTTCATTGTACTCGTTTGCATACATTTTAGGTATTTAAATATCGTTAGAAAACAAGAAATTTGTTTTCTCAGTACCATCTAGCCTTAAGAAATTCCAGAAATATATTTCAAACAGAGAACAAGTTGTTTATGTTAATAAGAATGAAGTAATACACTACAGTAATAGTCTGTCCTCTTTAACTTCTATAAAAACGATATGTTCCAACCTGATTTAAAGAGGCAGCTTCAGCTGTATGAAGATTATGGCCTACTACTCTATGAAGATATGCAGCACTCATTTAAACTTACTCAATTCTTGGTTTCAACAAAATAATTTAATTTTAAACACGGACAATACAAAATATATGATGGTCAAACGCCTTATAATTCAATTCCTATTAAAAAGGACGACATTTATATGTATCTTTTTTACATCTCGATGAAAGATAAAATTAGCATGAGACTTCATAAAAAATGCATTAAAACGGTGAGAAACATGGTGCCTAAAAACAACAACTATATTACAAATTTATTATGCAAAAACTATATGGAGTGTCCCTGCGTAGTTTAACTCACAAGAGGTTGAAGTCTTGCAAAAACGTTCCTTAAAAATGACATTAATGGTTTCAATGTATTATCTTTCTATTCGCCTTTTTGAATAGTTCTAGCCGTTAAGAGTGATTAATGTAAAAGTGTTAATTTTGAGTGTTTATAAGATATTTAATAATTTAATCAAACATAATTTTGTACTTGTCAAAGTTGGTGATATACACACCGGTATGGAATCCGACGTCGAAGCCAGATCAATAATCAGTTTTCTAGATTAACAATGTTCTTTACAGGCAATTTCCATTATTTAACGAATTATCCACGCATATTAGAAGTGAAACAAGTTTAAGCAAATTTGAAATAAAATTATTAGAATATTTAAAAGTAAAATCTTTATAGACTAAACATTAATAATGAATACTCGAATCAACATAACAAAATCTAATAAACTTTCTTTTAACGACACTCGCACTATAACCGAACAGGGGTTCCAGCAACTAAAAATAACTGTAATGGTAAACACATTAGATTTATAACGGGTGATTTTTTAAGAGCTTGAGAACTTTTTTTTAAAAAAAAACGCATAAAATTTGCAAAATCTCATCGGTTCTTTATTTGAAACGTTAGATTGGTCCATGACATTTACTTTTTGAAGATAATTTCATTTAAATGTTGACCGCGGCTGCGTCTTAGGTGGTCCATTCGGAAAGTCCAATTTTGGGCAACTTTTTCGAGCATTTCGGCCGGAATAGCCCGAATTTCTTCGGAAATGTTGTCTTCCAAAACTGGAATAGTTGCTGGCTTATTTCTGTAGACTTTAGACTTGACGTAGCCCCACAAAAAATAGTCTAAAGGCGTCAAATCGCATGATCTTGGTGCCCAACTTACCGGGCCATTTCTTGAGATGAATTGTTCTCCGAAGTTTTCCCTCAAAATGGCCATAGAATCGCGAGCTGTGTGGCATGTAGCGCCATCTTGTTGAAACCACATGTCAACTAAGTTCAGTTCTTCCATTTTTGGCAACAAAAAGTTTGTTAGCATCGAACGATAGCGATCGCCATTCACCGTAACGTTGCGTCCAACAGCATCTTTGAAAAAATACGGTCCAATGATTCCACCAGCGTACAAACCACACCAAACAGTGCATTTTTCGGGATGCATGGGCAGTTCTTGAACGGCTTCTGGTTGCTCTTCACTCCAAATGCGGCAATTTTGCTTATTTACGTAGCCATTCAACCAGAAATGAGCCTCATCGCTGAACAAAATTTGTCGATAAAAAAGCGGATTTTCTGCCAACTTTTCTAGGGCCCATTCACTGAAAATTCGACGTTGTGGCAGATCGTTCGGCTTCAGTTCTTGCAGGAGCTGTATTTTATACGGTTTTACACCAAGATCTTTGCGTAAAATCTTCCATGTCGTCGAATAACACAAACCCAATTGCTGCGAACGGCGACGAATCGACATTTCACGGTCTTCAGCAATACTCTCAGAAACAGACGCAATATTCTCTTCTGTACGCACTGTACGCATTCGTGTGGTTGGTTTAATGTCCAATAAAGTAAACTGAGTGCGAAACTTGGTCACAATCGCATTAATTGTTTGCTCACTTGGTCGATTATGTAGACCATAAATCGGACGTAAATCGCGAAACACTTTTCGAACCGAACACTGATTTTTGTAATATAATTCAATTATTTGCAAGCGTTGCTCGTTAGTAAGTCTATTCATTATGAAATGTCAAAGCATACTGAGCATCTTTCTCTTTGACACCTTGTCTGAAATCCCGCGTGATCTGTCAAATACTAATGCATGAAAATCCTAACCACAAAAAAATCACCCTTTATTATGAATATGTTATCTATTATTTATTATGTGACAAATATATTTGTTAAGATAATTGAAACATAAAATAAATCAATAGAAACATAAAAATGAAATAAAATGAAGCAAAAAACTTTAAGTGTTTGCCTTCTTGTAGTCACTCTATCTTTGACCTTCGTTCCTTTGAAGTGAAAACTAATCTATTGGTATGTTAATTTTGATCTCAACATTTGTGAACATTTTGTAGCCTGTGTTGCTATTCCGCGGCAATTAAATCTGTCTCCATTTTTATAAAGTCTTCTACTTTTCAGAAATGTAATATTCAAACATATACTGTAAAACAATGATCATGATCGCCTTCGAAATTTTAACATTTCTTAGTAAAATCACGATTAACGGTAGGTTCCCATCTAAATGGTTTTGAAATTATTCGCATTCTATTTTAAATGTATTCACATTTACAGTATACAATGAAAAACTTTACAAATTTATTTACGCACATTTGAAAAATTTACAATTCGATTTGCAATTAAAAGTAGTCGGGCATACAACTTGCATTTACAAAATTAACCCAAACATTTTCCGAAATGCCTGCAATACACACAGCAACTTGTTTTTATTTATTTTGAAAACAAACATTTGTATGTTATGTCAAAACTTTGTTATTAAATGACTGTAAGATGATAGCAAACATTCTTATTTTATAATTACGGTTTCATTTTTGATAAAGGAAAAATGTTTTAAATGGAATGAATCGTGCCTCCGGAATTTTAAAAATATTTTTAACAGTGAGACTTATTGCGCCGTTGGTTTGTTTTGTATTTGTTAATTTTGCCAGCATTATTTGCAAATTTTATTCTGTCCGTTGTCTAAAAATCTTAGACTACGGAAAATGTCCAAATCTTTCACATATACGAATGAAAATAACACACAAATACAACTATATGATACGAAAATTTCTCTTTCGAAATTTGAAAATCTGAAAATGGACGAACATATATAAATAACATATCACACGTTAAAAACGCCCAGTCGCAACTTTTTTTTACTAGTCACCACCAGGAATCGAATCCGGGACCCCCGAATAACAGAGCAAACACTCTACTTACTAAGCTAACGAGGACGACAAAACCACATTTGTTGTATAGTATATATCCATTCGTAATATAAAAACTGCACTGTAGCCTTCCTCTTTCCTTTTAGAAATTGTTAATCTAGTAGTAAAACTTCTTCTCTGTGCACATGTAGTCAAATACCAAATGTTTCACAAAGCTTAATCGATGGCATGTGGCCCGCGGACCTATCATTCATATTCTACCATAAATATCCAGATTAAAGTGTTCAGTCCGAAACTGTCATAAAAATTATTTAATTTGAAGATTGATTTATCCAATATTTCGATTCTTGAGGTCAATTTTAATAGTTCAACCCTAAGTTAGAATTGAAGCAATAGATTTAAGTTTTTGTGATTATTAAACTTTGGAATCGGTTAGTTCGAATATGATCATTATTTAGAATCAACAGCTAAAATACGGGCTGTAAACATTTGTATTTGTAATGAGGTTTGAAAATCCTCCAATCTGCTGCGAGAAGAATGAAATTGTATACAATTTTACAGAAATTCCGCAAAATCCATTTATTGGTGTTTTGCCTCGGGATCGCTTAACCTTGTAGCAACAGTACAACTGCCACCGTTAGGTGTTTGTAATTTGTGAGGTGTTGTTTCTCTTCAAGAAAAAATTATTCTGGCTGGCTAGACTCGAACATAAGGGGTCTTTCCCCCTTATAAGAACGCGTCGAAATTTATTAGGTCATAGCAGCCATATTATTAAAGCAACATCTGTCAAATTTATTGTGAATTTTTCAGTAGTGTATGGCAAATCACCATGTAACGTTATAGCGTTGAACAGCGTATGCAAATCATCAAACTTTATTTTCAAAATCAGTGTTCCTATCGTAAAACGTCCGTGACGTCGCGTTACGTGATTATTATGCTTGCGGCAACCGTCCTACCGAAGCGACTCGGTTCTATAAATAATCAGCCAACATCCGTACGTCACCGAAATGCAAGGCCTGCTGCTGTGTGTGAGAGTATACGGCAAACGATAACCGTTAACAGTGAGCACTACAGATGATAAGCAACTTCTTGTGGCCTAAACTGGATAATATGAACACCGAGATGTGCGATCTGAGGGCATGGTTATGCCACGCGGCGCGGATGTGTCCTGGCTACCGAGATTGTGCAATTTAACCCCTTTAGACTTCTTCCTTTGGGGCTGTCTTAAATCACAGGTCTCTGACATATTATTACAATTGATGCCCTCAAAGTCTACATAACGAATGCCATCCAGCAAATTCAGCCAGATTTATGCGACCATGAATGACCTTCGATGAAGTCATCGAAAATTGAAGCTCCGAATACGTGTCACCAAACAAAGCCGTGGCGGACAACGTAATATTCCATACTTAATGTCGTACATTATGCTTTCTAATAAAAAAAAATAATGGATACCTCACACACAACTTAACTTGTTTACATTTAAAATTAAAGCGCGCTTTGAAAGGTCCTTTACAAATAACTTACGTTATTGGCAAAGGTCTATGGCTTAACTATGATTTTGAGGACCATATACACGGGATATGTATATCGATCTTTCTTAAAAATCTAATTATTTAATCAATTTTATTGTAGCAGAGTCCTCAAAAAGAGAAAGTGTTTCAATTGGTCAACAATTGATGAATTTTTTCTGAAACGTTTGTTATTCCTTTCCTCAATTTATTACCGATCTTTTTGTACATTATTCAATATTCTTACAATTTGACTTGTAAAACAGTTGACTTTTAAATTCGATTTTCTCACGATTTAAGAATGCAATTTTATAGTAAACTATTATGGTCACTTATTAAAAAAATTGTAAATGACTGATAATTGCATACGTTTGACAGTCGATAGATATGAACACACCTTCTAAATAACGGAAATTTTCTGCAAACGTTTCGCGGTACACAAAATATATTGTTAACTACTGCTGCTTACTTATTGAAAGAACTAAACTTACAAATCTGAGAGGATTCGCATTCAACAGAAATTGAAAATTATGATGTATGATGTTATATCAACATTGGGAAATAGTTTATTAATTTAAAAAACGCGACCACTTTGTTTGTCTTGAGAAGAATTTGTCATCAATTGTGGTGTTTCCATTCATAAATCAGTCGGTGTAATTATCTCTATACAGTACGCAATTTGATATATATATATATATATATATATATATATATATATATATATATATATATATATATATATATATATATATCTAAGATTATAAATACACGTTGCTTGGTGTGTAAGTTCAATGTTCCGTCATTATTCAAATATATTAACATTGTCGGCATCACAATTATAAAAATTCCCTAGCAGCAAGTCACTAATCGTCTTACACAATGCCAAGTCAAGACACAAATAATAATTAAACTCTAAATATAACACCGTGTAATCATCGTCATTACTTTATGTTAATTTCTATTTTACAAAAACAACAACAATAAAACTATAAAGTTGTTAGAGATACACAATTATTTTATACTATACGGATCTGTCTCTCGGTATATAAATTACAATGCACACACTGTACATTGACCGTCAATTTTTATTTTTAATTTAATTTTAATTTTAGATAAAAAAAAGTTGTATATAAATGAAAAACTATTTTAAGTTTGACATTTAACAAATTAAAAATATCAAAATAAATTTTCATTGTTATCTCTCTCGGTATAAATAGCCTCGCGTACGCATTTGAACTTGATTGATGACAATTCCCTGTCCATCAGATTTTTATGTGTATATGCAACAGTAATTAAATCGGAATGAAACCCCATTACGAGTACGAGTAATTACAGCCGCAGCATTTTTAAACAATCGATTCGATTAAAATTTCACTTTCTCGATGTAATTCATAAGATATTGTGTTGATAGATGAAAGATAGTGAAAGTAATTTCCAATAAATGAATTTACCATTTACCATTTGTGTTTGTAGTCGTGTGATATACATACGGAAATAACAGTGTACCGAATTTTTAAAAATCAAAATATCAAATCAATTTAATAAGATGATATTTGATATCTAACACGGTACAGACGTATTATGAAATACAAGAGCGCTATATTCTAAAAATTTATTAATAATTGTCAGCCCCGATTTATAGTAAGGGGGCGGCGTCAAATTATTTAACTTATCAAAATTGTAATCAAAGTTTAATTTGAATAAAAAAATTGAATGTATAAGAGCAACAACAAACTACATGTATGTTAAACAACAATATTTTTTGAGTGGACGTTGAGTTGACATACATTTTTTGTTAATGTTGATTATTTACGAAAAAGTAGTTTAATTGAGTTTAATTGAAGCAAATATCGTGAGTACTCTAAACGAGATACCAGATTTGTTATGGTTAAATTCGCGTGTACGCGCAAAAAGCATGTTATAATCGGCAGAATTTAAATAATATTTTAATGATCTAACAACTAGACATCGCATAATGGATTTTAATTGCATCAAACATTATAAATATAAATAACTATATTTACATTACTTCTGCGTAAAAGTAGTAAATTCAATGAAGATCAAATATAGAGAGAATTGCTTTCAATCTAAAATTTTATGGTTAAAATTGTATTTTATGGTTTAACAGTAAATATTTTATTACGGAAGTGGGAAATTTATAGTCATCCGATTGTGGTATAACACAAGACTATTAAAATTGTTTTAATATAGTCATGAATTCAGTTCACAATGAAAATTTACGACCCATTTCAGATGAATTTTCATTAGAATACTGGTACTGAACAATTTTATGATATGCGAATAAAACTGAGGTATTATAAAACCGATTCGTCATGTCATTTACAAATGATTTGCACATAATGTCAAGAATTCATTTAAATTTTTTGAATTGGTCGGGAAAACATTGTAAATAGAAATTTCTAAATTGAACTTACTTGACTCTTCATTTCAACAAACCAGACATAAATTTCCTAACTTTACTGATATAGCATTAATGGAATAGTCTGTTTGACAATTCGAGCTTGAGCCGTGTATTGAACTGTGACATTGAAGCAAACTGTTGATTGTAATTCGAAACTTGTGATTCAAAGCTAGTTTGAAGAAGATGCCTGAGTTTGGTATTGGGCTGAAAGAATAAAACATATCTTTGAGTTTGGCCTGTCATTTGCAGATCAGCAGGAGAACTTCCTAATATTAGAATCTTTTATGTTGCATTGTTCCAATTTGACAGATTATTGAAGAATTGGGTAAAGATAAACTACTCATAATTGATTTGAAAGAAGTGAATATTTTAGGAGTGTGAAACACAGAAGTCGCCATAAATTATATTGAACTTGGTAATATAAATTTAGAATGTCGAGTAAAGGAATATAATTCATTTTGAACGAAAGGACCGCAAAAAATTGTGAGCGATTATTTATCACAAATTGTTTTCGTTGCATTCATAAGTACTTACATTTGTTACAAATTCGAATATTGTATATACATATTAAAAAAAATGGGTTACTCTTCCTAATTCCATTTTCAAAATCTAAATCCCCGGAAATTAATATATCGAACGTCTTAATCCGGAAAATGTATTCTCGGAAAAAAGATCTTGGTGAATTAACTTTATGCATTACATACTTAATTTGATGTTGGTCAAATTGTTTTCTTATTGTATATACCATTTGAGCGGTATTATCACTAATTTGCATATCTTTTTTTAAACATCTATACGTTAACACTAATGTTCTGTAATTTAACCATACTAATAGTAATTGGTATTTTAGCTTTAATTTTGAATGAAATTTTGAAATCAAATTTGAATTGTATGATGCAATTGGATTCTTACGTGATTTTTAAACTAAGTTTCAAAATTAAGTCTTGCGAAATTTTTGGATTTAACGCGAAATTTATAATAATTTGTTTTGAATTGCCCCACGATGAGTTGAATTTAAATTCCTTAACGGACTTTGGCCAAATTCGGAGTGTAATATACACGGTTCAGTTATGATAATTCCAATGATAAAAATTGTTGAAGCACACTATATGATCAGGAGGTACTTGGACAGCTTCTAGGAGTTCTAATACTACTTTAGATCACCCAATTGAAGTTTAATCTAAATTAATCCTAAACCAACAAAAACAATATTAAATGAGAGTGTGTTAGTTTAAAGCAGTCATTTAGGCGAAGTCAAAACAACAAATATTTCTATTAAAATAATTATATAAATATTTATTTATTTAATTAATTAAGAGCTTTTATATAAAAACCAACCCTAAAATCAATAAAAACTTAACAATATAACAACTATACAATTTTATTAGACCCATATGTGCACTCTGCTTGTGCCAATCCGGTTAAAATTATAATGGAGCTCGCATACCTAAAAAGACATTCTTGTGAAGAACGGAATTTCTTAGAAATTTTGATTCTAAGAAAATTAATATTTCAAAATTTTCACCGATCGGCAAACTTGCCACTATAATGTTGTGGTAGACCCATATGTGCACTCTACTTGTGCCAAGTCGATTAAAATTCTAATGGAGCTCGCATACCTATGATGACATTCTTGTGAAGAACGGAATTTCTTAGAAATTTTGATTCTAAGAAAATTAATATTTCAAAATTTTCACCGATCGGCAAACTTGCCACTATAATGTTGTGGTAGACCCATATGTGCACTCTACTTGTGCCAAGTCGATTAAAATTCTAATGGAGCTCGCATACCTATGATGACATTCTTGTGAAGAACGGAAATTCCTAGAAATTTTGATTCTAAGAAAATTAATATTTCAAAATTTTCACCGATCGGCAAACTTGCCACTATAATATTTTGGGAGACTCGTATGTGCACTCTACTTGTGCCAAGCCGATTAAAATTCTAATGGAGCATGCATACCTATGATGACATTCTTGTAGAATTTTTGATTCTAAGAAAATTAATATTTCAAAATTTTCTCCGATCGGCAAACTTGCCACTATAATATTTTGATAGACTCGTATGTGCACTCTACTTGTACCAAGCCGATTAAAATTCTAATGGTGCTCGCATGCCTAAAATGACATTCTTGTGAAGAACGGAATTTCGTAGAAATTTTGATTCTAAGAAAATTAATATTTCAAAATTTTCACCGACCGGCAAACTTCCCATTATAATATTTTGATAGACCCATATGTGCACTCTACTCACACTTTAATCGGCTTGGCACAAGTAGAGTGCACATACGAGTCTACCAAAATATTATAGTGGCAAGTTTGCCGATCGGTGAAAATTTTGAGATATCAATTTTCTTGCCATAACATAATTTCTTTGCGGTTAATAGAATAGTATATTTAAATCAAATTGATCCTAATATAAACATTGTGAAATGAAATTATTTGTAAACCTAACAATATTGTAAAATCGCCTAAATGTTCGCAAATAAATCACTAATACATTTCTAATTTTCTTTTATTTTGTATTATAGTATAAACTTCATATTTCTCAGTAGACGTTTGAATTTTTTCCTAAAATAGTACTAACCGCCATTATTATAATTTAGGATTAATTTAGGATAAACTTCATTAGCATCTTTAGATCCTAATGGCATATTATCTCTCACGTTGGTATTATAATTTTGTTGTGCACCACAATATGTGTCATATTTGTAACAGTAACCTGTCGAACTGCACAATATCCAGTCCTTGTATCCAAATCGGACTGGCTTACCTCGTACAAATTGTTTTGATGAGTGATGGCCGTAATATTTGACCATGGCCTCATCTATTGAAATATTTTGATGAAATATTGCCCAATGCAGAACTATTTTGTTCAACAATTCATTAGTGCATTAGTTTGCACATTTTATCATTCTTATCAATGTTTGTATTATCCGTTACCGACATGCTGTTTCTAATGATAGGGTCACATACATCGTCATCGAAACTCCAGTATAAAGTTTACCTGAGTATTCTATGGTAGCCACTGAATAAAAGAATGCCGATAAATAGCTACTTTTATTTCTGCTTCGGATACTGTGAAACTGTGGTTATTATGTTGCCTGGCATATCGATGTGTTTCTAATAATAATATTATTTATAAATTCACAGTCAAAGAATTTTTCAAAAATTTCGATTGGTTTTAACCCTTCTACATATTTTTCATCAAGTTGTTGTCGAGTAATATGTCCATTTCCATTTTCCATCTCGTTTGTAAAAAATTGTTTTGTCCAAACTGGGGAAATCGTAACTAGTTTTACCTTTTTTGATTCGTATCGGCTTGAATATCGTGTTCCTTATATCATCCTCGTCAGTTTGATAGTCTGCGTTCGGTAGCACACATCTCTACATCTTTTTGGTCCATCCTCGATATCGTCGATGGCCTCTTTCGGATTTTCGTACAATTTCCCATAAAACAAGATGGTACTTATAGGATTCATGGTTTTCGTAAATACACAAATAAGATAATTATAACGTCGCTGTGTTACCAGTGTACTCAAATAAGTACAGCTATATTTTACAAGGAAATTTTTAGAGATACAACATCTGAAATAGAAAAATAGTTTTAAATTATTATATTTACGTTCCTTATAAACAAATTGCACAAGTTTCACAAAATTAATTTACTTGCTAAACAATAAAAATTAATTAATTGAGAACATCGGTGAATTACACGTTTATAACTCAACTTCACTTACCGAAAGTGTAAAGCATAAAATTTATCCTTTGCTTTATTACATTTAGTGTAGATGGCACGGAAATCCATTTTAAATAGGGTGTACTTAAATAAGTACAGTGGTAGGAAATGAGTTAATCTGCAAGAACTATCGCCAGACGGGGTATTGAAGTGTTTGTTCATTGCGAACATTTTACTGGATCAGATCGATTCACCAACCATACTTGAGTCTATTGGAATAAAAGTGCCGAGTAGGATCTTAAGAAATTCTGGGTCTCCCGGTAAATAAACACAGAACAAATTATGGTTACAACGAGTTGGTAAACATGATGTGCCAAAGACGAGTTGAGTTTTGCCAAAATTGGCCATCTCTATTTCTCTAATTTTTGCTTAGTATGCTATATATCCCATTTTTAGGAATACGAGAGATTCGAAAACTATTTTTATTTAAATCCTTAAATTCTGCACAAAGAGATAGTTTTTAGTGTTGCAGTCCCGACTAAACGGCACAGTGGTTAAAGCTTTGGCGTTTGGATCGAGGGTTTTCATCAACAGATTACGATCTGTGATGAAATGGAAGGCAACTATGACCCCTGTCAGAGTGCAAAACTCATGGCCCGACCCATCGTCCATACCAGTATAGGCTGGCATGGAGCTATGCAATGTGCAGATAGTGATAAAATCGGACATCCGTACGTCCTCGATTTGGCAGATAACTGCGTAAGGTAAGGACGTGGAAAACGAACTGCGAAAGAGTTGGGAGTGCTTCGGCCCCAGAACAGATAGCAAAGATTAAATAATAAAAAAATACATTCCAATTAGTTTGTTGAAAGTTTGTGTGCCATAACCAATAAGATACTGGTATCGATTAACACAAATAAGAAAAGTATGGTATAGCTTTAACCAAGCGGTGAGAAAAGTGGTTTTCAAGGTGGGGTTGGTTTGACTCACTTTGTTCTTCATACAGCCCACACGGGTCAACTATTTAGGATGAAATTTTATACATAAGCTTTTTCATAGATTCGAAGGTCCCACTGAAACTTTAAAGAATAACTTTAGTATATAGGTTACCGAAATAAGCAGAAAACCAATTAGGAATTATTCTCTTTTGGACTTATAACTCTGCTGGTTTTAATGGGTGAGATCCGTTCGCTTAAATGGAATTGCTAGTTTTGTCATTGACAAAAGGCATATTTCGTTTCCTAATTATTAAACAAAATATATGCCTTTTGTGCTGATCCTTAAAACTAAGGAAAACTGCCTGGAGATTTAAGAGAAGTATACCAACTTTTTGATTTCCAATTTTCAGCAGTACATAATGAATATAATAAAGTTTATGAGTGGCTTGGAGCACTATTTGAATTAGCTAATCTGAAGAAATTAACAATCTCTGGCATCGAGTGGCCTAATAGTTTTCTGGATACACAAATTAATCCCGTTTGCTTGATGTCTTGCGACTTGTCCTCTATTCATTTTCCTGAATACAAGGTTATCAACTCCGTTTTGATCGCGTCAATGAAGTCAAACGCCTCTGTTAACCCACTATTGGAGTTTTAGCTAGAATACTCATCTTTTTCATCACAAAAACATATTTTACTCTTGGGACTATTCTAAAACCTTGCATAGCATCTGATTTGAATAATTTCTTAAAAATTTAGTTAATTTAGCGTTCAATGAATTTTATTAAATTTTTTTGCACATTTTGGGAACCCTTAATAATCGGTTAACAGCGAACAGATATAGAAGAATTAGCATACTATTATAATTACGTGGTATTGATTTTGTTACGTATAAAAGTTTCATTCGATTACGTGATTTGTAACATGGTTTCTTCTGTATGTTTATAATTTTATTAAATTCATCGGCCTCAAGTAAATCGCGCGTTGAAGCATTAACATAAAACTCGATTAGCATAAACATTCAGTTCATTTTCGGTTATTGATTTCGCTACTGCGCAGAGCGCTTATAGATAAATTTCAAAATCGTATCGCTTGATTAAATGATTTAATTGTATAGAGATCTATAATTTATTTATTAAATATATATTATTTTCCATTTCAACGCGTCGTTGTTGTTGTTGTCATATAATTTATTACTCCATTATTATGCCACTTTATTTTCATCTCGAAATTTACAGAAAATTAGCATACCTTTTAATTCGCAATTCTCATCACAGTTAAATTTTTGATATATGCATGGTTATATGCGGTATGTACGTGTTTATCATTTTCTTTTTTTCGTTTTTGTCTACATAAACCAAACTTCATCTTATTATTATTTATATGCGTGTATGAGTTCTTACATATAAGTATTCTCATATGTTGGTACAAAACAGTTCAGGAAATATTTATAAAATAAATTATATGTTAGTGTTTCCTAGAAATTTTTTAGGTGTTTACTGTTGTGTATATTAAAATGATAAATTATTGTCGTGACCACCCAAACATAAATTAATAGTTTTGTTGTACGCAAGGGAAAACATCAAAAAGAAATTCGTTTGTTTCATAACATCTAATTGTTTGTGTTATCGGCGCGTCTTTAAACAAAATAGAAATTAAATATTTACCCGCGTAAATTTCATGTAGAATTGTACAGATATAACGGTGTCTAAAATTATATTTGATTAATTATTAATCATTTTGTATACATTACGTACATTTTATTCGGAGGCAGAGCACCTTTCTCACATTAATACAAATTGTACTTTGTCAAACTGAAATTTACACAAAACCCCTTTTAATTAATTTCTACTTCTTTAATTTTCTGGATGTCGCACTCCTTTTTAGTAAGATGCGTTACGATTAGTAAACTCGTAATAATCGCAGTAGCTTGACAATTTAGTTTGTAAACCAATTTGAATAATTTTTTAGTTTCCAATTAATAATAGTGACAGGAGATTGATTGATTGTAACGGGTGTTTTTTTAGGAGGTTTGTTTTTCCGATAGATGTCGTTTTATTTTATGACAGTTGTTTTGACAGCTCAAAGTGGCATTTCTACTCAGTATTGTTTGGCAAATCATTATGAATAGGTTAACTCCAGAACAACGTTTTCAAATCGTGGAAATTTATTTTCAAAATCAGTGTTCAATTAAAAATGTTTATAGAGCACTTCGTGAATTTTATGGTGCACATAATCGTCCGTCAGAGACCACCATAAAGAACGTAATTACCAAATTTCGGTCTACATTCACTCTTTTGGATGCCAAGCCACCGACAAGAATGAGAAGAGTTCGTACAGAAGAAAATATTGCTGTCGTTGAGGCCAGTGTCGAAGAAAACGACAATTTATCGATTCGTCGTCGTGCTCAGCAAATTGGACTTTGTCCATCGACTTTATGGAAAATTTTACGTAAAGATTTGGGTTTGGTGCCATACAAAATTCAATTGGTGCAAGAATTAAAGCCACACGACCATCGTTTGCGCCGTGAATTCAGTGATTGGTCGTTAAATCAATTGAACGAAGATCCATTTTTTTACCGTAAAATTCTCTTCAGTGATGAGGCGCATTTTTGGTTAAATGGATACGTCAACAAACAAAATTGTCGCATTTGGAGCAAAGATAATCCACACGCCGTTCTAGAATTACCAATGCATCCTGATAAATGTACTGTTTGGTGCGGTCTATGGGCTGGTGGGATCATCGGTCCATATTTCTTTAAAAATGAGGAAGGACGACGCGTTACCGTGAATGGAAATCGATACAGAACCATGTTAAATGAGTTTTTGTTGTCAAATCTTGAAGATATGGATATGAATGAAATGTGGTTTCAACAAGATGGTGCCACTTGCCATACAGCACGTGAAACAATCGACTTATTGAAAGAAACTTTCAACGACAACATTATTTCGAGAAATGGTCCGGTGAATTGGCCTCCGCGTTCGTGCGATTTGACGCCACTCGATTACTTTTTGTGGGGATACGTGAAGTCATTGGTTTATGTGGATAAACCTCAATCGATTGACGCTTTGGAAACCAATATTCAACGTGTCATTGCTGACATACGCCCTCAAATGCTTGAAAAAGTGCTGGAAAATTGGACCTCCAGAATGACATTTGTGAAAAATAGTCGTGGTAGCCATATGCCAGAAATTGTGTTTAAATGTTAAATGCCAAAAAATTATCTACCAAATAAAAAAAAATTTTGGTCATTTCATAATTTTATATGTGTTTTATTCAAAAAAAAAATCGGCAACCTCTTAAAAAAACACCCTTTATCTGTAAAGTAAAATATTATCATTTTAAAAAAATTGTCAAATTATTCAAAACTTATGTCACCTAATATTTTGGTCAATTTGAAATAATATGTCGTTCGTTAGTGTTATCTATTCGATTTTTCAATCAATTTCAATAGTGAACGCGTAAAATATTTAGGCTATGTTCTAGCCTTCTTATTGAACGATTTGCTATATGTGGCACTATTCTGGTAATTCCCCGGGAATAGGGAACTGGGGAAAGAATTTATATGTAATTTCTATTCAAATAATTTTTTTCCGGCCTACTGAGGAGTAAAGTTTGTTGTAAATATTTAGAAATTGGGAATAATGTTTCCATACCTAAATTGGCAGGGAAAATTATTCCCGAATTAATTTTGTTTTCAACAAAATTAACACTAACTTTTTACCTCAGAAATTTTTTTTAAAATAAAAATTACATATAAATTATTTCCCCAGTTCCCTATTCTCGGGGAATTACCAGAATAGTGCCACTGTTGTTAAAGTTGATCGACCTATTTTTACAAAATCAAAATATTTTGACAGCGTTGGCTGATTGTTTCCACACAAATTATTTATTGTTAAATTAGCAAAAAGGAAAGCAAAAATTCAAGTTGCGATTCAATTGGGAGAAACAGTAGGGAACGAATTCTTAATGTAATCTTACGAGCTTTATTATTGTTTTCTTACGCTAAAGATTAGTCCTTTCTCATTTCCACATAATTACTTATGAAATTTTATAAAACATGGCTTTTTATTGTTGGTATAATGTTTTGAAAATATTAATTTATATTTACGACTATGCCTAGTGGGAAGTATTGGTATAATTGAGGACGAAAGCATCCTGCTGAGTAAATCGGGAGCTTTTCCTGTGTGTACCGTGCATGTGTATGTCGAATTTAAAATATTCCCCTCTGTATATAAGTAGGACGATGAACGCTAAAAGAGAACTCATTGAATATGAACAGTGGGACGGGATTTTACGGCGTAATTGAGGGTCACGAAGTGTCAAAATTTTTATATCATCCTTCCAGTTGTTGAAATGAGCAAATATATTGATCAGTGGATTTTTTGAGTTTGAAGTGAGTTTTCGGTTTATCAATCAATCGATTTTGATCTACGTTGATCTTTAATACAATTAGCGTTGTGTGATAGGGCTTTCATCTTTTAAGCGCATTTCGTTGTCGCAGCGCGATGCTAAACAACTACTTAGCGTAGCAGAGTATGCCGTATACTGGTTTTAATTGAATTGGTATTGTCTTTGATCGAATTGAAAAGAGACCTTTATAGGTTGTAAACATCTCCGAACTTTATTTACCCTAACGAAAGCAAAATAGAAGTTATCGAGTGATTTGCAAGCCCGAGGCAATATGTTTGATGTTTATGCAGGTTCTCAGTAAATATTTTTACATTGTACAAAGTCTTTCAAAAGTTGTGCCTAGATGTTTTTTAAAATAAAACATGGAAATACTTAGATTTTTAAAAAATATGGCTTTTAACAATTATATGTGAAAAATGGCATCATTTAAATGTCCACTACACTACACTCAACACATCACCGCATTAAGTTCATTAATTTCGGTCCGAATGTTGTTTTTGAGCTGTGCAATTTTTGTTGGTTTATTGACATAAACTTTACTTTTCAAGAAAGTAATCTAATGGCGTTAAATCGCATGATCTAGGTGGCCAGTTTATGTCACCAGTTTATGTCACCAGTTTATGTTCTGCGATGATAATGATTTGTTTGTTTTAATTTTATGAATGCCTGATTCCTGAGAACGTCATGATACCCATGTTGGTGGTTCCTTCGCGACACTTTCGACCACAGCAGCAATGTTCTCACTAGAACGTTTACTTTTTGGTCTGCCAGATCTTTTTTGATCCTCGACAGAACCAGTCTCTTCAAATTTTTACACTAACTTTTGAATTGGTGACTCATTTGGACGGTTATTTAAACCAAAAAGATGACATAGAAAAAGGTTGCGTTTATAAATTATTTACTACTGACATCTAGCCGTAACTTTTGGAATACCCTTTATAACATCAATACACATTAACTACTTCATTCCTTAGCCGTGCAAATAATCGTTTTTCGGATAAGATCCAAGTAGTGTTACCATTCAGCCGATAATGAGTGATGACACTGAATCTTCAAAGTTAGATATTGCGTAGGCATTACTAAATTGCTCGAACAAGCCAATTACTTTCTGGATAACTGAAGTGGTCGTAATGGTAGAACCCATTGTGACTACTACATGAAAATTACCGCACTCTGGTCTACTGTCCATCGAAACATTGAATTAAAAAACAATAATTTGCAAATTATTTCAAAACCCTTGGTAGATAAATTCCTTGCAGGGGGCTTTAACTCCAAACAAATCCAATAGGACCTCAGATGAGCCCCAGCAGCTGTGGGAAAATATGCACATACATTTGGAATTGCTGTCTGAAGAAGTCGAGGCGTCAGAATTTCAATGATCTAATTAGTGGAAAAATACGTATAGAACTTCCCGACATATGTATCAAATTAATAGCATAAATTTTTAATGCTGTAAGGAAAATTGACTATTTTCCGGAAACTTGGGAAGTATTGCAGATCATAATGATTCATAAACCTGGTAAAGATAAAATAAATAAAAGTAGACTTGAATCGTCCAATCACTTGTGATCATTAAAATTTCCCGCTGTACCGGAAATTTTAGGTGAAAGCACATCTTCCAATTTTAATGAAATATACGCAGGGGTTATATTGAATACACAGCGGGCCTTCTTACTTCAAATTATATAACAGTTTTAACATTTGTAGATGGTATACTATTAGCTAGACATAAAAATCATCAAACAGCGTCAAGAATTCTGCAAGAATATTTAGAAGAAATGATTAAGTGACTTTCCAAATGAAGAATAGAGGAAAACGAGCAGAAATTGGCACACAATACATTCATTCTTCGTAGACAAACTTGTCGTCCGGTGAAGCTAAATAACATCTATCTATCCCAATGCGAAATCATCAAATACCTAGGCTTACATATAGATAAAAAATTGACATAGAAGAAACATATCGAAACAAAACGCCAACAAATGAACTTCTAAATTGGCTAATCGGAAAACATTAGACTAATGGAAACTCTAGTCTGTAAAGTGTTGTATAAAATTGTACTCAACCCAACTATGGACTTATGGAATTGTGGGACTGAGCTTGTACTTCAAGTTGGTACATATTGGCACATACGTAACACAAACATACACCGTGATATCAACATCGAATCAGTAGCAGATACTGGTACAGCAAAAAATAGCACACAAAGTTGGAACAATATCCCAACACATTATCTAAATATTGGGTGGAAGAAAAAGTGCGTGTCGTTTTTTCCAATACTAGTAGATTGGGTTAGAGTCTAATAACTTTGGTGACACTAGTCCAATTCAGTCATACTATAGCGATTGAAAGGTGATAGTCCATAGATCATTAAAAATAACATTGTTAGATACACGTATAAACATACGTTAGTCGAAAGTTATTGCGTTATCAAAGCATGCAATTGACGTTAAGCGGTCCGAATTGACCAAGAAGAAAGGCATTGTCTTCCATCATTATCGCGATTACATGAATCTTTAATGACTGCTTCCCAGCTCGGCTGGGAAGTTTTGATGCATCCACCTTATAGCCCGGACCTAACTTCAATAGAGGCCTTTGAAATTCACTTGATTCAGTTTTTCGCCCAGAAATCCCAGAAGTTCTACAGTGTTGGCATGGTGGTTTTACCAGAAAGATCGCAAAAGGTTTTCGATCAAAATGGCATATATTTGATTTAATAAAGTTAATTTAAAATTTAAGAAAAATGTGTTTGATATTGGTAAAAAACGCCAAGAACTTTTCCTCCACCCATTATTATGGAGAGGTAGATATCGGTGCCTTAAAAGAAAAAATCCTTTAGATCTAGCTAACTATTAACTAATTGATGTAAAAACTAACAAAATAGTGCATATTAATATTAAGAACTAACATAGGTTAAGTTTTAAGAAATTGTGTTTAATTAGCTTGTAAGATTTGAAAACATCTTGTGAGTTTCCCAAGATGTGAAAGATTCAAGAATAAAGTCAAAGGAAGTTAAAATAACACTAGTTATTTTTAACTTCCTAAGAATAAGACTAAGCTTACAGTATAGTTTTTAAATATAAGCATCTGTTGATAACCGAAAGGAACCGAAGATAAAATAAATTAATTAATATTTTCCTGAAAAGTTTACCGCACTTTGAAATGAAGTTAGCTAACATTCATCCTAACAAACACATATAACTTACAATTTTTGAGAAATGGCATCGCGTCAATACTGCATCGAAATAAACATATTTCAATTCCAAAAGAGGAACAAACAAAATATAAATTTACCGAATTAAATGTTTTAGTTAATTAGTTTTTCTTTTTCAATACTTCAGTTAAATTTGTCTGGAAAAATTTGACACATGTTAACACAAAGTCACCTAATTGCTTAAATTTCTCAAGCGCATCTTACGATACTGGTTAAACTACTGGTTAAGAGGAACATTAAAAATTTGAAATTACACCAGTTTAGAGGAGCCGTAGCTTTCGGTTTCGGAAACGGTTTAAACATATTGGAGGAACTAAAAATTTCCTTCATTTTCGCAATAGCTACCAATAGTTGAATTAAAAACATCCCACAAGACCCTTAGTAGATTAAAATTACCCATAAAAAATAAATAAAATTGAATGCATTCGGCAATAATTTTTACATCACAGGCAGCGATTATTGTCCAACACTCCGAGATTTTTTTTTATTTACGCGGATGATTGGAATAAACAAAGAGTTATTCATGCAGTTCGTATTCGCTCCCTTCAATCCAATTTTGAAGTATTGAATCAAAATTTTTATAACGATGGTCGTGTTTTTACTTAACATATTGCCTAGGTTTGCTACCCTAATTTATTCGACCTAAGTTATTTATATAGTCACCTCTGGAAATTATTTGGGGGTTATGATTTGATAAAATATTTTCTTATACCATTCACTGTTCATAGATTAGGACAATGCTACTGATTTAAAAATCATGTTACTACATAAGAGAGTAGGGGCCTTTTCCAATTAAAATTTAATAAGTTGTATGCAAACCCTTATACAATTTGTTTGGCATAGCCTCACACCGAAAGTAAATCAACGCTTCGCTACCTTCGTGATAACTCAATGGAGTCAAGGTTGAATATAATAAATTTATCTGTCATATTTGAATAAATAAAAAATTAATAGTAACGCGATAATTTTTTATTTGTTCATTTCGCGTATTCATATTCACAATCAGTCACTGAAATTATATTTAGCGGTTTTAATACCCAAAAATCGCTATCGCTTCACATGTCTTTTATCAATACGGTTTTGGAATTTACTATTTTCGTTTTATTTAATTTCGCTTGGAATCATTAAAAATTCGATAGAAAAAAAAATATCACGTCCATATGTTTATGTGTCGCTCATTATTAAAGTATATAAAATTTATTGTGTCTAGAAAATATGGTGAAGTCAATTTATTGCTACATTTAATAATTATTTGCATAAAAAAAATGATTACATTAATTCGTGATTTGTATTGCAAATTTTTGCTTAATAATGGCAATTACTATAATGATTCCGTAACTGCAACTAATAATAATCCCTCGCTAGTGAAGCATTTAAATTTGCGATCCGTAACTATAAGAGCATCAACTAATCAAGTTAATTGAATTTTTTTTTAAATTATTATCTTCTTATTTTTAACAAAAAATTTATATTTTCAGATGTCTCTTAAGAAAAAAGATATAACACCGTGCGCATCAACAATTAGTTCCGGAGGATTACGTGTTGCAACCGATGAACCGCATTTAGTTAGTTTGGGTGGTGGTCGTTTATCAACTGCTGTTACAATACATAATTTACCAATTGGTGAGTCTTAATATTTATAATTAATAAAGAAGAAAGTACATTTAAATAATGTTTTAACCGCAATGGTGCGCAAAGTGTTATAGCAATTTAATCGGATTATTTCATTATACGTACTATGGGTATTGTTGTACACCGATACTAAGTTAACAATGAAGGTTGCGAAATAAATTTATTTAAGATATACTGGTTAAGTACGGGGGTCAATCAGTGACGTCATGTGTCGTAAAATCAACATTCCATCGATTTACGTAATGTTTACATTTTTAATATTTTAATAAAGATGTATGAGATTGTAGCTATATGTATAATAAACTTAATTTTACCGATAATTGAATAGGGGAGAGGAGAGGTGTGGGTTTCTTATATTAACATTTATAAATTAATTATAGTTATGAGACTTTTTTATTGGCTTTGTGTACATAAAATAATTAAGTCGAATTTAATCTAGATTTTTGTTATCTGGTTAAGTGGCTGCAAGCCTCTGTAATGTGAGTAATGTCTGTTGATTGAAAAATAATACCTATCTTTGGTAACATATTATGCAGTATAGACATGCAGTCTAAATACTCCAAGAACAGGTTTTTGTTCTTTCTTATCTTTTTCAATAGATACATTTTTGAGAAAACTTCCAAATCTTGTTCTTATATTTTAATTATAGTTATAAAATTAAAATTGAGAAGTCTTCTTGAGGTTGTTTTGAATTTTTACGTTACATTTTCCACTTGTTACAAATTGTACAACAGTTCTGCTACTCACAACTCGGGTTTTACTTGCCTTGTACAGAACCGGACCAACACATACAGTAAAAATGTAAAAAATTTGTTTACACTAAACGATGAAATCATCGATGTTTGTTGCTTCATATGCAACTTTATTTTAAACATTGTTGAATTAAATAGAACTTTGTTGTTGTGATTTTTTTAAAACTGCTGAATTGGTAAGTAACTATGCATATATTTTTAGGTGATTCCTGGTAAAAATAAAGCTTGTCGTGAATGTATATCAACTTCTGAAAAGTGGAATTCATAGGAACGATACAAGTTGCCACACACCTTGTTGAAGGCAGCTATATCAATCTCTAGTTCAATGATTGCGCAGGAATTCAAATAGTCACAAAAAGAACTCGGGAAAAGGAAAGCTGGAGTTGGTTTCCATCATCTAAATGATACTAAATTTTAGACTTTAAAGAAATCAGTGCACGGCGAACTTGTCTAAATTTATTATTTATTTATTTACATTAAATTAGTTTAGAAATTTGTAATTACATTACTACAATATAATAAATTCGAATTAGATTTGAAAATTATAAATGAGAATGAAATCAATGAAGGACCTACAATTATCTCAATCTGCATTTAAAATTATCTTTGTTCGAACAAATAGTCAATTTTATTGAAACTATTAAACTATTAAACATTATTTTCTATGGTACGAATAACACGACTTTTTAACACTTTGCGCCGGTTTCCTAAAATTGTTAAATTGTTCAGTTAAATATGGTAGTAATTGCCCAATATTCTTGATATATTCTTAATCTCTCACATTCATCTTATGTCGTGTTAAGAATTGGGGAGCTTATAAATAGTCATACTCGTGTAATGGAAACAACTTCGACTTGTACAGATCATTTCTTTGCACGTTTCAAGAAATTTATTGCATAGAAAATTAAAAATTGTCTAGTCAATTAGAATCTCTTCAAAATCTACGAAAGGATGTTCAATCAGATACAATTATAAAGCTGCGAAAGGAAACGTATTTCATAAGTGGACCCCATCACTAACATTTAACTAAAAATCTCAATAAAAATCATTTTGTCAAATATTATTGTGATATTTCAAGTTTCTTTTAAATGTAAGAACGAAATAAATAAATAAACTTTCGAATATCGGTTGATTTAGGTAATCATTATATATTCTACCTTTGGTTATTGTCTCGAAAGATATTTTATGACTCCAGTGGTCTACTCATCGTCGGTTCGTTAGATGCTGAGCATTAATTTCACAATAATAGACAAAGTCATTTTATATTAAAATCTATTTTAAAATTACATTAGCCCCTCGTTTCTTCCACCTCTCATTCGTACAATGACTAGTGAACTAGCAGCGATGGTTATGCCCCCATATATTAAACTGGGAGCTAATAAGGCAACTATAAATCTTTTATTACTACCTGATGTAATGAAGCCAGATTAACTTCTGATAAAACAAAATTAAAATATTTTTATTTAAATGTCACTGTTTTACTATAAAGACATAATTAAAAGTGATAAACCAGTAACATTTGTTGTGTACGACTAAATATTTCTGTGTCATCTAGTCACTGGCAGTGCGACATGATCTATTGATAATCCGACAGTTTTAATATTGAGTTAGTTAAATAGTTTAAGTATGTTGGTGTACACTTTGATAATACTCTTAGATGGAAAATCAACTTTTAGCAGTGAAAAGAAATTTTGAACTTATCTTTTCAAATTTTCGGAACTCGTTTGGAACTGTTTCAATAATTTGCACATATTCACTTTAGAACTATTTCCAATTTTACGTAACACTCAAGATCAATTAAACATATTAAACTATAAATATTTCTTAATTGAATGAATGGATTGAAAAATCGTTTATCACTCACTACGATTTTTCATTTAACCTTAATTTTCCAGCGGAAAATAATCTTGCGTATACTATTTAGAAAAAAACAAAGCTAAACCTCTCTCGTGGTTATGTAACTGTAACAATGTATTGCCTTTCTAGGGGTTTATTCATTTATTCTAAGACATTCTTTTCTAAGTTAAAAATTGATTATTTGCAATAGATAACACATCACGTTTGTATCGCGCACTATTTATACCGAAATTATGTTGTCATTGCAATAACATTTAGAAATTTTTCTCAGGAATTATTATAAGTGATAGGCGTTATTTTTAAGCTTGTTATTTATTCCTTATAACTTTTTATTTTTAAGTTTAATTTCCTTATTTTGATAAATTGAAAATTATCTTTATTTAAAAATGGAGGGGTGAATGTGTTATGGCTAACTCCCGACTTTATTTTACCATGAATGAATACGATCATAGATCTTGAATACGCCCTACTTGATTTCTAAAGCGAAAATGTCAAACTTACGGGAATTTTGGTAAACTATCTTATAATGGGTGATTCAGATAAATCTATCTGTATCCAATATATCTTTTGCCATTTATGTTTTAAAGATTATTTCAATATAAGCAAAATCATCGAATGATAGCAAGCGCCACTCGCAGTAACGTTGCGGCCATCGTCATCTTTGAAAAAATACAACGATTATTCCACCGGCCCATAAACCGCACCAAACGTAGTTTTTTCTGGGTGTATTGACAGTACTTACATTGCCTGTGGCTGCTCATGCGACAATTTTGCTTATTAACTTACCTATTTAATCAAAAAAAAATCATCTGAACACAATTTTTCGGCGATCACATTTGAACACGAGTTTTGCTAATAAAATTCAATAATTTGTAAACGTTGTTCAGGTGTAAGTCTTTCCATGATAAAATGGCAATGCTAACTGAGAACAATACACCTTGACAAACCAGAAAATCTCCCGATATAATCAAAAATGCTGTCACTTCCGGTGCACAAATGTCAATCCGACAGGACTGGATATTTTGAATTTTGGTGAAAGAATTTTTTTATCAAATTATCACTAGTCATTTCCGAAAAATTTTAAAAAATGTTCTGAATTTTTGAAATTTAATTTACAACGTTTTTGGTTTCAATCGTTTTTTCGTAAATGATAAAGACTTTTCAAACGTTTCGTTTGCAAAAAACTTAAAAGCTCGTATAGAAGTTGCCGTTTCCGGTGCACCGACTTCTGCCAAAAATCACTGGGTTCTCTCAATTACAGCCCAGATGCATTGATTGATTGGGATAAAACTTCTTAATTAGGCTTTTTCCGCAAATTGAGAGAATTTTATCATTTTTCTTGTGATAAATGATATACTTTTCGAAATATTTTTAAAAAACGATAAAGCTCCTATGGAAGCTGCCACTTACGATTGACCAATTTCAGCCAAAGCCGTCCGGGCTGAAGGGAAATACATACTTTATTTTACCACGTAAAAGAAAGTAAAATGAATTCTCACAATTTTTTTCTTTCACGTTGTCTTTTTCTTATCTTCTAATGAAATAAATATAAACATTTTTTGGACAAAATTCAAATTATTCAACTTTTCATTTAAAATGTTCTTAGCCTCATTCTATGATTCCGCCATAAGTTGTAAAGGTCATGCATACTCTTTGAACATATATTTAACCATTCTAAGACTTTTCGGACTCGATATGTGGTTACGAAATAGGTATCTGAAGCAGGATACAAACGAATTGTGCTCTCTTTGAAAATTAGGTGTTCATGTAGTTCTTGTTACCCAAGAAGTTTAATTCGTTGTAATTTTTTAAAAACCAATTTCAAAACTGAGAAATTCAACTACACAATTCGTTAGAAACAATTTCACTAGACACAATGAAGTGGACAAATTTCTACCGTAACAATTATTATGAGCACAATTCTACTATAGGGAACTGTCCCATTTGAAAAAATCTATATAAAAAATTAATCAAAACCTCGCTACACATTTGGATCAAATCTACATCAAATTATTTAGTGTATAGCGGAAACCTTCTACTTCCGCATATTCTTAAGCTTGATTACTTTAGTAAAGCCCTTGTTCAAATTATGATTATCTGTAAACATTTTTTAATTGTTTACCAAATAACTTTCAAATGCAAAGACAAAATTCTGAAACACTTGTTCATTTTTATGATCAGATATTTCTAGGAAAATAATTGATGTGCTTGCCAGAGGAGTGGGAATCAAAAATGGGAATTCCAAAAGACCATCCAACTCAATGATAGTTATATTTGTTAAATTTACCCGATCTTTCAATCGTTTAAAAACGTCGAAAATTCTTTGCAATATTCTGCCGAACTCATCGTAAAAAGCCGGGACTTGGGAGTCATCGTTTTTTCACTTAAGTACTAAATTCATAACCATAAATTTTAAAATTGTTTAGTATAAATATATAGCACTGCTACGGCAGGAGCGCAACATTGGTATTAGTTCTTCTTCGTTTAGGATTAAGAAAACTAATTTTGTTGTAGATTTACTTACGAGGTAAAACTAGAAGACGCCTGTACGCTTAGTGAAAAAATATAATTAAAAAATAAGGTGTTACTTTAATCATAACTAGAGGCAGCACTATCGTAAAATAAATTCTGCTTGTATTTTATACTGTAAGGAAAAGAAATTTTTTCCTTGAATTGTGAAATTTATTGGCCCCGAGGCCCACGAACTGTTTCTAGCCCGGTTCAAACTAATCATCAATTAAGATAGTTGGAAATTTAGAAAGAGAAATTACCACTTTAAAATGCTAAACGGAACTGGGCTATTTGTTTGTCAATATGATGAAATTTGGTTTGTACTATTAGATTGGGATTCTAACATGAGTTTTTGACAAAATTCTAGACTACGAAAAAATTTGTTTTATAAGATTTGAATAGCATACTCACATGTATTTTCGATAATGTTCTGGAATTTGATCATGATTTTGCACCTGCGACCTGTCCGAAAATAATTTATATAGCCGCAATAACTCAATAATGAGGTAAATTCTATACAAGATACTTCTCCAAATTTCGTATCACTATGGACAGAACAATACATGTTCGAATCCTTATTATTATGGGATTAGAAGTGAGGATTACCATGTAACATTAAGCCATCGTTTAAAATTTGTATTAGAATTATAATTCTTTCATGCTAATGTAGTTTATTCTAAATTTCTCCTAAATTGGGGATAACAGCGTAATTTTTTTAAAGAGTTCATATCGACCAAAAAGATTGCGATTCGATGTTGGATTAAGAGTAATTTTAGGTGTAAAAGTTTAAAATATTAAAAAATTGAGGATAAACTATTTTAGTAAAAAATTCAAACTTCTACTGAGAAATATTAAGTTTATACTATTCCGGAAACCCTTCAAGAGCGCGATTAATTGGTTGCATATTCTTCGAAACCCGTGTTTTTCGAATACTGTATTCTTGGAGGGTTGCCTGTAATTCAAAATAAAACAAAATGTGAAGATGTATTAGTGATTTGCAAACTTTAGGCGGTTTTAAAACATTGTTAGGGTTACAAATAATTTTATTTCACAATGTTTAAGTTCAACTTGATTAAAATACATTATTCTAATAACCGCAAAATTGTGGAGAAATTATGTTACGCTAGAAGTAACTAAACATTGTTCACAGATTTTATCAATAAAAAAAAAATCATTAAATAACGGTGCGAATCATCGGAAAACAATAATAGTTAAGTTTTTATGCATTTTATTCCTTCTAAGTCTACTACATCTACTCTACTAGTGCTACATTCTTGTGAAGCCTGGCATTTCCTAGAAATCTTGATTCTAAGAAAGTTCATATCTCAAAATTTTCACCGATCTGCAAACTTGTCACTGGCACATTTTGGTATATAGGTCTGTACTCATCTTGTGTTAACCCGATTAAATTTCTAATAGAGCTCACATATCTAAAACGACATTCTTGTGAAGAACAGCATTTCTTAGAAATTTTGACTCTACGAAAATTCATCTCTCAACATTTTCCCCGATCGGCTAACCTGCAACTACAATATTTTGGTAGACCAAATCTTAGAATAAAATTTTAATCGGGTTGGCACAAGTACAATGCACATATGGGCCTACCAAAATATAGTGGTTATTTTCTTAGAGTCAAAATTTCTAAGAAATACCGTTCTTCACAAGAATGTCGTTTTAGATGTACGAGCTTGCCGATCGGTGAAAATTTTGTGATTCGGAAAACACTCGTATTTCAGAATATTTAATCAAATATAATTTAATTTAGAGTTATTTTTAGAATTGATTTTAGACTTTTATAAACATCTATAATTATATGTAAATATTATTATTTTTAAATTAAAATTCTGAATTATATAAATAAATAAATAAATATTTAAATAATTATTTGAACTGAAATATTTGTCGCTTTCCGACTTTGTCTAAATGACTGCTTTAAACCAATACACTCCCTTTAAATTTTGTTTTTGTTGGTTTAGGATTAATTTAGGATAAACTTCAATTGAGCATTCTTTCCTATGAATTTCATCATAAATCGATAAGAAATGGTCGAATTTTGCTCAACCCCGCCAGATTACGTAACTTCATCTAAAATACAAGAAATAAATAACATTATGATTCAACTAGATAAAATTTAAATTCTAATTTTAACTTACGAACTGTTTTGGTCGCTCCAACTTTTGAGTCTTCCAGCTGAATACAGACAATTTTTTTCTTCCTAAATTCAATAGCTTCAATCCAACGTTTATTTCTGTCTCCATAAAATATATTACATTGGCCTTGCAACAAATAAACAGTAAATTATTTCCAGATGTGCACATGTCTTTCATTAAACCTCCCGCAATTCAAGCATCATTTTCATGGTTCATACTCTTATAGTAGTAACCGCGCGCGAAGTAATTCACAAATTTAATAGCCCGTGGAAAAATTCAATCAAACAAAACAATAAATTGAAACCAAGTTTTGCTAAATTACCAATATGCACATTAAATTTAATTATTAGCAGTTTAATACTGTAATATATTGCATTCGTTCAACAGTAGCACCAATAAAAATCAAAACATTTTTTCAACTGAGTGCACATACACTAAAAATCGTAATTTTTACTTTCACGGCACAAAATACAAAACACGTCCCAATTTCCAAACATAAAAAACCTTATCAAATTGACATAATATTTTGTCATTTTTATATCGAAAAATCTCCCCATTGAAAAAAAAAGAAAAATTTTTAATTTAATTTCAATTTTACTTTTGTGTAACTTTCTGCTTCGTTTAATTTTCTAATTTCAATTAAGTAATTAGAATTTGGGTTTTGTTTAGACATTTTGAAAACTTCAAAAAGGAAACTAACTTTTACAAATCGTAATTGTAAAAAATGCTTTATATTTAAAGGTGACAACAAATTTTTTGCCATTTCATGTGAATTAATTTTTTGGTCATTTATCGCGTAATATCCGTTTAAAAAAATATAATTTTCGAGTTATGACATTTCATGGTAAATTATGTAATGTTGGGTAATGATGATCGCTTTTATGCGCTGTTAATTTATGAGTTTCTTGCATACACGTTAGTGAAGCAATTTGCGAAAATGTAATAATTTTAAGATTTGCCTTGAGCAAATATTTGCTTTCTTTAATTGATTAGCTTTGAAATTAGTATTGACTTTGAGCTTAAATTAAATAATGTGATGGGATATTTAAAAATTTATTAAATTATGTATTTATGATCATTGACCTAAATACATTTTAGTCGTTTATGGACATTTGTATATAGTTTGTAGCAGCACACATTCCAATCTCATTCTATAAATTTATTATGCCGACTATAAATTATTGTTATTTATAAAGTAAACTCCCAATAAATAAATTTTAATATAAATTTGTCATGGAAAACCTCTCTCATGGTAAGCATACGAGTACAATATAGAAAATATTAACCTACGCTACATACTTTTATATTATAAAGGCATGATTCGCATGATTCAAAATATAAATATTCCTAACTTATATTATTTTATTAATAATGAATTATGCAAATTACTCGCTTGATTTATTTCATATACGTAATGCAGTTCTTGCAAATTGTATTAATTAAATAATTTAGTAACAGCTGAATGCTTATAAACTATAATAAACTTACACCTAGTACCTAGTTGTCTATTAATAGATCTTAGATCAGCACTTCAGCAGAAGTTTTAAATTTAGATTTTAATTGCGAATGCACTTAGTCGTAAGAAAAGAATTAAAGTACGTAATGAGTGACTATTTGCACTATAGTTGTCGGAATTTTTCTACACTGTTTAAATTTAAAGGATTCAAGGAAGTTTGCAATTGGCACGGCTTAATGTTAATCATTAATCCAAATTGTAATTATAAAGCGATTATTTGGTAAAC
The DNA here is from genome assembly GCA_963691935.1 of Nephrotoma guestfalica. Lineage (NCBI taxonomy): Eukaryota > Metazoa > Arthropoda > Insecta > Diptera > Tipulidae > Nephrotoma > Nephrotoma guestfalica. The sequence continues at coordinate 251,225,847 of OY829914.1, forward strand.
TATATACGAGGGCTGTGCTTAAAGTTTCGAGCCTTGTTATAAAAACATATTCTAACGGTTATAAAATTTCAATTCATGAATTGTAATCGTCACAGTTGTGTATGTGAGAATAGGGGCGTTGTCATCATAAAAATGGAATTTTCATCCAGTGCGGTTGGTTTTGTGTATCTTTAGGTTTATGTTGTCTCTCCATTAATTATTTTAGCTGTTATTGGGCTAAACGACAAAATACTCATTGAGATATTCCTAATAAACTTAGTTTCCTGAGTATTTTGGTGTACGCCCAAACTTCTCTAAACAATGCTGAGAGATCTTCATTTGATTAAAATTTTGTTTTGCTGTGAATAAACCCGGCATATTGGAAATAATATTATCGTTTGAGTTTTTCAATTAATATTTTATGAAAATTTGCATTCGATATGACCGTGATGACGTGAGCTATTTCGCACACCATCTTATAGTTTTATCAACTTTTTGGACGATTTCTGCAGAAGTGGTTGCGTTTGGATGACCCTGACCTCAAATTTATGCTAGTTTTTACCCGTTTAAAATCATGATGTAGAAAAATTCCAAGTGATTCATTTAAATTTTGAAAACAGTATTGAGCAGCCCTTTAAAAAATAATAACTTCGCCCGAATTTCGTTGTTTTCAGTTTCTTAATCTTTTAAGATGATTTATGATTTAGTTCGAGGTCTTGTAATATAAGAAGAACAGGTGCTATCAATTTCAACAGTTAACTTAATAAAGATTTAATTTAATGAATATTGCCAGTAGAATTTAATTAAAATCCCGTTTTCGATGAAACTTGTCGAGATTCCGTTTTTGGAACATATACTGTTCCTTAGAAGTAAGGTTTATTTATTTTTTTTAAATTCTACTGTTTTAATAGTTTATAAACAGCTAGATTTCTTTCGTTTCAATAATTTCAACTTTCCAACTTCTTCCAATTTTAATATCGGTTAAATCGATACCGACAGTTAAAAAATAGTGGCTTTAATTTACCAGTACAATCGTTGAAGCTGGCCACAAATAAGTTTTAAATGTATAATCTTGTGTAAGCTCTGTTACAAATGACTTGTTGCGCGTAACTCTAACCTATACATAGTGTGAAGCTTGAGTGGTGTAACTATGCCTTTCGAACGAAAGCAAGTGCATTGTACTAGCATATGCGAATCCATGAGTCTCAATTGAATGAGGTGAATGGCTTTCTGCCAACGATTGACCTTGAACCTCTTAATTGACTTGAAATTTTCTACGAATTCTTCGAATGTCCAATTCATTGATCCGAGAATCGTTTGATAGCTATGTGAAATCTAATCTGTATTGAACACGTCTGCTATCACAAAATCAACTTTGATAGTTTATCTCTTTAACAAGCACACGTTCGGAGACTGCGATTTTTCCTTAAAATTAAAACAAAAATTAATAATTGCCACTAAAAATGCATACAGAGTCATTGGTACACTAATATTCAGATTCGCGAACTCTATGCAACTGGCATCCTAGCATTGTCTACATGATAAGAAACTATACTCGTGCATTGAAATTCCCAGCGCGTCAGTGAATTGTTGTGAACATTTTGTGCTTAATTTTATTATCTCATCACTGCTGAAAATTAGAATGTAATGCCATTAATCCAACAGCAAGTACTATATGGAACGCTTTCCGAATACATCCATATTTGATGACATATGACTCGGAGGTTGGCTCAATTTTTTTACTGTCACCGTTGCATGCCGTTGCATTTCTACCTTCCAATTTTACTCGGTACTGTTAGAATTTGCAATGATACTTATCAGGGGTTCATAGATGTGTTTATTTTCATCACTGATCTAAACTATAGTTGATGAAAAATCTTTTCTGGATCCGCCTCTTATCAGAATTCGAAACAGGTAATCGATGGGAACAGGAATCCGCTCTCTTTAGTTTCACATAATATTCGCCTCCTGGAATTTATGCAGGATAAACTTACTTCAGAATTTTTTTTTGGAATTCTAAATATTAAAATGCTTTCACATTATAAATGGACAACATTTTTGAAAAACAAAAATCAGGAATAATTAATAGGAGTTCCTGGTTTTATAAAAATGGTAAATATTTTTAAAATTACAGGTGTTGCTTCTAAATATCCCGTATAGTCAAATTGTGAACTATCAAAAGCTGCTATATAGAACTTCCTGGATTTAAAGAGTGACAAGTATTTTCAGACAAGAATTTGAAATTTTTATTTTTCAAAAAAAATTTCCGATATTTTGAATATCAAATTTGTTGGCTGTAAATTGTATGCGGCTCATGGAGCCAAATCAGTTTTCCTTCGAAAGCACTATTATTTGCTCATGACATCTAAGTTTCATTCGATTGCTTTATTTCACATTTGTGTATCTCATTAAGTTCTTCTTTCATTCTATAGACGTAATCTTGAACAGACGTAACTGATGATGGGATGGCGCCGAACTTAAGATCCATCGGTAATCGCATATATTACTCCTTACTTAATTGTTCTGGCTAGTTTCACTCCATCATGTATCGCTGATCGATAAGCTATCAAGAACAGAAAAATTCGCTAAATATTTCACCAAAGACAGATAAATTTGTGGAGGGGCATATGGAATCATCAACAACGTGAAGTAACCATTGCTTTAATTAATACAAATTTGAGCAGTCGCATGAGAGCAGCATAAAAGTAATTAAAATAATTTATCCAAAACAGCCAAAACATACACCTCTCCAGCATGCCAGTACGCCTCATCCTGTATCATGGGACCTGGCTAAAATTGAATGGACCAATAATTTATTAATTCGAAGATCATATCAGAATATAATGTAGCGCCAGAAAAACAAAATTACATTTCCGGGAATATGGTCGATTCAAAATTTCTTCCTTTACTGAATTTCCATTGGGACACCATAGTGGCTAATCTTGATTGCCTATAGAGTACACCTCAGGTCATTTTCTGAAATAGTCCATTATTTCTAGTTCGTACCTATTTTCGCTCTATCCGTAATATAGAATGGGCTCACCATATCCATTGCTTTTTGATCCTCGGATTTTTCGTGCAGGCCCTTTCACCACCCCATACATAGACCACTTTGACACCACTCCGATCTACCCTTAGACCGGATCGTGGTGCCGTCCACTGCATATGCATGATGTTCATCGTCGGAGCTATCCTACATTCCTTTTAAATAACCATTGTCTAAAAGACGGCTTTCTCACTTTATTGTGTCCAATAAGACTTTACTAAGAGTGTCTTATCTGCAACCTCAGTCTACGTTGACGTATTATTGATAAATTCGTGTTTAATAATTTTTCTCTGCGGATTTATTCATCTTGAGCATATATTGTTTATTATGTCCTCCTTTCGTTCCATTCCTCGCCACTTATCATGACTGCTTTCGTCGAAATAGTAGTTTTTTAACGGAACAAAACCGTAAACGGAATTTTTGGCCATATAGAATATTTATGAGTGTCACACAAATTCCACTAAAACCTTCAAATCCTTTTAGGTCACGCAACAATTACCCTAGGGTTTCGATATGATTTTTGAGTAATATGAAATAAAGTAAAACACTCGTACTCGAACATCGATTTCTTGTGACTACACTCTTCCTGTCCTTCCATCATTGCTTGCATCGATGTCCCAAATAATTTACGCTTTGAGTGTTGTGCATTGTCGCCTTTCTAGTTAGACGAGATATTCCTCTTGTTTTTCCTTCAATTCAAATGGCTGGTTCTTCCCTATTAATTCGTGCTACACGAACATTGACCAACCCTGACACGAATCGAGTATAGTAGGTGCACAATTAACGGAAGCTTCAAAGATCCTGCAAATTTTTGTTTCATTGAGATTTTTGCTTCGTTTGTGTAAATTCTATTGGAGATAACCTTGTGACCTTTCTGCTATAATACTTCGGTTCTGAATAGTGAACATTTCTTTCGACTTAACTTTAACTGAGCGGATGGTATTCATTCAAAGACGTGCTAAAATTTTTACGTGTTAAAAGATTTTTCCATGCCGGTAATGTCATTCGAATATACAAGGTATGCTCTCTAATGTAATCCTTTTAGCACGTGCTCCATTAATCTTTTAAAGTTACTGTGGCATTATTCAGGCCAAGTGATACGTAGTACATTAAATTTCCGTAATCCGTGACCTACATTGAATGCCGTTTTATGAAGTCGTTTCTTTTGAACTTCTGCCTATCAATTGCTTTACACATTCAATGTGGAGAATATATATATTAGCGCCCTTTAATCTGTCTAATGGGTTTTCGATTCTTGTTAATTGATCATTAAGTTTTTGATAATTAACGTAGAATCTCATGCTACCGTGCTTTTCGACCAAGGCCATCGAAGAGCTCCACGAACTTTGACGATGACTAGATAACTCCTGCCGCTCGTATGAGTTTAATCATTCGATTCACTACTCACCACCTCTGTCTTACATTTTCTCGCCGGAACTTTTTCTGTTCGCAGTTACTTAAGGTAGATACTTCTTCACATTTGCCGATGATTGCCCCTTTCTGGATTGTTTTTTACTTGTCCGTGAATTTAGGTCTCTATAATTGGAATTCTACCGTCATTATTTGATATAACTAATGCTTTTCCAATCATTATTCTCTTATATAATATCTAGTTCTAGTTATTAGCTCCCACAACTCACAACGTGGTGAGAACCTTCTTCCAATCTACCCCAAATAATTGTTTCTGCATTTGATGGCTTCTCTCATTGATCAATTATCAATCACCGATCGATCAATTATCAATCGTCATGCTGGTCGTCACATTCGTGCCGCGAAGTCGAAGTGGCTTCTCCACATTATCATACGAGTAGCTCACGGCACCTTGTCCAACACCCAACACGAAGCTAATTATTCTCATAAAGTCATACACAAGATTAATAGTCCGGATTTTAGTTTCACTACCTTCTCTCCTAGGATAAACCCCCTTCAACTTGTGCAACCTCAACCCGTTCGTTAATTGTATATGTTCACTGATGAGACCTTTTCGGACAATCGTGTCGGTTGCTCCTGAGTCTCAATTAATTCGCACCTTTTTCCATCAATATCAACTATTATTAGAACGTTTTAATCATTTCGTGCTAACTTGGAAATAGAAATGAAGGTTTTAGGGCAATCGGACTGACCCGTTACTGTTTAACGACCCTTTATTTGAATCCATCTTTTGCCAATGCTTTGATCTCCTTTATTTTCGCTGGATCAGAGATGGTGATCTATCCTGTTTTTATCGGGTTTCTCACGAAATTTGACCTATCTGGACACTAGTCCAATACCGTCCTTTCGTTTTTCTCATTCAGCGCTTATAATCTCACTATAACTGTAGCGGTCGTCTTCGGAAAATGTTTGTAATGTCTTTAACGCTTTACTTGTAATTCCTACTATCAACTCTGCGACACTCCATCCGTCCCATGCATTTTTTTGGCCACCATTAATCGTTACTATTCAATGCTAGTAAATAGAATAAGTATTGGGTTAAAATTTAACTTTATGTATTGACAATATAATTAAGATCCCCATTTGGATATAAAGATCCGAATTACTATGTTTATTATTATAATCTGTTTAAACAATATTTTAAAAAATCAACTTATTTTAAAATTATGTGCTCTTACATGATTTATGTAACCGACGAATACCAACAATGTACTCAACCATATCGCGCACAGAATTATCATCTCAACAATAGAAAGTCAATTAAACAACCACAAAACCTGATCGATACTTGCTTGAAAGATTAAATGGGAGTGATAACCGACCCATAAATATATCTAAACAACCTTCACATTAGCGCCTGATTACATGTTCGATGTTCAAATCGCGTATAAATCGCGAGTACGTCATTTTCCGTCTAATTAAGCGTGCATAAATTGCTGGCATTTGCATATTACACTGACTCATTAAAAATTCTATAATTAAAATATATAATACTTATTTATAATTGAAACGCAATAACTAAGTGATTACGGGTATATCGCAATATAATTAATAAAGAGAGGCACGCAGCGCGGGACTGCACTGCAATCTAGCACGTTTTTACTAGTGTAGTAGATCTACGCTAGACAAGGATGATTAATGATTTGTTGTTTAAAGTAAACATCTTATGTATATTTAAAATAAACTCAATTATAATATTTAAATTCGCTTCGACTTGTTTTTCGCCGTCTTTATAAACGTATTCACCATATGTATATAAGATGAGCGATGATGCTTATTTGCTCGCAAGTAACAGATGGAACTTTCAATTAAAATAAACACTGTAACAATTACAAATAAATGGTAATAAAACTATCACATCATCACGTACATACACCATAATCATCATGACAAACAACTCAGACATACTTGAATACTATACGAGTACATATACAATTATATTTGCGATTAGAATCGCGATGATCGTCATCATTATCATCGTAGTAATCATGTTGATCGTTGTGTATAGTTACGAGTAGTTGAATATTTTAATGTTATTTCTTGCATGACTGACGGTATTCGACTCGCTCACGTACCACAAAATTATATTATCATAATCATCCGGGATTTTTATTTTATTTTAAATGAATTTTATTGTTGATCATAGTGTAGGTGGTGGCTAGTCTAAGTATTATGAAATATGTATTACCAGGGCCGGATTTAATTAATGAAGTTCAATGTTCTTGTTTAAGGTATAAATACGCACCTCATGGTGGGACAAATGGAGCACCTTCATTTACTTCCATCTACTGTACAAGTAACACGCCTTTTTAGTGTTGTTGCAGGATCACGTTTATTCGATGTTCATTCTACTTCTCGTATTTATGACTACGAGTATTATAGTTTGAATTTCCAATTGTCCAAACAATTCGATATGGAACTACAATTGTATTTTGAAATCTTAAATTATACCGGAAATATTGAATGTATTGAACAAGGAAGCCAGGGCGTTAGATAAAAGTAGCTTGAATTTAATTTTATTTTTATTCGATAACGGTAAACGATGGTATCATGTGGCCGTTAGAATGTATGATTAAATATTTTGTCAACTTTTCGTCAGTTTTCTGAAATCTGTGATTATTCTGTATTCGAATATTGTTTTATGATACTCTCAACTGTTCAAAATTTAATATGCTGAGATTTACCGTAGACGTGTTTGCCGCTATTTTGAAGGAACTTGATGTGTAAAGGTCCTGATAGCATTCCACCCATCTCTGTTAAAAAATGCGCCGGGGGTCTAGCTGATTGATGAAGACTGTTTTCCATACTTTGGGATATCGCTTTCCTTCTCCCAATATATATTCAAATTGAGCAAACGTTGTTTAATTAGTAACTATCGTGGAATTGTTATATTATAAGTTATTTCAAAAAATTTCGACGCTTTGGTACCTAAATTTCATTTGGAAACATTAATTTCTCCTGCTTAATATTATTTTTTCCTGGAAGGTACATACTACCAGTTTTTTGATATTGTGACACGGTCCAAATTTAAACCGTCGATTGATTTCAAGTGAGTTCTTTCTTATTTTTCAGGCCGGTTGCAATATGTTAAGATTTATGTTTCCAAATTTAAACCGTCGATTGATTTCAAGTGAGTTCTTTCTTATTTTTCAGGCCGGTTGCAATATGTTAAGATTTATGTTTCGACATCAGTTTTATTTCATGTTATTTGAGAGAGATTTGAGTTCGCGAATTGCTTGCTTTTACGTGGACGACATGAACATGTTCGAAACGATTAGTAGAACGGTCTTAGGTTGGAAACTTTCAATGTGCCCATTGGAAGAACAAAGTGCATCTTGGGTGATGGCTTTTGAACTAGCCTTTGTAAGGTACATCGGTTTTATTGTCGCGAATTTTATAGGTTATGTTGGGTACTTATACATGAAAATCATTGTCGGTCGCTGTTGTTCGGTTAATACTATAGAATATGTGTCTCAGCCTTCTAATAGAGTTGAAAGTGTTCAGAAATAATTTATGCACTGTGATATCTAACTTCATTTGTTCGGTCAAAATTAAACATATAATACTTCTTTATCGCGACTATGGGAAGGATTTTTTGGATTGCAGAGTTTAGAACATCATCGGAATGCAACTTCCCCGCGATTTTTTACTAGCGCAAATTCACTGCAATTTACTGGTTTGATCCAATATTTAAGCCTCAGAAAGGTATTGTCGGGACGGTTTTTTACTAATGAAACTGAAAGGCATTCTGTACATTCTAGAAGCCCCAACTTTTTAAAATTCCAAAAACGCCAAATATAAACCCCAAATGTTTTCTTAAAGTTCGGCATATTGAATGCAGAAAGTTTAGGACCAACAACGATTAAAATTGTGTTAAGTTATGATTTTGTGATAAAACTGTGATTGATTTCTCGCTATTCCTACTGCAGTTGGAACTTGAAACAAACTAAATATTTTATCTGAACTTGGGCAATATTATATTTTTTGTTTTAATTCAACATTCAATTTGTTAAAATTATGTGGTAATTTGTTCTGACAGTCAGCAATAAGCATCTTATCGGACTTGGGCTGCCTACAAAATAAATCTATTTTACTTGCTTATTTCTTTAAACTTTAACATTCGTTTAGAAATCCGCGTTACGGCAGGTAATGTGTCATTTTAAAAAAGCAATACAGTTGATGCACCTCAAAAATACATAACCGTCAGACCATAAGAATAAAATATTTATTAGACCCCTTTTCATATGATCCATCATTGTTGGATTAATACGTTTTACAATGACAGTAAACAATTACGGATCTGAATACGTTGATTCGCTCCAATTGTTCAATCTTAGGCAAATGCCTATATTCTTCAATAAATTTGACTGACGCGAGTTTCTAGGTCGAAGTTAGATTGCCGAAGTTAAATAAACCAATATTTTCCGGAGAGTATGCCGAATGGCCATCATTTTGCAACCGGTGCTGCTCAACAATAAATGATTTCGTAAAATCATGGCCATTCGGTGTTCTCTCTGGGAAATATAAATTCATTTATCTTCGGCAATCTAACTTCGGCCTGATCACCCGTATTAGTGATAATTATTGAGAAATCTAGGCCTTTAATCGTGCTAATGGTTAAGCAGTTGGAGCAAACCAATGTGTTCAGACTCGGAATTGCTTTATAGTAGATCTCTTCTTATTGATATTCCGAGTTTTCATTTGGGTTGATTTTGGCTTTGAAATTATCACGTTTAATTAATCTTCATATCGTATCTGATGATGCCGCCACTCGATTCCCTTCCAAAATTCAAGAAAATGTAGAACTTACATCATACATTATGAGTTGATGATAGCGATGTTGTTGGTTCTGCTCCATTGGTGACAATTATACATGATGTTGAGTTATATGTATTTTGAACGAAGAAAGCTTCTCGACTGCTTTGTTATGTGGAACTTAAAAGGCGAATTTAATTAATAAGTCCTGATTAATTATAGATTCTCGAACCCGTAAATTTGGCAGCACTGCTGCATATAATTTCCACTCGTATGCTCAAAATATCAAGCGCAACAATGATTTTTATATTTCGGTGGCCCGTCTCGAAGTACTCGATTGTGGTATGATAATGTGTTGTTTCTGATTCTTCTTCTGTGTTCAAAACATTGACATGTGACGAACTGATAGCATTATAAACATGTCGTGATATTGAATAGTGTCTGGAAGAACGAACATAATGAATTAGTGAATATGTTAAATGAATATGAAAAGTTTGCGTTACTTGATTATTATTTTGGATTACGATGAAACTAGAGTGAATGCCGTTGATGTATAGCAACTTAAAGACATAAGTAGAAAAGTTGTTGATATTTTGAATTTGTTCCTGGGAATATATCAGCTATCGGTTAAATCAGATATATCGGAAAACTCTTATCAGTCGCCAATAACACAGTAATCAAGTATGCCTTAATCGAATTTTCACTTATGCTTTTGCTTTAGCAGCAGTGATGGTTCAATTCTCAATAATTTGGTCGATATTAAACATAAAATGCTGTTTGAGTCAGCTACTTAGCTGAACCATTTTGCTAACGATAGCGGATCTGGCGCACTATTAAATAATTTTTCAGAGTTTAATGTTGGCATCAAGAGTTCGGAATGTTCTGTACGTACTCTGATATAAGAACAAATTAATTTAAAAATTTTCCATTTTAAGGAATCTCAGTTTTTCAAAAATAAAATATTTCAATTTAAAATTTAATTTTTATTGTTTTATTTAATCACATCCACGATTTTGGAGGAAGCTGCACTCCAACCCATTTTGGTTTTTCTAATACAAATCAAAAAAGAAGTGGAAACGGAAAAATAAAATATCATAACAAGAATTATTTGTAAAAATCGCGCTCAATATCGCAGTAATCCAAATGCAAGCACTTTAAATTTCCTAGAAAATTAGGGAAAAATTATCGGGATTTTAAATTAACAATTTTTTTTAGGATTTATTGTTTTCGGGATTTGTCGATTAAACATTTTTAGATCTAGAGTTATATTTCGGGGATTTATAATAAAATTTTCATATTTTCAATATCAACTAAGGACAGAAAGAAGTATGAATCAAAATTGCATATACCGGTAATATTTGTTGTGCTTCTTGCATTTGCTCTTGCAATTATTCCGAATAATAAATTTGTTATGTAGTGCAAATTAGGGCTTCTCGTTTTACCGATTTTGAATAAACCAGTTTTTGGCAATCCAAATTTTGAAATAACTAAATAAGAATCATCCTGACTTGCCGCTAAGAAATATTTTTTAATTATCAATATGAAATTTTTGCATCAAAAGTACTTGTTCGGTTGACTCAAACTCCGATAAAACGTGTACGTGTAAGGTTTTTAAATTCGAACATAAAATTGGTATAACTTTCCCAGTAATCGATCTGAGCAATAGCGCCTGTAATTTGGATTAACATTTATCTATGTATAGCGAACTCGATACAACTTTTCTGGATGTTTTGAGATAAATCATTGCGTGTATGGGTCAAAAGTAGAACTTATCCGTGAAACAATAACTTACCGATATTTCCCGTAGAAATTTACCGGTTTCTGGTAATTTACAAAAATTTAAATTTACTGACGGGAAGCCCTGGTGCACACAAATACATTTACGAGTACAAATTGCAAATGTATAGCCTTTTGCCATTCTACTATTGTCAGGTTCAAATTTCCGATTCAAATAAAATTACATGAAATTGTTATCTTTAATCTTATTTGTATATTCTTTTTCATAGTCGAGTTCTCTAAGGGAGGTTTTAAACATCTCGGGGTTAAAATCTAATCTCCCTCTTTAAAACACACTTGAATGTGAATATTTTACATTGAAAATGAAAGAGTTTCAGTGATTCTTAATCTTTATCCAAAGCCGATGATTTTTGTATTGGTAGTATGTATTGCGTATTTTGTAAGTTAATTAACCAATGAATCTAATGCGGTTTCTTCACAAAAGCTTATTTCAGAATTGACTTTTTCAATAAGACGTATAGGACGAAAATGTACTTTATGGATTTAGTTAGTCCTATTAGCTAGTCACGTTGCAACGAGTATCGGGATCAGGATTCGATTCCGCACAGGAAGCCTGGTAAATGGCTACTATATCTTAGGAAGACAATTTTCGCAGAAATCAAAAACGGATTTGCCCGAATGGCATAAACGTCTCTATGTCATAATACAGAATGAGCTATTTCTTAACCGATGTTGTGATAAAATTTGATACGTGAAGTCGAAAAGGATTTTAAAGAATTTCTGTGTATGAGATCAGACTAAGCATTTAAATTAATTTCTTTGATCTTATTTCAGAACTATTTCTTAGGGCCAAACCCGATTGTGGAAAAATTCGACATGTAGGTTGCAAAATACGATTCTTTGGGTGCAGTTTTGAAGTACAATTACCTGGTCGAGATTAGTTTGAAGTTTATGATGAATTGGTAAAAAACACAATGGTTAAAGTTTATAGAAGAAAAAAACCAGCACGAAAATTATTCAAATTCAAAATTATTTTTAAATTCCACCAACATAACAATATCTACTTAAGTACCTAACTAAAGTACCTTTGAAATGTTGACACGAGCCATCGAACCTAAATTTCTGTTTCTAAAAATGTACTCAATGTTGAAACGATGTTTGTGACATCTGCTTGCCAATAAAAATCTTAGACAAGGCAGTGTTTTATTTTAGAGAATTGGTCCGTTTAAGTAATTATGGTCCAAATTTTTAGTCGCCAATAACAAGCCATCGCCAAGAAGGATACGTAACTTGTCATATGCCCGAATTATGTCTCTTCGGGAAATGATTAGGCTATTAAGGCGCAGCCTATACATTTCGGAGCATACGCATATTTCGAGACACGAAATACTTTTTAACTAAGAACTTCATTCAAACCCTTTTTCGAATTCACATTCATGTATCCTAAATTTTATCGTATCGTATAAGAAATAAGTTCTGCCTTCTGCAGTAAGACATTAAACATATAAACATTTAAATGTAGCTTTATATCATTACCCTTATGTCATTTTCAAAAATTTAATCTCCGATCGTGTGAGGTACTCGGTTTCTTGCAGTAAATGCCAATTTAAATTCATTTCGATCACATTCATGCAATCCGTTCATATTTACGATTTCCTGCGCATCGTAGTCGAAAGGTCGCTAGTTTGGTACCAAGTTTTGATAAACAAAATTTCTAAATGTTGAAATTTATATTCTTTTATCGTGTCAATCTTTTAACATTTGAAATCTTGCGGATAAGATTTATATTCTCTTCTTAGAAATATTTCAATTAAGAGTTTTTGCAGCAAATTAAAAATTCAGTGAATAATTTATTATGGGCTATTAATTTTCATTTAGTCCATCGTAGAAAAAATAAATTGATTGTTAAACGCGAATTTAGAGATTTCTTGAATATTACAATAAAAATTTATACAAAACTAAGAAAGTTAATAAACTATTTTTCTTCATAATAAAAATCAAAATTGAATAAGTATTAAATAATCATAAAACAAAAAACTTTTACTTACGACTATTAATTTATTAGGTAATTTGAGAGTGTGTAGTACACTCAACGTAAATTTGTTTAGTACCCAGATATTCTGGTTAATTTGTGAAAGTTTAGAATCGAGCGCCTATAAATATATATTTGTATGTACACCGCGTATTACACTCGGTACGCATTACATGACTGATGAGGAAAGATAATGATCTACATACCAGCACAAAATTTATATTATATGAAACGTGATGATAGTGAAAGTAAATCGATTAATCTTAAATATGTACAAAATGAAATTACGATCAACTCAAGTTCATTTAAGACAGACTAGGTACGCAAATTGGTTATATTTTAACCTTCTTAAGTAGTTTGATTTATTATGTTTATGAAATTTGACGAAGTGATTGGTTTCTATGGGAATGTGTTATATGAGTTGATGCCGAATTGGTGTCATTTATTTGTGTTGGTCCGATGAACCGGATGAACCGATAATCCATTCCACAAGAACCGACTACTAAACTAATAAAACAATTACCTAGATAGTCAATGAGATTAGTTGTAATATTACACAGAAATGAAGATTTCTTACAAAAAGAAGATTTATTTGGGTTGAAGTGATTGTGGATTTTTTATCCTTTCTAATCAATCAAATGGATTAACGTGAAATTGCGATATTGGACGTTTAAATTGCATGTATCGTAAAATGCCATATAAATTGGGATCTCTTAATTATCTTACTTTTTTAAGTTATTCACTTAATTAATCGTGCATTGTGAACCTTTCGTGCAGTCGCATAGTCGAGAGTTTTGATTTACATAATTAATTCGTCGTTAAATTAATTAATTTGAATGCAGTGGCTTATACCATATTTTTTTATGATTTGTTTGCGGATGTGGAAGCTTTACATGATTTACTTAATTTATGCCTAACTTTAGCCGTATTTTAATTAATCATGTTTAAATACCCAAACATGTTTCCAATGAGACCTGTTGGATTTTGTTGAAATATAGGAGACATTTATAATGTCGTTGCCACTTGCATTGTATTTTTTAATTTTTGAGTTAAATTGCTCGAAATTAATACTTATAATTAATTTGGACCTTGTTAAAAATTTTGACAACTAAGTGTTAGTTAATTTATATACAAATACGATTGCCATCTAAACCTTAAAAGCCTGGTAGTAGTGATTACTGGCAAGTTATATCGCTGACTTTAAAGAATATCGGCCCACGAAACAAAAATTTAGATAGTTCGCCCATTTGTAAGAGATACAATGTTATCTGTTTGTTTTGAATGTTGTTCTTAACCATTACAGAGACAAAATTTAAGGTAAAGTAACGAGAGATATACAAAACTATCTAAATAAAATCTTTAGTTTGTATATTGTATCTACGAGTGGTTAAGTATGTTTCAAAAGTGAACCTGGAGGTTTTTTAAAGTGTAAAAATATCATTTACTGGATGAGAAAATAATAAGCGTATCTGGGCGGGTTTTTATTTTCATTTAGAACCATCCGGCACTTGTGATACTCGTATTACAATCAACTAAAGTTTAAAAATGTTCCAGGCACCGATGTAAATTTAAACGGTAAAAGCACAAAATGTTTTGGGTTAAAGAATTTTTTACTGCTTTTTATTATCGTCAGAACTATTTGAATTTTATTCTCATTTTCGTCTACCCTGTCGTTCGATCTTTACCAACCTCCCCTCAGATTTATCCGAATTTGAATGGTGTTTTAGGGAAACTCTCCTTCTTTTTCTTCTTTCTTGCCATTATTTGCTCTCTTATTTTGTATTTTTTGCTTCCGTATCTGCTGTCCATAATTATTGCCCTCGCTGCGTACCCTTTGTATATACTTACCAATTTTCTCGAATACTTTCCCCAGCTATTTGATTGCAAGCCGTCCCTGCTGAGTTTCATTAGAAGTTATACCGAAATTGTTATGCATGAACATTTGTGTTTTCGCAAGACCACAATGTGAAATCATTAAATTGGAGGTCGAATCTTTTCTCACGATATTATCGATACAGGCGGATCGAAAACCGATCAACAATTTTATTTCAAAGACTCTTTTGCAATTAGATTGAGTCAGGGGCATGTTATTTTATAAATCTCTGGGCTAGGTGATAGTCTATTTAATTTTAAAACTATTTAAATATTTTATCTGGCCAGAAATTGCACTTTGGAATTTAGTTTGGCGCGTAAAGCGGCACTTTCTAATAAACGTTTAGAAGAACTTTATAGTTCCGCAAAATCAATTGACTGTGCCAGTTGTTTGACGAAATAAAATAGTTTGAACTGCAGAGGTAATCGTATATGCAACTGCAGATACAAATCACACTTTTTTGTATGAATTTTTTTCTACAATCCAATGCATTGTAAAAGTAATGAAGATATGGAATTCCCTTTTGCTTCCTGTCTGATGGTATTCGATCCAGTATTTCTCGATCCAAATTTCACAGTTTTAATTAGGGCTTAACTTTGGAAATACGCCGACGTGTTTCTTAATTACTTGATCCCAAATTCCACAACCAAGCTACGTATGAAAAAATTGTTTAGTTAACAAAAAAACCAACTTTTTCCAAGATCGAATTGTGAACTTGGAAATTCAGAATAAGAAGAGATCGTTTTTTTATTATTATTATTATCTTTGCAATCTGTCCTAGGACCGAGGCTCTCTCAACTCTTTCGCCGTTCTCTTCTCCCGTCCTTACTTTTTCGCCGTTGCCAGCCAATTCGAGGACGTACGGATATAGGTCCGATTTTCATAGAACCATCTGCACATTGTATAGTTCCATGTCAGTCTATAGTACTGGGCATGAAAAATGGGTCGCCCAGTTGCATATGAGTTTTGCACTCCAACAGGGGATCATAGTTGTGTTCCTTTTCATTACAGATCGTAATCTGTTGATGGAAATTCCTTTAGCATGCTGTCCCTCGGGATTCGAACCCTAAGCGATCCAAACGACAAAGCTTTAACGACTGTGCGGTTTGGTCGGTAAGAGGATATCGTTAACTTATTATTTTGTGCAATGGTACAAATTTCATACTTCTGACTTAATAAGTACATTTGTCAATTTAATGAAGCTCCAGTAATGTCAGAGTAAATTTTCTGGTTTTTACTGTTTGGCATTAACGTGTGACTAAAATTCAGGGTACTAGAATTTTTTTATCGCCTAGAACTGCACGATTAACGGTAGCATGCTTACTAACTGGTATCTGCCTGAGGATATATTTGCCGTAAGTGAATTTTTCTATTTTAGACAGACATAAATTGTGGGTTATAAACGATGGTAGACACAAAGCATTTTTTGGGACCAATTCTCGCACTATCAATTGCTGTTAAGTTATTCTTTCTCTTGGTTCCTATTGCAGTTTTTATTTAAAAAACAAAAATTACATAACATAGGTCAATTAATTAGGAAAAATAGAAAAGTTTAACTCAATACAAATTTTTGGGACTAAGTATTATGGAACTTGGATAAAACCAGTGTTGCGTAACGGAAATAACATAAATTACGTTAACCTTCCCGGTAGTCGGTACTGTAACGAAATTATTTTGTGTTACTTAGCGGTACAGCGTTACATTTAGTTGCCATTTTGGAAAATGAAAATTTGTTTTGCCGACACACAAACCTTGCTCTATATATTATACGACGATCAATAAATTAAAGACATAATAGCGGAAAATGGGAAATTTTGAATGAAATCTATCTTAAAAATTAAAAAACAAATCAAAATTAAGGGTTTGGTACGAAATTCGGATTTTCATAATAATATAAAAAAATAAGTGAATTTCAAACCCAACCCAAAAACACGTCCGCAAGATGTCAAAATTTGATTTTCTGAAAAGGATCGCAATTAGTTTATCCCTATACACTCAAAGATTTGGTATGATTTCAACGTTTATTTAAAATTTGTAAACCAATAATTTTGTTAAAATTCGATACAATTCAGTTGATCAAAAACATAAACCAAATGAAAATTATTGCAGATTAGGCTTGAAAATTTTGCAGATTAGGCTTGAAAGCAACTTGAAACAGATTCATTATTTCATGGAGAAATCATCTCCAGCGATGACGCTCGTTTCTGGTTAAATGGCTTGGTAAATAAGCATAATTGTCGCATTTTGAGTGATAACTCGCACATGCTGTTCATGTGTACACGCTTTACATCCACAAAAATTAACAGTTTGGTGTGGTTTATGATCTGGAGGTATAATTGGACCATATTGTTAAGAATTTCGGGGCGTTCTGTATGGATTCGTACACGATTTTGCAAATAAAATACTCAAAGATTTAAAGTTACAAACTTTATTTTACAACACCTCTAATTGCTGCAGCAATTCACAAATTTCACTCGTTCGCTGCTCACTAACTGCTCATTTTAACTGTTCACTTTTACTGTTTACTACTTTTCGCACTGTTTGTTTTTTACTTTTTAACTTGCGCTGTTACCTAGCTAAATTACAATAGGAACACGTCCTAAATTGCTCGCGCTTATATACTTGTCTATCGCTGTTCGAGATTATTATTTTTATTGTATCTGGCGATGTATAGTATATGTTTTGCAATTGTAAATTTTGAATCTAAAAATTCAATTCCCAATCAGTATTGGAGGAATACTTGATCCGTCAACGTCGATGATATTAAAAATAATCGCTTAATAAAATTGTAGCAGTGGTTGGTGTGTTCTTTAACCACTGGACCATCAAGTGATATACTGGTGTACAACAAAGCTGGAGTACAGACTCATGATTACTGATGTTTTGTGGCATGAATTAGGTGATATCCCTTGTAGGGCCTACCGAATTTTATTAGACTCAGAATTTCTAAATTAACTAGTTGGGCACGCAATTTGTGATTCGGAAGATTATTCAATAAATCCTAGTCTCATTTCTTTTCTAGTAGAGATTTTTGGGTATAAAATCATTTTATTTTTCTAATTTCTTAATAATAGACTATTAGTAAGCTTTAGGTGCTCGTATTTCTCACTTACACTATATCCCTTTATAGGTTTAAAACAAATTATCCGGAAAATATCATCCGGTTTATACTAGAACAAATCATAGAAATTTGCGTAAAATTGATGTTTAAAGAATTTATGACAATCAATGATTAGCCTATTTGTGTTAGAACACAAATCCCATCCTTTCGTCGTCTAAGAACTGAGTTTATTGAGTAAGGCGAAATTCCACAACCTCGATAAAAATGCTTGTTAGGATCCCAATTTATCTTAGACAAATAGTTTTAATATGAGAAATGATCATCATTTCGGCTGGGCTAGATTTAGAACTTCATACAAAATTTATGTTAAAATACAAATCTCATCCAAAAAAATTTACTTTAACCATAATCGGTTAAGGAGTGGCTGAATTGCAATCAGCAAGGTGAATTTTAGAATTTTGTTCTGATATAATTGAGGTCAATTTAGCAACCCTCATTTCAGAAATTTGGTTTAAAACTCATCCAGGTCAAATCCTATGATACCATTTTGCCAAAAATCTGCCAAGAAATGGTCGAGGTCTATCCAGAATGGTTAAATCCCAAAATTTAATCTAAAATGAAATTTAGTATTCCAAACACATTCTACAATTCTAATTTGTCCAAAATCGGTTAATGAATGGTCTAAATCCATATTCAGCGTTAATAATCGGTTAAGAAATAGCCTAGTTCCACTTAATAAAACACATGGTATCAGAGCATGGTTTATAATTAATCTTAAAATCTCAATCCGATGCTGAAAACCGAATTTAGATATTTATGGCAGAATAACATTGGCCAAAAACATCGTTTTACATTTAGGAATCCAGATCGCATCATACACCCAAATCGGTCAATGAACTAATTACAGTTAGCAAGGGTAAATTCCAGAACTTTATTCAAAATTTGTGTTATTATCGCAATCACATCCTAGATGAAGTTCCATTATGCATATCCATATTTCGGAACTTCATCCGGAATTCACATCATAATATCTAAACTGCACTACACACCGAGCTGGGCCATAATCGGTAAGAAATAGCTGAGAAATTAAATAGATCTTCATCCAAAATTTATAATTTACTTTTAATTTTATTTATAGATCGAATTTGACCATTGTCGTTAAGCATTAGATGAATTCCACTCTAAACTTCAGGAGTGGTCTCATGAATACAACACGGTAATGTTAGACGTGCAATTGTTGTTGTTTCTCCAGAGTTTCGTGCAAAATTCAATTTGGAATCAGTACGGTCAAATTCCAAAAGCACATTCTTAATAGTACTATAGAGCTTACTATACAAACTACGTTTGTATACACGTCACAATTCTAAGACAGGATTTGAAAACTAGAATTCGTTTTCTTTTGAGATCCGGGAAAACAGGATTTCGAGAGTAATTACAGTCAAACGACATTCAAAAATGACACTAAATAAAAAAGTAACATTGTTAAAAGTGTCTCAGCGGGAAAATGAGACAAAAAATTGTCTCAGCGGGAAAATGAGACAATTTTTTGTTCTGGCGAATTGAGCACAATATTAGTTTATTTTACTCGTCGAATTTTACGATTAATCATATGGGGTGTTTGCAATTTATGAGTTACGTAACTTTTCATCTATAGATAGTAAAAGATAATTTGGATATTGGTAAGTTGTGTCCAATACCCAAATTATCTTTTACTATCTCCGGATGAAAACTTACAAAAATTCTCTCCAAATATTGATTAACAGGAGAAAAGGTTAAAGGACTTTTAGCATAGTTGGCTTCATTGAAAAGTAAGCAGTAAAATTTGCACTGAAACTTGTGCTAAGTGCAACATATAGCTTGTTAGTATATTATACACGTGATATTATATGACAGGGACCAAACATTAATTGCACCACATTCAATTAAACATATTACGGTAATTGTGGTTTATTTTTAATTCGAGAAATTTTACTTGTTATTGTAAAGCAAGAACCCATAAATGCAGCGCATTTTTCTTACATAAGAAAATATATACATACATAATACCCAGATCTATCTAAGATGAATAAAAAAAATTATATGTAAAATTAATTAAATTAATTTGTAACTTAATTACAATTATACCAAGATAATTAAGTTTATATACCACAGAAAATATAAAGGCGGAGGAAGTCACGAATACATCATGAAACGCATATACCTCCTCCGTAAAACATGTAATGTATACATCATATGTTCATCATAAATTTATTCTAATTTTAATGCAAGCACTTTTTGCCTCATTTCAATGTCGTGTAATGTATTCGATGTTCGAGAGTAATTTATTCACAAAAAAAAATAATCATAATAAACTTGGAAAAGGCAATCAAGTATACATACATTGTATAGAAAATGAAACCATACAAGAAAAATATAAAAATTTTCATCTCAAATAAAAATAATTTTCATTACTCTTCTTGTGATGAAGAGGTTGAGAGTTGCGGATAAGAAAGAAGAAAACCATTAAGAATACATAATTTCTGTGTTCGTTTTCTTCTTTCACGTAATCATAAAATATGTGAATGGAATGCTGTTTGTAATGCTTATATGATTTCGTTTAAATTCGTAAAAAAAATTTCAATTTTGGAATTATGGTAAAAAAAAACTATCCATTCAACAAGAAAATGTTGTTTATGTTAATTATGGTAAACACTGGCTACTCGAAATGTATATACGAGTGTAGCCTTAATCAGGAACATGCAATATATACCTAACGAGAGGAATGTATATACATATGTAATTAGAAATTGATTGATAACATCGCCAATTATGGAAGGTATGATAAATTTTTATTATATTTACCTTATTTATGACGGAACACATTTAACCGACAATATAGATGTTACACGATATTTTACCATAAACAATATATGTATATGTAAATTGATATACCATCGCAGTGATATATCGGCCAGTAATGTCATTTTGACATTAAACTTTCTATACGTAAATTGTGCTTATAATTTCACTACTATTTATATTGATGCGAGTATATAATCATCTTAAATTTCATTCATTTATGATGCTTTTGTGACCCGATTCTCATGAAGTCAATGAATCGATAAACGATCAAATTCCAATAGCTACTGTGCAGCTGTGGTTTTAGTTTTTTGTTGAAAATTTAAATTTCTGCATAAAACGATAAATTTATTATATCTACGTGTTGCGATAAGAAAAGATCGAGATCAACATTTTTATCTTGCGAAAATAATATTTTGTTATGTTACGTAGCCAGAATCTAATTATAGAAACCATTTTTGTTACAGCTTTGATACAATGATTTCTATAATACAATTTATTTGTCATTGTGGAATTTTCCTGTTGATTGTACCAGGTGCGTGTAGATATGAAACCGGAATTTTTTTTAGTAAAAAGTACACGTTCATCGTATGATAATGATTAAGGGTATTTTATTCAAAGTGTTGCCCGTAATTAGTTATACATTTTTTCCATCTTTCTGGCAATGCGTGGATGCCACGCTAAAAAACTGTTCCTTTTAAGTGATAATCGGATGGAGCCAAGTCTGGCGAGTAAGCCGCATGTGAAAATATTTCCCAATTAAGTGTTTCCAACGTTTCCAAGGCCGGTTTTGCTTTGTGTGATGATGCATTATCATGAAGCGAATGCATTTTGTGTTGCCTTTTATCATATTCTGGTCGTTTTTCACGCAAAGCTCGATTCAAATTGATCATTTGTTGGTGGCGTTCAGTATTTACGATTATCAGACTCTTCTGATTCCACTAAATACAGAGCATTGTTTTCCGTCCCAAGCAATTTGGCCTTGCAGTCGATGTCAATGATTATCCTAGCGCTTTGGATTCTTAAAATAGATCCACTTTTCATCGCCAGTCACAATTCGATGGAGAAATGACTTTCTTTTGTATCTGGCGAGCAACATTTCGCAAGTGGTTTTTCTATTTCACGGTTCTCACGTCAACATCACCACTTTTGAATTTATTAAACCACTCATAGCATTGTGATTTACCAAGAGCATACTCACCGCAAGCTTTGACAAGCATTCGATGTAATTCTGCAGCAGTTTTCTTCAAATGATAACAAAAAATCAATGATGACCGCAATTCGTAATATAGGCACAAAACTCGACATTTTTAACACGTAAAAAACATGCGTTATTGCATGAAACTTGTATGGTTATGAATTGGATGTTGTTGACAGATGTCAAAAGCAAACAATGGCGCTGATGACGTGGTTTGTCGAAAGGTACTTTGACAGGTGGCGTCATTTATTGGTAAATTCCGGTTTCATACTCACACACCTGGTATATACTGGTGTAAGACTTTATGTAAATAACCAGTCACGTGGATTTTGAATCTATAGACTGGATTACCCTGGCATTACAAATTAGAATTATTTTGAACGTCGAATATTTTGCAAGAAATCTCTCGACGTTGCTGTAGTTGTATATCATATATGACAAGAATTCATCAGTTGCTAAATTCAGTAACGGAACCATCACCTTCTTATTATTGCAGAGAAGTGACTACATATTGTGTGTAAATGCTTACATACGGGCAAGCATCTGAATCGTATAGAACATTCTGTAATGATAGTATTTGACATTCTATTTGTTGGGATAGATTCATTGCTGTTGTCACTTCTTACTTATTTTCAATTATTTATACTCCCCTCTTACAAACTTTCATTATTAATTTTTCTTACAATATTTATTTCCTTTCTTTTTTTAACTTTAACTTCTTTTACAATAATTTTTCACATTTTTAATACTTACGGTGACCTACGTACACATATGTAAACAATTTGTTTGATGATCAATGTGAATAATAAATAAAATATTTTAGTTAGTTTTAATTTTTATTTTGAAGCACTTATAGATAGACAATATTGTTGATTTTTCCATTTGGTGAGAAAATTAACAAATGTTTTGACGTTTACCCTTTGAAGCAAGCAATGTATAGTTGACCATGTGATAAACATGGATTTTTCAATGTAATTCACACCAGCACTTTTCTGCGAGATTGTCTCTAGGATTTATTGATGGTCATTGCGAAAGCGAGGCGCATTATAAATTGTATTCGCTTGAATTCGAAAGGAAAATCGTTGGGAATCATTGAAATTCGCGGAATTAGCATATTTTCTTCTATACTTTTACCATTAATAATCGTTTTCTTCAAACACATTCGACATCAGTTTCTTCGCACAAAGTCGTGCATCGTTGCACAATTTCGGTGGATCCATTTTATGGAGAAGTATTATTAAACTATTAAATAATTGACAGCTTGATCCCCATCAATAACTGTGTGTAAGTAAATTTACACGCGTGTTTGTAGATCGTTCGATTTTCGTAACATGTTTCCAAAGATGAGACGCTTTCATGCATACATTGAGTTCGTTAGCGGATGTTGATCGGAAACGACTGTCAAAGTGTGACGAAAATCACTTGATACCAGTATAAGAGCTCTTCCGATGTATGGGTAATTTTTTTGCAAAGTACGATTAAGTGCTTTAAGTGCTTTTTATGTGCCATGGTACATTCATCCTAAACAATTTCAAAGTAATTCCTGAATTCGAGCTATTTTACAAGAAAAATAATGTGCTTGAGTTGAATGTGCTGCGGGTCCTGCATCGAGTAAAGTTGATGCAATTCCAAATGATGATACAGCGAGTCCCATACTGTTCTGATATCTAATTTAGGAGAGAGTCAAATTAAGAAGAAATGGGGCCAGGTGCGTCAAGAAAATATTTCCTCTGTTACTGTTTGTTATGTATTGCATCACTGTAGTGTATGCCAAATATTCTGGATAGAACTGAAGTAACGAACAATCAAATTATTTTTAAATGTGATTGCTTGATAGCTCTAAGTAATTGGCAATGTTATTTTTACGTGTGATCACCATCTTCATGCTTACGTCGTAAATTTCAGTAAATGTAATATTTTGTTTTTAAATCGACATTTTGGAAATAAATTATGGGACCATCCAGACGCAGGGGTCAGACTCCTTCAATAATATTATGAAAATTTTTTCTTGCTGGTATACAATCCCTATGTAAAGTTTCAATCCGATTGCATGAATGACGTAGAAACCTATAGGAAGGGTTCCATTGGTGCAGGGGGCGGACTCCTCGATTTCGAGTACGCCACTTATTCCATTTAACCTCTTTCTTAAACGCATTCCTGTGAAACAATTTAAAAAAATTGACCGCGGGGCACAACTCCATCTAAGCAGCTGAATCATGTGGATTAATCGTGCTGAAACCAATAGGAGTGTTTCCTTGATCCAGGGGCAAACGAAGTTTGTAGCAGTTCAGAGAATATGGGATGTCAATCGTGTTCCCTTGCGTGTGCTGCTCCCACATTTGAAATATCAACAAACAAAATGTTTACGATATTCGTGATGTTTGGGTATGGTTTGTGAAAATCTAAATCAAAAATATTAATATGATAGGAGCTCGAAGGACCAATTAACCTGAACGATCGGAATTGGATTTGTCTGGTAAAGGAGTTCTTGTAGCAGTGTATATTGACCTTGAATACAATGCTTATATTTTGTGTATCAACATTAAAATCAAATAGTCTATTATGTGCGTCTTGCAAGTGCTCGAAATGAAAATCTTTTCCAAGATAATGTCTAATTCAGGTTTGTTTCAAACCAGTATTATCAAGAGTGATTTAAACAGACAACTTGACCTAGCGATTTGATCCGATATTATTAACACTACGGTTGCGGAATCCAATGTACTACTCTCTAATTTCCGCCATCATCCACCAATTACGATATCATTTTGTTATAAGTGCAGCGATGTTAACATCGATTGTGATTCTTTATATCGTTTTAATTTTTGTAAAGATTTGGTGAGATTGATTTTGACATAACAGATCGTTAACTGTTATGTCAAAATGTCGATTTTGACTCCGTCTTTTATAAAAACACGTTTAGTATTGATGTTCTAACAAATTATCCATTCCGTAGTTTTTGAATATTTGGAACGATTTGTTCTTTACATTCGAGCTTGAAATATAATGCCTTTGTTTTAATAGAGAACTGCATACTCTTCGCAATCACTTTAATGAACTGTGGCAAATATTTTTAAAAACTAAATAGGAACTCGTTTACTTCAAGTATCTAAATATATTCAATAATTTCTCAAATCTATCCAGCCAGTTTTATCTGGAGTACATACATCATTATGATGCAATCCGATCTGATTATAAACACTAAGCAATTCTGAAAATGTATCAACTTGAAGAGAACAACTGATGGTTATACATCTACATCGTACTTCAATGTTCAATCATCTAATAATCCTAAACTTATTTCTAATATATTTCCAAATTTGTTTGTATGCAGTCTCTATTCACTTAAATAACTGGCCTCAAACGTGTCTTGGATTTTAATATCTCTTTATTTTTCCAACCATATGGCAATATCCGTGTAGTCCTCATTCACTAAAAGGATAGTAAGTCGGACATTCACTAAAAGGGTTGTAAAATAAATTATTTTGCATTCCTCGATCTTTGAGAGTATTGTGTATGACACCTTATACTTTAATTGTAAATTATTGGTGAATTCTAGCCAAGCTCGGTTGAAATCAGTTTAAAAGAAAGATGGAGAGCGTTAAACCTTCAAAGTACAACGTGCTAACGTGTGATGGAATGTCTATAGGGAACTATGAATATATTCGTAAAACCGATAAGCGTCTTGCGCTAACGGTACATGTGGAATATTTTTGATGGCCCACATTTTTGAATGCCTGCGGAATACTTCCCCTTTCGCGCGGAACATTTGACCCAGACTAATGAGGCTACTTTGGAACAGTTAGTCAATGACATCCATCTTATCTTAGCCAAGTAAACCGGTGAAAGTTATTGACTCCGGATCCGAAAGGACCCAACCCAAATTAGAAAGGAGGCCAATATTCTTGAATCGATTTTGGGATAGCGAAGCAAACTATTATCTGTACTGATTTAATTAGTATATGTGTTGCAAGTTGCAACGGAAGGCGCCTGGTGAAATGTTGGATATATTTATGAATGTAAACTCATGAATGAGTCATAGAACTCTACAATTCCCTCCTATTTTGCTTGCATCAAAGCCTTTAATTCAATTACCCCACTTGTTTGAGACTACAACAATCCAGATGTTCGACTTTTGGATCATATTTTCTGTTGGACTTGTAGAACACCAGACTAGATGTGGAGACATTGAGGTTTTAAAATTCGATCGCCTTTTTAGTAAGATTATCTGGAAAAGAAACCAACCGAAATATGAACAAATCACTCCGCCAATGGATCTTCTGAACATGTGCTGGACCATGTCAACTCGAACTTTAAATTTACGATAAAACCAATAATATGAAGTTGTTCTGGGTTTCTCGACACGTCAAAAATTATATCTGGGTTATGATTTACGGCAAGCTTTCGGTATTAAACCATATATTTTTGTAATAACTATTCCTTCCAATTATACCTGATCAGCTAATCCAATTAAATCAACATAATTTATTTGCCGATCAACCCTAAATAAGAGAAACATATAGTTGGCAAAGCCTTTCTTGTGGGTTTTGGGCAAACTTATAGTTCATTGAGCTGGAAAGCCTGGATGGTAGAAAACTAAATAACATGCCTAAGAAATGCCGCTGCCACTATCTAAGTATATTTTGGGTCTACATTTCAAAGAAGCCTTTTAATAAATTTCGTCCAACTTCGAAATACGCCATTAGAAATCTCTGATGTGATTCAAACCATTATACATAGTAATGCATATACCTTCATTTACATGACCGAGTTAAGGAAAACACCCTAATCCAAGTACAGTGACGGACATTACAGAATTTCAAAATCCAAAATAGGCTTGTAGAAAAATGTTGTATGTTCGTTGTTAATGTTTGTTATAACTTTTTGGCGCCGAGGTGCTGTCAATTCTCTCACGATTTCATTTTTATCGATTCATTTTGATTAAAGTTTCACTGACACTAGATTACATTGACGTTTCGGTACCCATTTTTAATTCGGATTAGTGAGTGACCAGTCTATTCAATCCAAGTAAGCTCCAATGCGGTCACCAAAATTTGTATTAACTACAGCAATCGTTAGTTGACGTGGTGATGAAGTTGTAAACGTCTTTTCTCTTTGTGCTACTCGCCCCAAATTTATATTTTCAGGAAACAACTATCCTCTTTCATTATCTTTACGTCAGTTTAACTGGGCTGGTGACACTGAAAAACGTATACGCCGCTTCGTTTGATGAGGCCTCCGATTTCAGGTTTGAATTTCAAATCTAATAGGGTTATAAGGCGACCAAATTTGGATTGTATAAATTTGTGGCTGATATATTGGTTTCAATTCGTCGGAGTTTAATCTGGATGAATATTTAAGTTGCATTCAAGATTTCGAAAAGCGGGCTTCTAAGAACCAAATTAAAAATCTCATCTGAATAATGTTATATACATTTTTATTCCCAATTATGATTCTTATGTAACACCAGATATGCTGTTTCGAAGCTTATCGTTCCACACGCTATAAGTCTTTAGCACATTGTTCACTGTCATTCGTCCATCTTAGAATCAGAAAGACTAGTGGAATGGTACAACCTTATTAGCCTTGGACGAAGCTTCAGACTGATATTTTAAAATTTGCGGAAAATTTGTTCCTCGCACCAATGCAATGCTAATACCCCGTTCCAGTTCAGGTTTAATTGGTGTGCTTTACGGTCTTTTTTTATGAGACAAAATAATTGTGAAGTGATGCTTGGTGGAGGGCTTTAAAGTTTTAAAGCTTGAGTTTTCGCAGATCGAAAGGATAGTTAGTTTTGGCTGAAGATTGAGTTTTGAAGCCTTAAAGTTTAAGATAAAAAATAATCGACTAAATTAAATTTTTTCATAATTTTTAAAATTATCTGTATTGAAATTTATCTTCAACTTAACTATAGTCATATATGATCACCTCATTTCAAGGCCATCTCGGATATACAAAAGTCAACAATATTTGGTACAACACCGTTTATTTAATAATCTGTCTTTATTTAATAATATGTTTGATTTCTCGTTAGTTACCATTTTTAAAGTTTTAATTTGATTAAATTTCAATTTTTATAATTTTTAACTTTTTTGTGTATAATTTTATTTTAGCTTAATGAAGAATGGAATTTTTTTTGGCTTCGTATCGCAAAATTTCAATGTTTTAGAAGATATTTAGTCGATTCATACACTGCATTTTTCAAACAAAACCCAAGCAGCACTTGCCTCTCAACACAAAACTCATATGTGCGGCCATATGTTTTTGAATGTGTAAAATTTTTTTTTTTTGTTTTCTCGTTTGAGTGAGTATACAATACGACCCGCATATAAAATTAATGCAGCAAACGTGCTGCAAAAATCCCTACCTTAAAATTTTATTTATAAGCGAAGAGGTAAGATGCGAAGAAAAACGTTAGGCTATTTCACGTATCAACTATTGGAATCTTGATTAGTAAAATCATCACCAATTTCATTTCAAAATGTTTTAGTGTTCAAAATTTCCATAACGTTGGACGAGCTGAATTCACCCTTTGTGAAGTTATATAGCCCCCTTCTGGAGTGCATACTACTACAGATTTAATTATAATTTTATGCCCGCAACAGGGATGCACAAATACATCGTAATCTAGATGCGATAGCAAAAGGATGCGTGATTTCTGTTCGGAAGATCAAATAACAAAGTCCATAGACTATCTAACAGTACAGACCAGATTGAAAAAAAAATGAAAAAATGAAGTAGATGGTCTACTGTTTTTCGAAAGAAATACGGATCATTAATTTTCAGCTGTGGTCCACAATCTCAATCGGAGTAGAGAAGTTATTCCGTTAGTTTGCCTAGATGGTGGGTAATTGTGTAACCAATTTCATTTTGACTTAACGTTCGTGCTTAACTGCAGTTTTTATACATTCTAACTTATAAGTGACTCAATCAATTTCCTTCCTTCCGTGTCATAAACATTTTCATTTATTGTATGACTAATTAGTAAATTTTCAAAACAAAAATAAACAATTTAACAGCACCAAATAACAAATAAATCAAGCAAATGTTATTTAAAAAAATCTACATTTGACATCAAACGCGTTAACGTTTATTTAAACCGATGGAACGCTGGGTCCATTAATAAAATTTATTTAATTAGCCCAAATGACATAATAAAATATTTCTTCGGCCTTTTCTCATGTTTGTTTTTGGGAGTGTCGTAAAATTTATGAGGCCATAATTTGGATCTACATGTAAATTTTTTTGCGAAATTCACTTGACGAATTAAATTTTTTTGAATACATTTCTTAAATCACGTGTTATAGTACAGATTACAGATGATGATTTTTCCGACTAATCTTGTTGTTTGGCAAAATTCCATGTGCGTGGTACAATGCGGGCCAAAATGATGACACTTACTAGAAAAAAAATGTTTTTAATTTATTATTCGACTAAATGTTGCAGCTACAAATTTATAGCATTTCGCGTAATAAAACACACGAATACCACGATGTGTTGTGTTTACAAACAATAAAATTGTTGATATTCAAATATATAAATTAGATATATGTAGATAACGTTTTACATATGGGGGCGATTTGCATTTTTTCGCTATTCTATATACAGTGAGTCATGCATGATATATAAACCACAACACACATCATTTAAAAACTCTCAAAAATATGACGGATTCATAAGAATGATTTTGTTATGAATTTATAAATAGTTGAAAATTACTAATAATAAGAAATGCAAAGTGGTTTTTACTCGATAACATTAACCAAAATAATTGTATTGAGATCACGTATATAATACAATTTTGTAAGTGTAGCGTCGTGTACGCACTATTCAGAGAGGCTTTTGTGTACACGTATTTAATTATTGTTCCGTCGCATATGTGTATTTTACCGTTTACAAATAATAATTTGCTTATTTAATATTGTAATATGACTGTTTTGTGGGCTGTAGAAATGTTTGTATTATCAGAATTTTATTTTAGTTCAGGGTAACTACATATTTTTTTCTGTGAACAAAACAATAAACGTGAGCTAAATTACAAAAAAATAAATTGGTTTGAATACGTGTTTGATGTATAAATTGAATGGCTGTTTATTGATTTTTTGGATCTAGTGTACAATACACGCTGGCCA